>OZ022390.1:24819688-25399841 GCA_963989295.1 Ametastegia equiseti
CGTATAGGTATCGGTATATACCTACATACATGTGTGCTGTCCCAAGTGTACAAGAAATAAGAAATGATATGTTTACAGTGGTCATTTGCACTTGGATATTTGCTTTGTAAGGTTACATCGAACTTTCGATGTTCCTTGACCTCGAACATCTCTCATCAGTAGGTCACTACGATCAAAGATTCGCCTGAAGCGATCCTTATTCTGTTTTTTTTTTGTTTTTTTTTTCTCACAGGCATGCGGTTCGAGTTGATCTTGACTTTCGTTTTAAATCTAACTTTGTTCGATCGTGCGCCTCTCTCCGGCAAGTTGTACTGTTACATTGCGTACGAAGGTATGTGCAGGTGTATAGGTACAAACTACATTGTCACGTGCTGATGGGAACGTGCCCTCAGGATTAATATTACTCCTCTTTCTTGTAGATGTAATTACATACATGGGTGTGGGTGTGTGTATGGCTATGTACTACTTGTTCTAATACTCACCGTAAAATAACAGCAATGTTAACAGCACGACCGAGCTAATCCTCAGCTTCATTTTCCTCTTTCTATTCGAGAGGCTCACACTTTCAAACTGATCCCTACCATCGTCGTGAGTCGCCTTATATTACCTCGGTTAATCCTACTTATGGGTACATGTGCTACTAGGCTACAGCGATCATATTTTTTAAGGGGACCTAACGTTTTATGTTCAATTTTTATTAGGTGAATAAACGAAAATTTGTAATACAGAATCATAAGCTTAATGGTGCAAGTCAAAATATTACTCCAAAATTCATTGTACATACCTGGATTATTTCATTTCATTACATTATACTATTGGTATTCGTTTTTGATTCGTTTAGAGAATCAAATGGTGATATAAAAACGTTATCGATACAGAATCGATTAATATTTGTGATTCGTGATAATTTTTTCATTCCTTTCTGATTCCGAAATGTATGTACATATTTCTGATTTTTGGTTGTAGTTATCCTGGAATTATTATACATAACAGGCACTTAAGATTTATTTATTTATTTATTTATTTATTTATTTATTCATTTATTCAAGATATAGCTCAACTGGCGAACCCACAACAGGACATAGAAAAAAATACCTTCAACTTAAACATAAGCGATTAAAGCCATACATTAAAAAAAGAACGTCATCCTAAGACTACTAAATGTTCTTCCCTTCGCTTAATTTCAATTACTTATTTTTTCGCGTTAAACTGTATCCAGTTTTACAAAATTCGACTATGCGAATGTGGGGGAATTGGTATGCTGATTCCCGCGCTTGGATTTGCGGCAAAAGTAGTTAGTAAAATGACCGTGTGGATCGCGCCACTTTATAGTGCGGCGAGTTGCGCCGTAGACTTCGGCAACTTGGCAAACTGTGCCGATGTGCGGGTTGCATCGTTGTTAGGCGCATCGACGCAGGTTTTTTTTTACCTAGTTCAGTAGAATTTTAAGAATTATGATTTCTAGTCTAGAACAGAGTAGTTATAGTTCTTGTGAGAGGAGCAAAAACTAGACTCATTCACCAGTGGATATAGCTCATATTCTATTATTTCACAACATTAGGTACAGTCACTTTTAATTATATCTCTGATTATCTATAGGTATACTTTTAACGTTCATTTTTATATCCGACGGTGTACCGTAATCTATGATTTGAATTAAATACTGATTTCCTAGATCGAATACCTGGAAAAATTAAATGCAAATACATACCTAAAGGTAGATTGCGAAATGAAAAAGAAATAGTATATAATATCAGAAAAAAACTAAAAATTGGAAATTGCAGAAGCCATAATCAAATTTTTTTTAACACTATTCTATAATGTCGAACTCAATTCTTACATATTTTCACATATTTTCGGCATTATAGGAGCATCCGACTATACATAATTATAAGGTTATCTCTTAAATGTTTCTGTCTTTTTTTTTTTTTTTCTTGCCTAATCATTTTCTATCGACGCCCCAATCCTATCGATTCCGCTAATCAATTTTGATAGTAACAATTTCGCCATAAAGAAAATACAGTAGAAAATTGGGTTTCACAAAAGGAAAATAATTCGGCGGATTTTTTATTTTTTTTTGGTTTACATCCATATTAAAATTCATTCGCAACATCAAAAAAATATTTCATTAATGTGATTTTTTGAATCTGATAATGATCAACAGTTATGAGACAAGTGACATGAGCAGAAACACTTTTGGTTATTAATTGTGACGTCACTGTATACTATCCAAGATGGTTGTATAACGGAAAGCATAGTTAAGCATGCTATAAAGTGACGTCATGAATGGCGCGCTTTTCAAACGCTTTCCTCAATTAAAAATTGATACAGTATTTTCTTATTCAAATTACACAATGATTATTGAGATATCTTCTATCATTGATGATCAACCGAGCAATCGTTTGAAATAATGAGGAAAAAAAAATAAAAATAAAAATAATTGGTATTAAAAGCGATTTGGTTTATAGAGCAATAAATTATTACGATTTTGCAATAGCGAGGAGCATTCGACCGCGGCTAATCCTTATTAAAAATATACAACCGCGAGCCTGATATACACTCGAACGACGAAACTAATATATTTATTATTCATAAAATGCAGATGATAAAAACGGTGATTAGTTAACGTCAGAAAAGTTTATAAGTAAGACAATATCTTCGCTGCGCCGCAAAGCGTAATACTTGCATCTCAGCGGGGATAACAGAAGGAAGTAATGGCTCAAATATCAAGGTAATTTTTCTCGATAGAGATGGGTGTGCTAGATGTAGATATGACTCTAGGTATCTACGTACAAATATAGTTTACATAGGTCAGGGTGGGAGATCGAGAACTTGAGTCATCGGAAAAACAATTCTGCGAAGCCGTCTGTTTTTACGTGTCAAATTTACATATGGGTAATTAATTGCGTCAGCTAATACAAATTTTGTGTTCTCTAGAATTTTTGATTTCTCAAACATTACTGAGCTTTTTTTGAATCTTCAGATCTTGAGACGAGTTAGATACACATCAATTACTGATCTATTCCTAATTCGAACAGATTTGGATTTCTTCTACATTCGTTTTTTACTTCATCCTCATCTCTATTAAAAAATAATCTGATTCTGTACGTTTTTGATCAGAAAAATAAATAATCATCCGAAAAAAGACATTTCTGTTGAAAAACGTGCTTTTCTTTGCAGCTGTTTTCCTAGATGCTGAAAATTCTGACGGAAGTAAATGCAGATAAAAATTTGTATTCTTGATTGTCCTCTAATCAATTACCAGAAAAAATTAAGGACCAGACTAAAAATTAGATCTTTCCAAAAAAGATATTCCTGTTGAGAAATGTCCTCGCAATTTGTTCGAAAACTAAGCTTTTCATTGCAACTGTTTTCCTAGATACTAAAAAATTTTTACGGAATTAAATGCAGATAAAAATTTGTATAATCGATTCATCTATAATTTGTCAAAATTATAACCAATGTAGGAATATTCCACATGTATTTTGGAATTACGTGTTGGATATCGAAGGACCTTTGCCGACGATTATGCAATTCACGAAGCGACCACATAGGTAGGTATATGGATTCTAGGTAATCGGAGAAAAAAGTCTAGGCCCGCGCAAAGTTCCACCCGTAACAACAACAACAACTGCAACAGCAGCAGCTGACGTGGGTCTACGCTATGTGAATGCTTAATTTTTTTTAACACTCAACAAACATGCAAAGATGCAAAATAACTACGAGGTGGCTGAGGTCGAGGTTGAGGCTACAGGCTGCAGGCTGCAGGCTGCAGGCTCCTGCAGCCGGGGATCACTCTCGCCCAGATCCATTGACGTATGTGATAAATCACTGCCAAGAAATCCCCCACCCCCCCTTCGAATTATTCTATCCCAGTCTCCAGTCCGCCCCACTTTTCGTTATTCGATACTCGATGAGTGATCGACGCCTAGAAATCCAAGGTATATAAGCCCCCAGGTGTGCAACGTGCAGCAATGCATTGGCATTTGTGAAACTGAATTAATACACGAGTTTAATTATTCCGAGGTAAGTTTGTTCCGATATAAACTAGTTCTATTGCCATTTATCATCTATTAATTTTCATCAATCATGTGAGGGATAGAAACCTATTTGCTTCGGTTCGCGAAAATTATACTTTTACCATTTTCAAACATTTTTCAACTTATTTCCCCTTCAGCTGACGCCACATATGATTTTGAACATATACGTTAGTCGGTCTCTTGATTTTTCCGAAATTAATGAGTCCAGTGTTCCGAAAAACGACTGAGTGGAACGATTTGAATGATGAAAATTGAGGCGGGATTGAAATTCAGAATTTCAGAAACTGCGAAAGGTCAGAATTCTGAATTTTTCTATTACAGACTCGGAATTTTTCGAAAGATTATTTCCCCGAAAGTCTTTGTAGCCAATTTGAAAAACTCCGAATGGAAAAGCACCGGAGGTTCAAAATTCCGAGAGGTAAAGATCCGAAATGTCAAAACGTCATTTTTCCTCACAGCTTTGTCACGAGCTTCCCTTAAATTTATCGGATTTTTTAACTTTCGGATCTTTGAGCTATTTGCATTTCGATCTTTCGGAAATTGCAAGTTCTGAATTCTAACGTTTCTAGATACTCCGATTTCCGTCTCAAATAAATCCGGAATTCTGACCGTTTGGAACTTTTGGAATCCGGAACCTCAGTCCCAGCCGAAAAAACTGACATTGACTAACTGAGTCGGTGAAAGAACGTCATACCGTCTAAATTGAACGAACAAAAATAATTGGAGGTGATGAAAAGTTCAGGGCAAACCAGTTGACCAATCATTCAGTAATATCCTTTCCATGAAAAATTTCAAGATCGTTTTTTTTTTTTTCGACTCCTTCAACGAAGTCTACATCTTCAACAGATTCACAGTTCGTAATCCTACCGCAAAAATAAATTCATTTCCCTTCTTAATTTTGACAGGAATTAATTATGAAGATCGCACTGGTCTTCGTAGTCGGGTGTCTGGCCGTCGTATCGGTTTTAGGAATTCCACGGGAATACACGACAAAATATGACAACATTAACTTGGCAGATATCCTACACAACAAAAGGCTGTTGAATTCTTATTACATGTGTTTGATAGGAACTGGTAAATGCACTACGGATGGAAAGGAACTGCGAGGTGAAAATTTGAATGCATAGATAAATAAAATCCAATAGGAAATACCCTATAATCTATATCATTGTCTATATAATAATCGATCAAAATTCTTTCCGCAGACATTCTGCCGGACGCGCTTGCCAACGAGTGTAAAAGTTGCAACGAGAGGCAAAAGGCCGGTACCAAGGAAGTGGTGCAATATTTGATAGAAAACGAGCCAGGCATGTGGAGCGAACTGAAAAAGAAATACGACCCTGAGGGTAAATACGACGACAGGTTCCCCATTGAAAGCAAAAATGATAAAGAAGGAGAATCAGGAGATGCGGAAAAAAGTGCTTGAGCTATGGCGTCGTCCTGTCGTCTATCCCTCGGGCTCCTACTCGTCATTTAATAATATTATATACATATTCGTATACCTACATATATGTACGTATATGTATAATGTATATAATATGATACCGACATCGACCATTATAATATATATACCTGCTACTACTACTACAGTAATGCGAATTTAAGCATGTCTTATGTATACCCATTTACTAATAACGTCTTGATCCTTTTTCTCTACTTCTCAGCTTATAAGAAACGAGCCTTTCGTCTCGCACTTAACGAAGTTATCTTCGCTCGTTAGTCTCTTGTGCTGTCTATATACGTATGCATGCACATACACACTTCCAACAATAAAAGCAAAGAAAGAAAAATATATCAAAAAACAAAAAATATCTAAAAAACTAGAATTATGTATGATTTTTCGGTTATAATTATTTTTTTTTAATTTTTTTATTTTTTTTCGTTTTCTTGCTATTTCACCTACGTGTTTGGCCTCTTTTTGTGGTTCTGTATGTATATGAATGAGCACGGATCTACGAGCGAATATATTTCAGATCACAGGATTGATAGAAGATTTGTTATTTGAAATTGTTGCAATAAAATATAATGTTTAATACAAAAGCTGTATAGCTCGATTTCCCCAATTATGTATCTGAGATCTTGTTATTCTCTTCGGAGTTTATAGAAATATTATACCGATGGTAAATCACATATCTGATATTGACAATTTTATCCAATGGATAAGGGAAACATATTTTATTATGGTCAATTTTTCGAAATAATACTGGAGCATGTTCGATCCTTTCAACTGCGACATGGTATCGATAGCAGTATGGAAGAACGTGCTATCTCGATTAGGGACGATATTTTCATTGATACGGCACTGAAATTTGGGGTGCCCGGAGTATACAAATCACTGTTTTCTATTGGATTATTTGATTGTTCCAATTATTTTTCAATTTATTCAGCTCCTATACTACAGGAACGGAAAATTCAAGATAAGTTTGAACAATCCAAATTTTTTACATTTAAACCTGTCCCAAATCTTCTGTTTCTGTATCATAAGAACCAAATAAATGAGAAAATAATTGGAACAATTGATTAATCTATTGAAAAAGAGTGCTTTGAATACTCCGGGCACCCAAAATTTCAATGACGTATCAATGAAAATATCGCTCCTGATCCAGGTAGCAGCTTCTTGTTTCACCATTTGAGATAGTACGTTTTTCCATACTGTCGTCGGTATAGGGGTCCTCTCAACGAAATATCCATGAATATGGATGAGCTCTATGTTCATCCCACTTTTTTTATTCATTTTGTTTGGTTCTTTACTTTCCAATTTACAACAAACCATGATCATATCGATGGACTAATATCAAACAGGCGTAAGCGCAGAAAAAAAATTTTTTTGGCCGATATACCCAAAACTGAAAACGTTTTATATTGCATGAAAAAGATTTTGACACTAAAAAAAAGAATTTTTTTCTTTTTTTTTTTTTCTTTGGCGCTTACGCCCCTATATTATAAGTCCATCGATATCATTAGATACAACGACAACACCAACAATATTTTGCGAAACGTTGACTAATAAATCGTATACCGTATACCAAAGTATCAATTATACTATACCATGAAATGCGAATAGACGACATGTACAGTAATGTTCATATATTGTGAATCAATATCTATAAACGTATCTGTTACGTAGCAACGTCAATGATTGATATGAATTGACGTTCGTTCTGAAAATCGTATGTGATTAATTCTAACTTGTCACTGTCAGTTGAAATAACAGTAACAATCATATTGATAATAGTTTACGAGAAGGAAAAATAAATCTAAAGAATCATGCCTGGGTTAGAAAAAATGTCTAGGATCGGTCAGATCACGGAAAAGATACTGGATGACATTTCAAAGGTGTACCTGAGCACCTGTCCCAGTCTTTATGGCGTATGCTGGGATCCTCCAGGGAGGCATAAAAAGACTCGAGCAGCAATTGGATTCCTTCTCGGATTATTCCTCGGGGTGTTTTTCTATGAGGTCGTTATAGTTGACCTTGAATTTTCTATGCTCACTGGCCTTGCTTTGGGAGCTGTTGTCATCGTCATGTTGGCATTCGGATGTGCCTCGTCCATTCAGGTGACACATCCAAATCTATAATATTTCTCATTATCGAAGCTCATTTATTATACACTGATGATGAACATCGGGAGGTCCTGGAAACAGGAAATTCCTTCGTAGAGAAAGAAGAAGTTTAACTAAAAAGAGTGAAGATAGACTAATTCTTTCTCTCTAACGGACCACAGTGTAAGCTTGTTCACCTCGAAGACGCCATGATAGAAAAAGTGCTAGGTTATGTGGAAAGACAAATCACTAAATAGCCACGAATATTCTTGGAATTTACCGTAAGTAAATTACGCATCCAATTTCTGCCACAACAAAGCATCAACCTCCAAAGTTTCATTCTGATCGGTTGTGCGGTTTCGGAGAAACAACGAATCGCACTTTCGAGGTGGGCGAGCGTGCAGGTACCATAACCCTTTAAAACCTAAGCGTAAGAGCCGTTGATGAAGGTGATTCGAGGAACTTTTCTCCTCCAGATTAGGTGCATTTGTCTTCTAACCATCCCGGCTTTCTGTGGTCGGGCTGGCCGCAGTGTCCTAAAGGCGATGGTCCTGGCCTACGTAATCGCAGGTCCGATATTCAACCTGACATACAACGGCAAAGAAGTGGTGAGGACTTTTGCGTGCACGACCCAGCTGACCTACAATTTGACAAAAACGCGTATGGACTTGATGTTCAAGCCATTCCAGCAGGTCTGTCTAATGAAAATCGTCGACTGAACGCGGAGACGATCAGTGAAAAGAGATCAGCGATTTTTTGACACGATCGATCGCTCCAGGCCATTTTTGGGATGAAAGCTGACGTCAACGAGATAAAGGACACCCTGGCATCAGTCAGGGATTTGTCAAGCCCGATAGTTGGCGAAATCGAGGGTGAGGAAGAGATGCGTCGTCTTAGAGAGGAAAACGACTATTTCGATGCACAACTAGGTGATACTAAGCGGAGCGAGGAGATCGAAAATCGGAAAAAGCATAATGACAAAAAAAGAAGTCCTGAAAACCCGAAGAGCGAAGCAGAATTCTACGAGGAACGCTATCGCGAAAAGATCGAAGAACGATGTGAAGAGCAGCTCACTCGTGGTGCGGAACGCTGCAGGTGAACGAAGTCCCTGTGATTCAATATCAATAGTGTTCAGATTGCAACTACTTCTGGCTTTCTGTCCTTTCAGGGACATGTTCAGCGCTGCTTATGACAAATGCTATGACAAGGTGTCCTGGTTTGCAGCGTGGCTCTTGTGCTGGCCCATGAAGCTGACTTTCGTCTGCAACATTGCTCAGGCCATGGGAGGCGCCAGCACTTGTAATCCCGAAGGAAAGGTCGATGTGGGG
Organism: Ametastegia equiseti; assembly: GCA_963989295.1. Classification (NCBI taxonomy): domain Eukaryota; kingdom Metazoa; phylum Arthropoda; class Insecta; order Hymenoptera; family Tenthredinidae; genus Ametastegia; species Ametastegia equiseti. The sequence goes on from OZ022390.1 coordinate 24,828,600, forward strand.
ATTGGTGAAGGCTATGTGGCATTGAAAGGTATCATCATTCGGAAAAAAGTCCGGTTTCCGGAAGAAAAACACAATTGTTCATGTTTTCTTAGGCAGGAATGATGATAGACCACTAGTGTAGCACACGAGGGGTTATCCACTCCAATTCTAGGTGCACAAGTGACCACCAATATCTCCAATATCACTTCCGATGACTGCCAATCACGTCCACTGACTTTCTGGTGACCTCTCATGACTTCAAAAGGTCACCAATAACCCCAGATGAGTCGAACAGTGATTTTTAGTGACCGTCAAAGCCTTCCATATTGACTTCAAAAGACTAACAGAGGACTTTCTTGTGATCTGAATTCACTACTCGTGACTGCCAATGGGATTTCTGATTTCAAATTACTCTTTGGGACGTCAATTGAGTTGAGACACCATCACACAATTACGACTCTCCAAGTGGATAGCCCCTCGATAGAATATCCTGACCTTCATTATCTGATCAATTCCTTATTCTGCTGACTTAGGATCGCGAGAACAGCTAAGCGCTAGTTTGAAGGACGCTAAGCTCCAGTACAAAGTGAAGACGAACCCGGTCCTCCTGGACGTTAGGGGTGCAGGTGACACGGCAAAGGCAGTAATGCATGACTTCAATGCAAGGAGAAGGGTGTTTGACTCAGTGATGACGATTGTGCGCCGATTCCTGGCCTTTGTTTTCCTGAAGATCATACTAAGCGCGCAAAGCTACCACGACAAATACTTGAACGATATAGAGTTCGACAATGTCTACGTGACGACGTACTTCCGGAAGATCGACGCCAGGAGGAAGACCAGGGATTGCCAGACCTTGCTACCCCTCAGAAAAATCGAACGAGCGAAATTGGTCGATCCTTACAGAACCAGGCCAAGCAGAACTGAGAGAGCAAATCTCATTGGACAAACTGTCAAACTTATACTCGAGATGGTCACTGCCACAACTTTCGTTCTGCTCGACAGACTTTTCTACGAAACTCTAGACGTTGTCCGACGACATGCCCACATCGAGTATACCCAGGTGTAAATTCTTGCCTTGCTTCTTACCAATTTATTGCTTTAATCAGTGCTGGGGTACTTATGCTGCTTCTGCATCTACATTTCTGAAACCTTTTACTCAATCCCGATGATGTTTTACTTCTGAAGAACTTCTGATTGTGACAGACGTCAGGTTTAAGTTACATTCCTGGAATCGTTTGAGGTTGAGGAAGCGGATGAACTTAAAATTCCATGCTCAGACAGTTAACGAACTAAAAAGGATCCATTTGAGGATCCATCAATCCATGTTTTGTCTTTGGAGTTTTTGGCTGACGACCACAGGATCAAATTAGTGTGCTATGTCCCACGTATTTACTAGAATTGGCACATTCATGTCATTTCCGCTTTTCGTCAGGACATGGGAGTTCAATTTTTGGAGTAATGGCATCATCAGGGAATTGAATTTCGAGTCTTTTCGATCCCTCTCATTCGATTTCAGCTCACAGAGAGCTGATGTCAGTGATTTCCTAACTCCATCATCACTGATGGTCGTTTCATTGCAACTGTAAATTATTTCTGTTTCAAAACGTTGCTATTGAATGACATTGACAGTGTAATTTCCTGTTTCAAATGAATTACGAATTAATATCGAATCACGGATCTGGGCAGCTGTCGTGAAATCTTGGACAGATTTTCAACATCTTGCAATCACTTTGTGTGATTTTAGATAACTCAGATGCCCCCGAACGCCTACCAGTGACTTTCACAGACTTTAACAACTTCCAATGACCCTAAATAACTCCCAAGACTTACAACGACTCCTGACGACACTCAACCGACTCGTATAAATGACTTTTCTTCAGGTTTTAATTAACCATTGGTGACTTTAAGAGTCTTTTGATGACCTCTGAGACTTGTAGTGACTTTAAATCTCTTTCGGCTGCTTCCTACGCAGGTGGCATCTTTACCGTTCCAACTGTTCTCCAGTCCTTGACTTCGACTTCCTTTTTTTTTCTACAAATTTATTCCTGTGGTTTCGACGCTCTGTGATTACCCATCAATTTTTCTCTCTTCTTGGTGTACCTTCTTCAATATATTTTTGACCTTTCATCGATTCACCACAATTAACTCACCTTATCCAATCCAGAGTGGCCGTCACGACATGACACTCGACGTTAGAGGAACAGGAATAATCGCAACGTTGGTGAGGAGCGTGGTTGGTGGATTTAACGGAAAACGTCGAATAAAAACGGTGTCTTCGAACCAAGCCTGTCTTCCGCGACCTCGTGAGCTTCCAGGTTACGTCCTGGCGAAGATTTACGGTACGTACTTCGGGGTATGGTTGATGCTCTTCCTCTCGGCGTACACTCAACGTGCTCGTCACGCGATATGTGCCTTTTTCTATCGGACCCGTGAAAAACGTCGGGTATTATACCTTTACAACGAAACGTTACGCCGACGTCTGGGCTTCTTCCGGTTCATGCGGGGCCGGGTGCGGGCCCTCGTAAGGGCCCGTCTTCTCGAACGCGACACAGACCCTTGGCTAGCTCTTCGGCTTAGATCACCTCGGTTATGCGGATGGCTTGGGTACCTGGCCTGCGCAAGGCCCAAGTGTTTGATCTGCGGGGAAGCTGAGCCCAGAAAAGGGCCCAGTTACAGAAGGTGCACAACTCCTGGATGCCCTTTTGTACACTGTCCAGAATGCTGGAGAGATGTTGGAAGGGTTTGTTACGCTTGTGCTGACCTTCCTGACACGGATACCGACGACTATGATACCCACGGTGACATTTGAAGATGTGTTCTTTTTCTTCAGAGTTACGTAACGATATCGTGTCTCATTTCCATCTACTGTTTGCCCATCAAATTACACGTTGCGACATCATAGTCTTATGAAAAATCCTGAATTAGGATAAATTGGAAGCAATTTCAACCAATTTTACATACTGCACTTAAGTCACGGGTATAAGATACGTCGAAGACATCGCTGATTTGCCAGTTCTATAAAATACCCTCACTTGATCAACTCAGGGAATTCTAAGCTCGTAATCATCAGGAATAAAAAATGCTGGTCATTTTTTCACTTGTTTTAATCATCGGCACGGTATTGGCCGCTGATGATGAAAAGTACACTACGAAATACGACAATATTGACATCGACGCGATCATCAGAAGTGAAAGGTTGACCAATAACTACATAGGATGTCTTCTTGGTAGTAAACCGTGCACACCGGATGCTGCGGAGTTAAAGAGTAAGTGGCTCATTGTGGGATGAACATTTCAGCTTATCTCATGATACGGTATAATAATTTTATTTAAATTTTATTTCATTTGATATAAGAAAACCTTCCGGATGCCCTGGCGAACGATTGTTCGAGTTGTAGTGCCGCTCAGAAGAAAGCAGCGGACAAAATGTCACATCATATAATAGACAATAAGCCTGAAGACTGGAAGCTACTGGAAACAAAGTACGATCCAACGGGAGCTTATCGAGCTCGTTATCTCCAAGAGAAGTCTGAGAACAAGGTGGACGGATCGCGTTAGTCATGTCCAATAAAGGGATGGTGGGCCCTAAGTTTATCTTTTCATCGTTTCAAGTGCACCGATGAAAGAGATGATGGAATCTACTTTTGTATTTTAATCTTGCACACCGGAAGTACCGGCGATATACCATAGAATATACATATAATATCTGATGATCTTAGTTGGTGGAGGGGAAAGAGATCAGCGGGGTATTGTGTGATAGAGCACTATGTATATTGCTTGAAAACACACTTGATTACATAAATAGGTACAATTTACATGAATATCGTAATATATTGTGGGTTAAAGCAAACCTATAGCCTGACCTAGGTGCGAGTCTAGTATTGTTATGTGACATAACAACACGCAGCTATTACATGCTTTGATCCATTTTATTTATGTATATCTATGTATAGGAAGAATTAAATGAAACTTGAAGAATATTGTATAATACTATAATGTATCAGATGACGATCACTATCAATGCTGCTTACTGTTCACCACGCACGTTGGTGTGGCATTTTTATTTGTTATGATGATAATGGGTAAATCAAATTTATATACATATACAACAGATGATCGTTTACATTATGAAGATCATACATACAATAATTAATTATTGACGATTATTGAAGAGCTAGTAGAAATCTACGATTTCTGATTTTCTTCTGTACCCTTATTTTGGTTTCTCTTCGATATATACACACATTATTGATTTTTTATTCATATACATGTGCAAGAGAGGATGGGGCACAATGGCTACCTCGAAAAAAATTTATAATTTTACGAATAACAATCATAAACTAAACAAATGACAAAATTTTAAATCAATTTTCAAGAAAAATTCTTTATTCTATTGAAGATAATATTATTTACATTACATATTGAGTATATTCAATAATTCTTTTCACAATGAAAATTATGAGTGAGCTAAGTGTCCCAATTACTGACACTCAAAACCCAATTATTGACACTTAGATTTTTCTAAATTTTGAATTGACGATAAGAATTTCTGATGTTTTCATTACAAAAATTAATTGCTAGAGACTAAGAGAATGTGAATTAATTTTTTGATAATAATTTGAGAGCTCACGAATAGAAAGGAATCATTGAAAAATGTAAATAATTGGGATAGTGTCAGTAATTGGGACATTATACAGGGTTCGTCCTCGACGCTAGCACATCCGTCATCGGCCCTCTTTTTGCAACTTGAAAAAAAAAAAAATACACAGAGTGTCGGTGAGTGCTATTTCAGCGGAAATAATGTAAAATTAAACAAACAAAAGCGTTATTTCTCATTGCGTATTATAGCTATTTAGACGCAAGTGAATCGACACTCGTGAATCATCATGGTAATATTCCCCATGTAATGTGTATACCTAGATCCGGTTCAGGTGAACATTTTTTGAGGGGAGGCCATTGTGCCCCACATTCTGGTGATGAAACTCTCCATTCGTTAATAATCGGAATAAATAATTGGCTATGCAGTTTTGTAATAGACTTGAAACAAAGCCAATAGATGCATTGAAAATGTTAAAAATCCTGATTTTTCCTCAATGTGGCCGTTGTGTCTCATCCTCCCCTACATAGGTAGGTATGCATGTATATGTATACAAAATCTTCTATAGCTCCTTCAACAAATGTGACTCGCCTCATCTTTGGTGTAATCGTATTGGATGGAATGTAATAGATAATGAGTCTCTTATATCTGGGGCGAAATATACGTACATAAGTTATATGGCTAATCAATCGCTTGTTCGAAAATCACTAGCAAGAAATCTCTCGGGCTGGATGCATTATAGGCATTATATCTATAGAGACAGCTAGGTGTGTCGCTTCTGATCGAGGACGCGACTCACGCGAACTGACAGCTCTACCAAGCCGCGCACGTTGGTATAAAAAAATAATCGAGTAGAGAGACACAGTGTTTTCTGTACATACAATAACAACACTGATTATAATCACAAATAACAATATCCACTTCCTCTCTATCTATATCCATCTATCTTTCTTCCTAGTACGTGTCGCTTTTGATAGTCGCATGAATAATCATACAGTATTATATTATACATATGTATATTATCACAGAAGTGGTTCAGTTGTTCATCATTCAAGCAGCTGTGGATCAACCAAATAACACATTTATACTTCGTCGACGTTTTCTTATAAAAATTTTGAAAAATTATTCTGAAAATCCCAAAGGTCCAAATGTGTTGTTTGTATTCTAGTTTGCTAGATCGAGTATACTTGTTCGCTATTATTGGAAAAGCTTCATAATTCATCGACTATGTGACGCGTTCGGTGCGTCACTTTGTGATCGTGCGAAAAATTTATTAGAAAATCTTTGATTGGTAACAGAAAAAAAAACAAAATAATAAGAAAAAAATCAACAATTTCCAATAATTCTAGAAAATTTTTGCAGTGAGATTTCTGGAAGGAGAGGCAAGCTTGAGTCGAGAAACGTTACCAAAGAGCTTAGGAATTCATAACTCGGGTTAGAATGATCCCAAATACAAGACATGATGAAACCTAATTCTTGGAAATATTTTTAAAATTGAAGAGTGAGAGTTGTTTGATTTTGACCGGCATGACGTTGTGCATATTCTCATCTGTCGGCTGGCTTGGTCTAAAACAAACTCGTCGAATTTTCCAAAGCTATTTTCTCAGCAAAGACAAATGCGATCAATTTGAAATTGATAACAGCGCTAAAGAAGAATTGAACAACAGGCGTGATACTCTTGGATTTTCAAAAATCGAGAAAAATTCCAAAAGTTTACAACTTTTGATAAATGATCTGTAAAACTTTTGGTCGATTTATGGAAATCGACGAGTATCATGTGCTTCGTTCTATTCTACTTCATCGCTGTTATGAATTTCACATTTATCGGATGTGTTTTTACCGAGAAAATAGCTTTTGAACATTGTGTTTCGTTTATCCTCAACCATAAACCCATGATTAGAGCAACTTGGTGAAAAACAAACTTGTCGAATGGATTGATTCCGACCGGTGTGAAGTTGTATGACAAATTTTTTCCCCCTTCGTTTGTTACTGACATAACCGTTTAGGAATAGAAGAGGATAGAAGAATACAATGCTGCAACTTCATACCGGACAAAATCGAACTCGTCGAATACTTTGAATTCTGACCGGTATGAAATTACGTAACATCCTTCCGACTTCTTTCCCCGCATCGATATCACTACAAGGAATGAAGAAGACAGATAAGAACAACGCGAAACTTCATACACCCAATCTGAACTATCGAATCTTGTATAATAATCTCATTAAATCGCCCTATATTGAGATCCTGAAACTCGCGCTAAAGCACGGAAGCTCGCGTCAGCATTTCCTCGGAGAATCCTCCGCGATATGAAGTGAGCCAAGTATACGGGGAGTCCCTGGCTGCAGGTTATAACACTATCCAAAATTCCCCCGATCGCCAGAGCACTTGTGCATAGCATTGAGGTTAGGGGCGATCGGTCGATCGATCAACCGAACGGAGGAGATCGAGATAAAAGCTTGTCGCTTGAAAAGTCGGCCTCACTCTACTCCTCCCCCTCCCATCCTCTCCTCTGATTCTCTCCTCGTCTCTCTTCGTGGCGAGACGCGCGAGCGGAGCGGAGTGGAGCGGAATGGACCACACGCATCGGCGTGTCGGGTCGGAACTCGGTATATACGTAACTCTTTATACGGTGTAGTTCGCCGGGATCACTGACAGAGAGAAAAGCACCGTTGCCCGAGCGTCCTGGACAAGGACGGAGTCGTACAGGCGAGGACCACCCACGTCGATGGCGCAAAGGCGATATTTAGCAGAAGGCAAATCGGTCTCGGGGACCACCCACGCGCGCGCGCCCCGTATACACCGCGCGATCCTGTATACACACTTATACATATATACCCCAAATGTATACACCCGGTTCGTAGTAAAACTAGGGTATAGGGGATGCCCCTTTCCTTTATAACGCACTCCAGGCATAGGCATGGATAGTTTGTTACCTATATCGCCGCATGGGAAAGTGCAGGTATTATTGTGTCTATATGCGCACAGGTGTCGAAATACGTTTAAGGGAAAATGGTACGAGTCGCTTTGAACCTAACCTAGCTGATACAACAGATTTGAATCTGACCGGAATTCTATTAGTTTTTTTCAAACAGTAAAATACTCAACCACTTTCTGCCATAGCAAAGCATTATTCTCTCGATTTTCATCCCGGTAGGTTGTATAGTTTGGAAGAAACTACGAATTGCATTTTTGAGGTGACGACCAATTGCTAATCATGGAATCTCGAAGGTGATATGGAAGTCCGTTCGAAATTCTATGATTATACCAATAATTGTCGTCACATCGAAAACGCGAATCGTAATTTCTCGACGACTCTAACGCAACCGATCCGAATGAACCCTCGACGAATGAATTCACTTTTTTGACATGAGAAACTGACTAAGTATGTCACTTTATCGAAAAAACTGATGGGATTCCATCGAATCAGTACTGTTTTTTCAATTTCATAGAATCTAGGGTCCCTACTGAGAATCTCAGTATAAGTTCTCACTACCGAATTTCGAAGGTGAATCATAATATCAAATCTCACCCAAGATTTGATTTTAGGAAAAATTATCATATGATTTCGTCTAAGATCTCAGAATGATCTTATTTGAGACCTGACATAACAGTTCATTTTTTGGATTCGGTAGGTAATTAAAACTCATTGGAGATTATTTCAAACTCATATCAGCTGATATGGAGCTCGAACAAAATTCAACAACAGAGCTTATATTCCGAGATTTTCAATCGGGGTCTTGCTGCAAAAATTCGAACGCACACTGCGCACGGGATTTCTGAAGCAACAGCTGGAGTATCAAGCTCAAATCTTGACCACATTTCCGTAAAACGAGGCTTCCTCGAAACGATCAACTAGATCAGCAAAATATTGACAATTCCGGAAATGTCCAGATAATCATACATATCATTTTTATTTGTCTAAATTCCAATTTTTTTTTTTTTTTTACGTGAACTGAACTCTATCGCCGAAACCAATCGACGTATATCAAGTTTCTCGTTCATCGTTCTAAAGAGGGGCGAATAGACGATTTTTAGTAAAACCGGATCCAAATCGGTTCAAGTGATTCATGAGATATATCCCATGTTCAAGTTTCAAGGGAAGTATTTGGACGGGACTCGAAATATACATGATTTGGGGAAAATCGGTTTCTTCAAGATCCAGAAACGTATTTATTTTATATTTGACACCAAAAACGGATAATCTTATTTGAGGATATCGCCGTTTATGGATACGGGTATACAATAGTGTGTTGTTTAGAGCACACAAGATCGGGGTACTACTTTTTTGTGAACGGCAATCAACCACGTGTATAGAGCCCAAGACCTCGGGACTCGTATACAACCAGCTGACTATTTTTGACACGTACCGGAACTGCTTCTTCGATGCTGATTCAAAATAGTATACCTCACCTAACGGTTGTATACGAGACCGGCCGCGGCTTATATCTTTGAAGAAAGCTACCGAGTCCGCGAGCCGAATACTTACTTGAATGTCGAATATTAATCCAATGATAATGAAACTGATTCGAGTAGATACCTACATCTTTTATCGATTAGTTTAGGTCTGGGCAACAATTATAGTATTTCATATTCTGCATGAAATTGATGAAAGTACATACTATAGAGTTCATTCATCGAAGCGAATTTGTTTTACATCGATTTCGTAACCCGTGTTGTGAAGACGACTTTGAACAGATTGATGGAAAAAAATTCCACAGTTTTAAAATTTGGTATGAAAATTTCACACCCCATTATTGAATTCATTCATATACAATCAAGAACGTTCCACGAACAAATGATACTAAGCCGGGACCCATTGTTCGCTATTCGTTTATTTATTTATTTATTCATTTATTTTTGTCGTACTTTACCAAACTATAGTGATTATTAAATTGTCTTCGAATTCGACCTTCTTACCAATTGCGATCGTAAAATTCATTGACCATTGCGCGAGTTAAGGTGATAAGGTAGAGATCACTTACAACTTAACCTAACCAACATGATAATTGTGAGTTTTACTGGGATCCTATCAGTATTTTTGACGAAGTGAAACACTTAGCAACTTCATGCCAAAAAACTAAATTCATTCGTCGAGGGTTCATTCGGATCGGTTGGATAATCGTCGAGGAATTAAGATTCGTGTTTTCGAGGTGACAACAGTTGGTAATCATGTAAATTCTAACAGACTCCCACATCGCCCTCTAGAGAATGATCTTAGCATTATACACACATACATAAACTAAACAAAAAACTACAACTGAAATGAAAATGAAACAAAGGGACAAATTGGCAAGAATCTTCGCTCCGGAAAATGCTTCTTTCCATCCGCCAGTTGCGATTAGTCCTGTTCTTTGATCCAGCTGTGCAATTTCACGTTCAAGAAGATCGGTAATTTTCCGACTATAATACGCAGAATTATAAGTCCCAGAATAACAATAAGTCCCAGAAAAAAATGTACATATACCTACCTTCATGCTCCTGTACATACTTGAAATGATTCTGTTTTTTCCCCCTCTTAAATAATATTGAAGATAATCTGATTATAATTTGAATGCTTAATGCGTATGATGTATGTATGTATGTACAATAATTGTAGTTGCGGTTTGGTATGGCCGCATGCCTATATACTTAATACTTATACCTACCTACCTATGTGTATTCGTACCTACGTACACACATACGCATACATAGGTTACGTATGTACAATTGCCTGTATGAATACATATCTACGTAAAATACACGCTTGAGCCTTACGTATAGAGGTGGATCGACACGCTCTTGATGATCGTACGTCGTCCGGATCGAACGAACGAACGAACCGGACCGCGCCGCGGGCTGAGCGACGAGCCGAAGACCACCCAGGTAGGCGCCAGCCGCCAGTCGCCACGGAAGTTGGCAGTCGCCGCGGCCGCTCCGGGCTCCGGGTTCTGAGCTTGCGGGCTGCGGTCCAGAGCATCCGCCGCGCGAGCGAGCGAACGTCGACGGTCGGCTCTCTACAATCCTTCTGCAGCCGCGATACACGATCGACCTACATACTACCTCTTCCTTGGAAATCAATTGACAATTTGCCAACGTATATAAACAATATAGATATATCTATATACCTATACCTATGTATACACCTTTACGCACCCGCTTTATATACTTCGTGCGAATATTATACACACGTTTATATCAACAGATGAAAACAAGCATTCGTTCGAAATGTTGAGAAAAAAAGAACAGAACTGGAATAGATGAAAATTGATCATTTTTAATGAAAATATTTTTTTTATACATTTCATTTCATTTATTCATGCAGCTCAACAGGCAAAACCAACTGGGAAAGACACTAACTAGAATAATTAGACTGGTTCTATCACAAAACCAGTCAATTCACGTAAAATTTTTGTAAAAAAAATTGAGACTGAACATTGACGTCTGTATATAATTAATGTAGATATTTTAATTCGTCGAAATATAATTCGAAATTTGAATTTTCGTTAACGGAAATTTATATTTTATGGGTACGTATGTATGTTGATTATTGTACAGTGCGGTGAGTATTTCGCGGACTGGATTTATAACTAATCGTAAGGAAAAACTCTTGCGCCTGATAGCCGCAACCAGCGTAACGTCCCCATCATCTAAAGTGAATGGTTGCCGCCCCCGCGGCGCCCCGGGCATAAAATCTAGTCCCGGTATTCAAATATGGTGAAGCTTATCTCAACTGATTGTGAGGAAACAGTTTCGCGTAGTAGGTATAGGTCTATGTTATCTATTATTCAAACGAATACTAACTAGCCATTATACACATACCGAATAAGGTAGAACCGGTAAATTAACAACTAGTATAATCTGCATATCATATAACATAACCATGTCCAACATAACGCGAAAATAACTAGCCGTCGAACATACTAAACGTAATCATGTTGTTTTGTTTTTTTATAACGTTTTTGAGGATTTACAGTGAATTTTCGCGCCAAAACAGCGTAGCATCGATCCTTCGAAGTATGCGCCTGTGCCAAAGCGTTCGAGAGGTTATAACGCACGTCTGCTCACCTCGAAAAAGCAATTCGCAGTTTCTCCCGAACCGCAGAACCGATCAGACCGAAACTTTGGGTATCAATGCTCTACTTCGGCAGGAAGTTGCGAAGTATATCATTCTTTCAAAATATTGACTTTTTTTGTCGATATTGTTTTGATTTTTTAAGATTAAAAAAAAACCGCAATACCCGGCCGCTTCCTGCCATCGTAAAGAATTATCCTCCGAAGTTTCATTTCGATCAAGTTAGTGGTTCGCGAGAAAATGCAAATCGCATTTTTGAGGTGATCAGACGTGTACTAGACTAATGCGCATCGACATCTCGGAGACTGAGCGATCGCTAGAAAGGTTCTTGTAGAAATGCATATGCGCTGCAGTGCCAAGGGCTTTGCGCGGCGGTCATTTCATACGCACATACGCGTAATCGAAGATATTATAGCTGGCATAGAGGTTATTACTATTATTACGCGAGAGAAGAGCCCGTTTAACACGACGGCTATAGGTATAGGTGAGCCGCGACTATTGCCTGATGCCTGATGCCTGATGCCTCGTGGAAGAGAAGTGGAGGTGGGTGTCGCCTCCTGGAACGGCGGCGAGGGCTAATGTGGTGCGAGTGAGAGACCACCCACCGCGTGCCCGCGAGACCACCCAACGCGAGTCTAAAGCGCTGTCTCCGCATCGTTCACGGTGTATGTACGCGGGCGAACATAACCTATGTATGTATGTAGTACGAGTTCCTCACGTATGCATATAAGTATAAGGTATACATATACATATTTACACACCTATCTATCTAGATACACATGCGCGCGACGCTCTATGAACGAGAAACTTAGCTATAGGTTAAAGTTACGCTGCTATACAAGAATTGACAATGGCTCCCAGAGATATGATATATATACGCGTAATATTGCCGGTATAAACTTACCGTGTAGCTCATAAACACATGCCTAAAACCTCGTAATGTTTCCGTTCTTTTTCTTTCTTTCTTTTTTATTTTTCTCATTCTGGTGTTTCTCTTTATACTTCATTTTCATTTTTTGTTTTTCATCCAGCGGGATCGGGAAAATAAAAGAAAAGAATTTGCATCAGTAATGTTCATATAGTTATGGATTACCAATGGCTCGCTATTATTTGTGGCCTTTTTTACAATGAGTTTCCTTCCTATATACGTATTTTATGTGCCTGTGACTGTCAAGTTTCCTATTTCTTGTTCCTGAGGCTAGTCAAGTTTTCTATTTCATTTGTTCAGATCCGTTTGAAAATCGGGTTTATCAAGTTTTCTATTTCATTCATTCAGATCCGTTTGAAAATCTCAAGGTAGAGATCAGTCCCATCGCCTAGGCACATGAAATGTGTATAAAAAGGAAACTCATTGATAAAAAAAGTCCACAAACAATAGTGAGCCACTGGAAATCCATATACGAACCGTTTTTATTATCCAATGTTTTAAAAATCGTAAAATTCATGTGTTTAGACGCACTAATGTATAATGAACCGCGGAGGTATAGGAAACTGTACCTAATTCCGAAGCCAGGTAACGGGACTGTCGCGGATAGATCGCGGCGAAGATCAAAGCCCAGCTTTGACGCGGAGGAGCCCCACGAGCGGGTATTGTGGTGGTTTGTGTAGGTGAGGCTTGATACGCGATGGTGTAGTATTATGCATATACCGTTTGACGAGAGCTGCAGCTACGGGATGATTTCACTGTAAAGTAAACGTCGCTATTGGTGAGAGCCTCTCTATAGTATAGCTTGTCAAAATGAAGACACGGGGTTTCAAGAATGTGTATTTTAACGAGATGAAACACTCGCCGAGGAACTTCAAATCGTCATTAACGCAATTTGCATTTTTTTGTTTGTTTTATTTGATTTTTCTTCTCTTTTTCAACTAATTTAGAACAACGGAGATGATTAATCGATTCTCCATCTCACATTCGTGATGATTTATGCTGGGGGCCATGGCCCATGGTATACTATAGCGATCGATATTCATATAGTGATGGAGAGAAAGAATTTTAGAGATCGATAACAATTCAACGCGGTCTCAAATAATACTATGTGATATTCCTGCGTACAAAACACAGTGATTTGAATGCTTCGTAATTGTATTCCGCAAGTTGCATGCGGAAAAGCGCTTTCGTCATTTTGTATGGTATTGAATCGGATCTGCGCGGATGCTTCGATATGGTAGTCAAAAGATGTGAATCTTCGGAGCTAAATCGGCCACTAGTGGGGCGGGATTGAAATTCGGAATTTCAAAAGCTGCGAAAATTCAAAATTCCGAATTTTTCTACTGCCGACTCAGAGATTTTAGAAATATTCTTTCCCCGAAAGTCTACGTAGCCAATTTGGAAAACTCCGAATGATAAAACACCGAAGGTTCGAAATTGCGAAAGCTAAAGATCCAAAAGGCCGAAACTCCGAATCTCGGAATTCGCGAGATGCAACATCATTAACTTGACAGCTTTGTCACGAGCTTCCCTTGAATTTACGGATTTTTTAACTTCCTGAGTTTTTAAGTTTCCTATCTTTGAGCTGTCTGCATTTCGACCTTTCGAATCGCGTCTCAGATAAATTCGGAATTTTGATCGTTCGGAACTTAAATCCCGCCCCCATTGTGTTTTTACAGCTTAGCAGTAATACATTATATTAACCCCCAAAATTAGTCTTTTGTTTTAATTCCCATGAATATTTTATTAAATCGTAAGTTATTTTCCAGAACCATCAGACGCCGGAAGAAGAATCAGATTAATATCAATATCAACTTCTAATATCGAATAACCGACAATCAGGGTAATATATATCAGTCGGTAAAGAAGGACCGTTGGATCGCTCCGATCTCTTCGACATAGCAAAAAATGAAGTCGAACAAATCCGTAACATCCTCTATACTGCCTCGGATTTGCATTTCCGTTAAACGTGTAGGTATTACATCGACTATTCAGAATTCGTATATTAAAATAAAAGGTCTGTCTTCTTTCTCTCTCTCTCTCGCGATCCTCACGGGGGAAATGAATGCTGTCAGTCCGTCGATCGTGGGTGGTCTTTCTGACTGTAAAAGAGTATTCGTTACCCACACTTCGGTCATCGCTTCATACATACGTATACTAGTCGTCTCTTCCTTTCTCTCTCTCTCTCTCGCCTTCCTTAGCCTCTTCCTCGACGACCTAACCACCGTTCCCGCCGTTATACCTCGGTAGCCTTCCTACGATTGTATACAATTCATGTATGTACAGTAAATATATATCTAATAGCTATATATATTATATATATACCAATAAAAACAACTATATAGCTATATGCACGATTATATTTCTGTAGAACAATAAATCTTTCCCTGGTTCGGGTGGATTTTTTCATCATTTGTATAGGTCGCAGGAATTGAAGTTCCGAATTCCAAAAGTTCCGAAGGGTCAAAATTCAGAATTCATTTGAGACGCGATTCTGAGTTTTTTATAGAAACGTTAGAGTTCAGAAATTGCAAATTCGGAAAGGTCAAAATGCAGACAGCTCAGAGATCCGAAAGTTAAAAAGTCTGCAAAAAGTTCAAAAATCCTGCACAAATTTGAGGGATGCTCATGACAAAGCTGTCAAATAAACGAAAACGACGTTGCATCTCGCCGATTCCGAGATTTGGAGTTTTGGCCTTTCGGATCTTTAGCTTTCGGAACTTTGAACCTTATGAATAAAAATTCGGAATTTTCACCTGTTGTATCATTTGAAATTCAGAATTTCAATCCCATACCTTCGGGACATACATATATACATATTTTCGTCTCAGTGTACTTTTTTTGTTTGATTGAATTTTTATTCTTTACTTTCATCAATTGGTTAGTTAATTAAGAGGCTTTCGATGAGCGCTGCAGCAAAGTCCGTCGAATTCGAATGAAATTCCTGGGCCACACATAGGTTCGAAATGTTTTTTGTTCTTTTTGTGTTTAAGTCTGTGTTTTTCCCTATCGAGCAATGCGGTGCAGAAGGATTTGGTCAACGCAGGCCTCCGGTCAATACACACAAAACGGACCGTCACAAGTTGATTTGAGTCCCAGACGCGATTCGTCCGATCGCGGGAGGGATCTCGTTAATCACGCAGGTGTGCTTCGAGCTGAAGCCGAACGCGTGTATAATGCGAAGAAACAATGCTTTAATACATACGCAGCTTTGACTTACACCTGTAAATTATATACATACATGTCATATAGGTATATCCCATGCACACACACAATTCCACTTTGCCGATTGCCGTACGTCAATAGAAAATCAATTTTTATACGCCTTGCGGTGATTCGTTACGCCTGAATTATACATCTACCTATATATACCTACACTCTTCAACCGGCGTGCAGTATATAACGAACGTTTGGTGCACATTGCGGAGCTCAAGGACCCGTTCATTTGGCTCACACCTCCGCTTACCATCTTGGAAATAGTTCGAAATTCCATGATTACCAATTATGTTGTCATCTCGAAAACGCGAATCGTAATTTCTCGATGACTACCCAACCGATTCGAACAAATCCTCAACGAATGGATTCAGTTTTTTGGCAGAAAGTGGCTGAGTAGGTCACTTAGTCTAAAAAACTGATGGGGTGCCAGTAAAACTCGTGTTTTTTGGCGCTAGACCTAGGTTATGTTTGAGGCGATCTCTATACTATATCACCTTAACTGTAAGAAATTGCTGTATCAATACTCGCGGACTGCTATGAAACAATTTTTTTCGTCCTAGGTAACAAAATTCGGTGCCATTCAATCTACCAAAACCTCGTCACGTGTCGAACTAACCCCAAATAGTGTCAGAATGACATCAAGTTGCATTCCGCTGTAATTCGTATCGGAATTTTTTGTTTGTTCTACCATTTAAGAAACACTGTAAAACCATGTAGCCTTGGGAATTTGCCCCATGGCTTACATATAATAAACAATATAATAAACAATATATATTAATAACATCGAAATAAAATTGTCAAATATATTTGAATCACCAATTTTTTATAATTCATAACGTACATGGGATACATCATTGTATAAAATTCTAATCGTAGCTATCAAAGTTTCAATGAATAAAAATGGATCCAATATCAATGTGTAGAATTTCTTCGCCAATCGGTAAAACTTATAGGTATATACATACATATGTATACTCATACCGACAGGTATAAGTGAATAAATTTATTACAGCGGTTTGAATAGATTGAAATGGATTCTGATGCGATAGCCGTTAATTAGGAGAATGTTAATAAGAGTGAGTTAACAAGTCGGCGTGCGACTGCATGAGTAAGTATAGGTAGGTATGGAGTGTATAGTGTGCATCATCAAACGATATCACACAAGTGGACAAGTCCCCGTATATACCTGGGCATACACATGGGCCTGAAATCATGGTGGAGCCTGAAATGGACACATACATATACCTGTATACATGTATACATATGGATCCATGGATCGCGGCGTCTAAAGTTGTGATCCAGCGCGTGCGGCATCGAAGTATTAGTGCATTCGTGCTCGCGCGCTCGGCGCAAGTGTGTATAATGTTTTTGCTCGAGGGGAAATGGTACCGCGTGTGTGGTCCGTATTTTTCCCCACTACCGATCACCGCTCTCCCCTAACCTCCCGTAACCCTCAAGACCGCTACACGGCTGATCCCCGATTCCCGAACGGCAGTCTCCGCGTTGCCTAGCAACTACCGACGCCGCGGTCCAATCCAACCAATCATATAACACCCGACTCCATCTCGGCTACGCTCGGTTAACCTCGACTATGACGTCACTGGTCCCCCAGCGACGTGTCTAAGCACCGCGGCGCCCTGGGTTTTATACATTCTTGAAAATTAAGAAGTAATTTGTTATTTTGAAGACGTTACTTTATCACCAGGTTTTTTCAGATCGAAATTATTTGTTCTGCATTGTGTTTTATCTTCTCGAGGGGATATGAAACAGGATTCTTCACTTCGAATTTTTCAACGCCAATTTCTCAGCAAAAACATATCCGATCGATGTGAAATTGATAACAGGGATTAAGAAGAATTGAACAAAGGTCATGGTACTCTTAGATTTTCAAAAATCAAGAAAAAGTTGAAAAGATTATAACTTCAGAAAAATAACCTATAAAACTTTTGGTGGATGAATGTTAATCTAAGAGTATCACCCTTTTCGTTCAATTATTCTTCTTTATCGCCGTTATCAATTTCGCATTGATTGAATGGGTTTTTTTAATGAAGAGCAGCGAGCCGATAACCCCAAGAGATTAAACGCTATAATCTGACTTAAAGTTGACCGTGTATAGAAATAGCGCCCTTTAGCTCGACCCGTAACGTATTTCGGTTTCCACGTCCCTGTCGCTACGACTACGAGAGACGAATATAATGGAGGGGATAGCGCGATGCTCGGCATGGCTGCCTCGCGGGACGCAGAGGTTTCTCTCAACCGAGAGAGATGGGTAAAGTCTTCCATTATGGAGGGAGAGAGAGAGGTAGGGAGAGAAGAGCCCGGAGGGCCAGTAGAGAAATGTGGGACTGCGTGTCGCTTAGTACGGACTTGGACCGTTCATAGTGCCGGTCGTGAACTTGGCGAGGGACGTTTTAGCGATCGTTTGATCGGCGTGACAGAAGAAAGCGAGTCTTAACTAAACTGCAGGGCCCTAAAGGATATCTAGTTCATTTACCGACTGGAAAATAAGAAGAATAACGAGAATAAGAAGAAGTAGAAACAATCGTACAGAAGAATATCTTCGACCAGAATAAAATCTCATCTCTTCTTCTTGGGCCGCGCGTTCTTTTGCACGCCGCGCGTGACGTGCAACGGAGCAACGAAAGTTTGTTAAATATATATAAAAAGGAATACGAAAATAAATGGAGGATATAAATGATCGAATAATAAATAAAAGAAAAGTTCAAAACTAAAGTTTTCATGTTCCTTGGATAGGAACTCTTTTAAACGTTATTCTCTACATGTAGTTGTAGTATTTCTGTCAACGAGGTGAACAACGCCGCCTCGTAAGTGAAAGATAAAGAAAAAGAGGTTAAAACGGAGTAAGAAAAAGAAGAAGACTAAGAAGAAGAAAAAGAAAAAAAAGAAGATCACGTTATACAACGTAAACATCGTCGGAATTCTCTCCGACTCGCGAGTCCCATCACCGTATCCCGTTTTAATTATAAAAGATACAGAAAATCCCTCGTGGACGCGACACAGCCTGTAGTATTATTATAGTATCTCAGTCTCTTTGGCTATATACATTTACGTCTACGTTCAACGAACGAACGAAGCCGCGGGACCAAAGTGAACCCGATTTCTTTCGCTCTCTGTAGCAGCCCAGCCACGCCAAGAGACCGAGAACCCAGAAAACCCCACCGTCTGCGAGAGAACCAAACCGAACGCCATCGACATTCCGTGATAGTAGACACCGCGTTTACCGACCGAAACGTCGTTTTACCCTCAAAAGTAAACGAATATAAAAGCGGTCTACGAGGATGAGAATCGATCAGAAGTTTAATACGATCATAATCGTCGTCGCCGACGTTGTGCCGAGGCCTCGAAACGTAAACTAATCGTAAGTGAGTAGTGCGCGCGTGTTTATTATTAATATTATTATTATTATTATTGTTATTATTATTACATATTTTTATATTGTAATCTATTCAAGTGTACAAGTGTATACCCTGTATCAATCCGTATTATATACGAGAAGATAAAAAAATAAAGAGAAATAAATAAAGAAAGAAAAAAAAAAGTGTACGTGAGTGTGAAAGCGTTTCTTCGGAAGTAAGCAAGGGATAACACACTGTTCGGTTTGATGGCCTCGACGAGTGTGCAGCAGGGGGGCTGGAGATTGAGAAAAAGTAAATAGTGTTTACCGGAAGTAAGGCGGAGAGGCCGCGGTTGAGAGTGGAGTAAAGTAGAGTAAAGTAAAGTAAAGTAAAGTAAAGCGGAAGCGGCGAGACGAGAGTGAGAAAAGCAAATTGCCGGGAAGGATATAGAGAGAGCGCGAGCGAGTGGTGGTTGTTTTTAGTGGTGGGTTTCGTGCCGTTTGGGGCAGATGCATTGCGGATCATGGTCGCTGCGTCCGGTCCAACGGGGATCCTAGCGGAGCGCCCTTCCGGTTCTGAACGTCTACGAGGAAGTTGTTCTAGCAGCGTAAGGGACGTTGACGGTAGTGATCAAGTTCTCGACGAAGACGAGAACAGCGGTGTTGGCGTACCCTGTAGCTGGACACAAAATTCTAAAAACGATAATAATAAAATTAATAATAAACATAGGAAAAGGCACGAGACAGATCTTTACGTTAGACCGAGCTGGACGGATGCTGCGATTGCCTTGGACCAGCTTGAGAAGGTAAAAAAAAAAAAAAACAAAAAAAAAAGTACCCAAAAAACAAACACCAACCACGTAGAACTCATAGCGAATGAAATTTCGCGTTTTAGATTGAAAAAAAAAACAAGCGAAATACTATTTCTATCAGGGTTGGGTTGGATTGAGAGTCATCATCGGTTACTTTTGTAATTGTAATTGAATAGCCCATATTTGATCAAATGATCGATCGATTGATTCGAAACATATAACCTCGTGATGTCTGTGCACTAGGTCTTTAAGGGAAGAGTTAATTTTGGAGATCATTCGTTTTTTATGGAATTTTTCCCTCAATTTCAATTTTTGATTACGAAAGTTTCGAACTTTGGACTATAATGCCAATTTTTCGACTATATATCCGTAGTCACGGTGGTTCAAATTGACCTACCTACCTTCCCACTTTGGGGGCTAATATCTCTATAGGGATCGCTTCAAATGGCATCTTCAGATGTCAGAATGAATATACCTTTCCTGAAATTTCTACTATTGAGCTATTTTTGTAATCAAAGTACCATATCTTGTGAGTATCACCCTGAAATTTTGTAAGAAAAAATTGAAAATTGAAAAAGTTATATGAATATTTCACTGAAAAAGTGCATTTTTTGCACATTCACATATTCGCGAATTTTTTTAGACCGCTTGACATTGAATTTTGGTCAAATTGACTTTTGGCACATATTCTACAATGTTGAAAGTATGTTCGATAATTTTTTGAAAAAAATCGGCCGGATACTTTTTGTACGGCAGCTAAATGAAAATCACTCGGGTCAATTTGACCCAGCCGATAAGTTCAGTTTTCATTGATTTGTATAATTTCTTCGAAGTTTATCGATCAATTCGATGAGCAGAAAAAAAGAACACATCTCCCAGGAGAATGACTGAAACACACTAAACAAAAAAAAAAAAAACAAAAAAAAACTCAATAACAAAATAAAAGCCGAATGAAACGATAATCAAGATTCGGCTGTGTGCGAAAACGAGAGAACAAGATCCTATGCCGCGTGCGGAGACAGACGTGACCTTACGCAATTTACTCACTTCCTAGTCGCGCCGACTACTTAATTCTCTGGGGGCGATGCGCCGGAAGTAGGTAGACATACATATCGTTTGAGTACATACTTCCAAGACTCGTTTTTCATTGTATATGTATGTGTAAAAGAATCTTTTTCTGTGTCGTCTGATTTTACTTGTATGTATAATACGAATAGGTTGAGTAAAAAGACTCGAGAGAGTCTCTTGAAAAAATTGGCGCGAGACTCTGTTGAGTCTTCTCTCGTGACAAAACCGTGTTTCGAAAATCTGAAAAAGTCTGAAATCGGTCTGGAATTTTCTCTAGAGCCTTGAAATCTTGTAATTTCTTGCTAAATTCTCGAATCCTTCGCAAGCAGAGAAAATCGTTTTATCCTCGAATCTCCCCACTGAATCCACTTTTTAAATTAATATCATCAAATCAAAATCAATTCGTGATTTATTTTCAATTATATAGTGGTGAATTCTCTGTTCACAAAAACATACCTGAAAATCCTAGAAAAGCTTAATTGAGGTATGGTTGAGGTTCAACACTACAATGGTAATTTTTAGAGAAACTTGACGTCGAATTTATAGAGACAAAGAAATTTGCAATGACTTATCGTAAAGCGAGACATTTTTCTTTTTTCTTCAATTTTTTTGGAACGTTAGTATTAATTTTCTCCATAAGAATAATACTTAGTTTTTCGTTCACGGTATAAGTAAATTAACGGTAGTTAATTTTTCTCGTTAAAATCCACCTGCGTTATTTTTATATAGCGGCCCATGAAATGATGATGGCAGATGTTATAGTTTAACATATCATTAATAATCAGGGTACGATGCAGTGTGTATAATTATACGTCACACGCTATACACGCTGGGTTTTAATCGACCGAACCATAAAAAATCGAACAGACTATGAATGTTCAATCCATCTCTTATAGTTTTCGCCTTAATTACGAATCCTGATACATACACGCATCACGTGTGTGTGTGTGTGTTTGATGATTTGATCATTGCGTTTCGTTTCGAAATTTCGTTTACAGAATGATTTTTGTCGCCATTATATTTCTAAACATGCTATTGTGTTTTTTTGTCAGTTACAACACCTATATGGGGATGGCACTGGACAGTAACTGTAATATTAACCTAAATAACCCATAGAAACGTGTCGAGGATGATATATATATAAAGGAAAAAAAATTTTGTATCTTAAATTCAAGTTCTGGCAGCAAGTTTGGGACTCGGTTTCTTTTTCCGCCTTTCTAGGCCCCCAACGGACCCAGAAAGAACTCACCATATGTTTCTTCGAAACAGGAGCCGGAATATCGAGTTGCGTTTTCTTTTCTCTTCCTTGTTCCTTTTTTTTCTCTCTTTTTTCTTCTTCTTCCTCATATTTTCGCTTATGTACATATTATAGTTGTGAAGTAAAAATAATCGAGGGTTAAAATATCAGAGATTTTTTTCGATCATTTCTATACCCCGGTGCTTTTGACTCTTAAGGTTTTCTATGGAATGTCTATGAAATCGAATAAGGAAATGACACGAGGAAATTGTATTTTTCTGTCATTCATTTTGTCGAATCACGTATTAGATTATTATATAGAAAATATCTTATCCCTTACTGATTTTTCAGGGGCGGAATTGAAATTCCGGAAATCAGAAGCTCCGATCAAGGTCAAAATTCGGAATTTTTATAATAACGAATCAGAGTTTTTGGAAAGATTATTTTCCTGAAAGTCTACGTAGCTAATTTGAAAAACTCTTAATGGAAAAACACCGAAGGTTCAAAATTCGGAAAGGTAAAGATACAAAAAGCCAAAACTCCGAATCTCGGAATTCGCGAGACGCAAGGTCGTTTATTTCACAGCTTTGTCATGAGCTTTCCTTAAATTTGCGGATTTTTGGACTTTCTGAGTTTTGAACGTTTAGATTGTTGAGCCGTCTGCATTTCGACCCTTCGGAATTCCCAACTTCTGAACTCTAACGTTTCTAGATACTCAGAATCGCGTCTCAAATAAATTCCGAATTTTGACCGTTCGGAACTTTTGGAATTCGGAAATTCAATCCCGCCCCATGGCCCACGTACCTATGCATGAAACTATACACACCATATGCATCGATTTCACATGATGGAAAGATATGTGAATGGGGGATATACATAGGTATATACATATAGACAGGTGTATGTATGCATTTGTAATGGTGGCACTTGTCAGTCGCATCCCGTACCCATAACGGCCGCATCGTGTCGGTGTACGAAGTCGGGAGTTAAGTGTGCACCGCGTAGCGTAAGATCAAAGCCACCGCCGTCGTGTGCGGTTTGGATATACCATAAGTATCTACTAATAATATATACAGGCCCTTGTCCTGCCGCCATCCTCCCTCCACATTGCGTATAGAAGGAGTTGTATGTATTATATCGGTATATACATATACCTTCGCCTTCGCACATATAGAATTTCCTCTATGTATACAAGTACATGTTATACACATACATGTTATCACGTATGCAAAATTATACTAATGGAGACATAGAAGAAGGTCACCGGATTTTCAACAAAATGGCAAAAGCAATAGGTAAAGAGATAAAGAAACTGATTGATTGAGCTTCGATTCTGGTCTATTCGAGGCACGATTAGTGAGGGATATATAATAGGTAGATTAATAATTTGGACACATCACATTGCCCGGGAAAATTTGAATGAGAAATTATTAGAAATCGTTAGGAAATTGTTAAAAATCGATGGAATTCAAATATGGATTGAAATCTGCAGGCACATTATGGGCACAGATGATTTTCAACGAGTTCTATTGATCTTGACGATTTCTGAAGTGTTTTTTTTTTCCAGTTTTAGTAAGAATCTTGAAGGGATATCGTCAACGATCCCCAACGAATTGTGATGGATAATTTCCGGAAAAAATGGTAATACGAGCTATAATCTTTGAAGTTTGAAATTTTTGCATTCAACCGTTTCTCAGACTATGAGGGGCTATAGTATATTCGTTTTTTACGAAGAGACAGACAGACAGAGGCCAACTTATGTTCAGATTCACGTGTGGCGTCATCTGAATTAGGGTCAAAGAGTCAGATGTTTGTTGGAAGTGGCTCGAGTGGTTTTTGACACGAAACCAACTGCACTTCTCCATCCCTGACATGACGAAAAGTAAGAAAATGTAAAAACACACTTCATGAAAACCTCAACGTTTTCGTAACGTAGACACATTTATACAGAATCACGTGGTAGTCACACTGGGTCGACAATTGACCCGACTGATTTTCAATTTGCTGCCGCAGAAAAAGCATTCGTCCGATTGTTTTCCAAAAAATTATCGAACATACTTTGAACATTGTAGAATATGTGCAAAAAGTCAATTTTACCAAAATTCAATGTCAATGTGTCTAAAAAAATTCGCGACGATGTGAATGTGCAAAGAAATGTACTTTTTCAGTGAAATATTTATAACTTTTGCGTTTTTCAATTTTTTCCAACAAAATTTTGGGGTGATATTCACGAGATATGGTACTATGATAAAAAAAATAACTCAGTAACGGAAGTTCCAGAAAAAGTATTTATTTTGACATCTGAAGAGGGTCCATTTTGGAGTTAAAACAAAACGCATTATGCATTGAGTCATACAGATATTCAGCCCCAAAGTTAGAAGATGGGTTAATTTGACCCACAGTGACTGTAACGGAGGGTTAAGGGAGGACTCTACTGAAATTTTGGTAGAAAGCAGTTTTTTTTTTAATTTTCTTTAATTGGCCGCAAAAAACGTCAAATAAAAAAAGGGTACCAAGAATTTCAGATCATGGTAGGATACGTTCTTAAAGAAACTTTCAAAACGCAAGGAACCTTTCGCAACCCTGCAATGGAAAAATTCTGCGAAAGCGGTTCCTTGTTCGTGAAATTTCATCGCAAAAAATTAAAACTTCTTTTCAAATCGTATCCTACCATAATCTGAAATTCTTGCGGTATAATATGTATCAGTTTTTTGATCGGACATTTTTTGGCCATTCAAAAAATGACAAAACCGCTATTTACCGAAATTTCAGTAGGTATGCGGGGTCCTGATGGGGTCCTCCCTTAATCTATGGGTTCTTTGCACAAAAGTCCGAATATCTAAAATACATATTATGGGTTCAGACCGGACGTTACGTTACGTTAGGTACGCTCGAGGCTAGTAACTCGGGTCGTATCGAAGGACCCTAACTTAAAGCGTCTCCAGTAGTGCAAGCTGTTCTCCGAATGGATGGAGCAAGCGACCAGGTCGTCTTCGTCCTTGCGGCGGAAAAGAAGAATACCACGCGGTATAGCGGTAGCCAGGGATTCCTTTGATCTCAACGAAGGGATACACACGCCCCTATATACCGCGGGTCCCTGATCTTCAGCTCTTCGTCGACGAACGTCTTCATTTTCGTTATACCTATATACTCCTTCGCTTCTGGTCATGCTATTCCTCCTGATTCTTCTGCTCATTCTGCTGCCCCTGCATCCTCGACATTCTTAACATTTCTGTCTCCTCGTAGTACATCAGGGATGACTGTATTACTAACACGCATTACGGACGTAACAATTGAAATCTGACAAAAAAATATTGAAAATTCAAAAAGTTATGTTTTTTTTGTAGTGACAAGGTGTATTTTTTTAATAAATTTACCTATTTACGATTTTTTTTTTTTCTACATATGATTAGAATCTCGACTCAACAACTTTTCACACATATTTCAGAATGTTTAAAGTATTATCAGTTTTTTTTCGATCTCGAACGGACTGATAGTTTTCACACAGCAACAATTTGATACCCACTGGTCAAGGGAAACTTGTAAAATCTTTTCAAGTCTCAGAATTTCCAGAACATTGAAAAAACAAAAACGTGGTATAAAAAAGAGTCACTAAACTCGAAAATCTGGACTGAGAATCAGGGAAATTTTCATCAACCTTAAAAAAAATATTTTTTTATTTTTTTGGATTTTTCTGGACGCGTATATTGATGCGTGCAGTGATGGTAAAATCCGTCTTTTTTTTAATTACTATCGGAAGAATAGGAAAACCCGGAAATGTCAGGATTGAATTTCGAGGTTTTTACTGTTTGATTGATCGAGCCCCAGGAACGAATTTTCGCAGCTAAAACTGCAAGTATAAGGTACACGAGCATCTGAGGTAGCATTAAGAATCCTGAAGTGTCGCAGGTGGAGATACCTGGATCGGTTATAAGCACCCACCCACATATCCTTGCGCTTTCTGCAGCTCCTGCAAAGGCGCACATTGAAATAGAGATATAACTACAGTATGTGTGTTGGGGGTTTGCGCGTGTATTAGCCTCCTCATCCTCGCGCCACGTCCTTGGTGGTCCTTACTGCAGTTGGGAAGTGAACCAAGAGTCCTGCAGCGAGTCCCAGAGTCGCGAGTCGAGAGTCGAGAATCGAAAATCGAGAATCGGGGACTAGGGTTAGTGGTGCAGGTTGCGTGTGGTCCGTGAGGGATATTGTCAAAGTGACCCGCGTACCTACCCGTCAGAGGGAAAGAGAGCAAGAGAGAGAGTGAGGGTGAGGGGGAGGGGGAGGGGGAGGGGGAGGGGGAAAGAGTGGCAGAGGACCAGAGGCCGCACGGGGTGCTGCGCTGTGTGGTGCGCAACGTTGCCAGTTATGTGTTATATGTATATATGTATACATATTATGTACATATGTGTCTTCTTCGTCCTGTTGCACCTTTCGCTTAGGAGTATCAGAGAGTTGGTTCCTGCACTGCTGTACTCCTATACCCACCTTCTTCCTTATACCTTCCTACCTTCCTACCTTTCCGTCTATCTAGATTCTACCGTGTAGTTCTCTTCATCCCATCGTATCACCAAGTTGATTTCGTTCTTCAGAGAGTAAAGAGGAGTATAAGAGGAGGCAGGATCGAAGACAATATGAGCTTATAATATTCCTCTGTTGATTGTTTTTTGTTTTTTTTTCATTGCTTTTTCTGTCATTTGATTGACTTGTACGCTGGATCAGAAATTTAGTGCAAGTTGTATGTATATAGATAGGTATGGATGGGATGGGATTGAAGTTCTGAATTCCAAAAGTTCCGAATGGTCGAAATTTCGAATTTATTTGAGACGTGATTCCGAGTTTCTAGAAACGTTAAGAGTTCAGAAGTTGGACATTCCGAAAGGTCGAAACTCAGAAAGTCAAAAAATTCGCAATTATCTAAATTATTATATGTAATTCTTCAAAAATCTTGACACCTGCAGTGCGAAATTCGCCTCTATCAATTAATATGTATTTCTCTGATAATTGTGAAACAATGACTCTTGTTTGTTATGTAAACGTTTATACGAATTTTATACCCTCGCATATTATAGGTTTATATTTCATTCTATTCATTTCATTTCATCATACATTATATATATGTACTGTATGCGGATGAGCGATCATGGCTATGAGGTTTGGCGGATGGACATTTCCATCCTTTCCGATGGTTGCATTCATCCCAACTCTGACGCGATACACGTGTAGTAGTATAGTACATACGATACACATACATACGTATATATACATATAGTGAATTCGACACAGAAACGCGAACGCAAACACAACGAAACGAAATATCGTCGTCGTCGTCGTCGTCGTCTAGTTACGCCTCAGGATATTAGTGAGCTACGCGCGGTTACCACCTGCCCTTCTTTCTATCTTTCTCTCTCTCTTTTCTTTTTCTCCTTTTCTTATCCCTGCTGTTTCTCGAAAAGCTATACCCACCAGTATACCTTATACCTAAGCTAACCTAACCCGCCTATGCCTACCTGCCTACAGGAGCATCTTCTTCGTTCATCTTCTTGTAAACATATTGTAAAAAATTTGATTGCGTTTATGGAAAATAATAACTATCGAAGTATATATATGTGAAAAGTAAACTGAATAACCATTATCAGGGTGTCCGCATTGACAGGAAAAACCTGGACATTTTTTTTGGGCTAAAGACAGTATAAAACTTTGATTAAAAAGTTCATCGATGATTCTCTCAATTCGCAAACCACTAAATTGATTAAATAATTAGGAAAAGTCGATTCAGTTTCGAAAGTTGAGCAAATCCTATTGATTGAGATGAAGATGATGAAAATCCTGTGATTCGTTCTCTAGATATAGTAAAATGAAAATTTTCTTTTCAAAATATTGTTTTTTCGACCTACTCAAAAACTATACTGGACCGATCAATTCCAGAAACAAATCAGCGCTGAGTTAAACGAAAAACAGCATTGATTAAAAACAAAATCACCAGAATCCGTTCATTCGTTCTCGAAATATCGTCGAATATATAAAATTGATCGATCAAAAACTTGACTATATAGATATACAAATAATGATGACAATAATGATAATGATAATTCAATTTCTGTAAAATAAAAAATGGTGAAATGATTGAATGTATAT
The DNA here is from genome assembly GCA_963989295.1 of Ametastegia equiseti. NCBI lineage: Eukaryota > Metazoa > Arthropoda > Insecta > Hymenoptera > Tenthredinidae > Ametastegia > Ametastegia equiseti. Next base: position 24,856,981 of record OZ022390.1, read on the forward strand.
AAGACAAAAAGAAATGTGTTATTTCAGGGGAAGGCGGAGGGTCAGAGATCGGCCTTATGGATTCGAGCTCTCCTTCAGGATCAGCTGAGTCAATTGGGAGATTTCCTTCAGAGGCATGCGGGAAAAGTTCTTTTCGTGGCGATACTGGCCTTAGCTACTTTTTGCGTTGCTTTAAAGTCCGTCCAGGTTCATAGCCGAGTTGACCAGCTATGGGTACAGGGTAAGCATGATTGATTATTTTCTTCAATTATCCTGCATATTATTGATTATTTAATTAATTATCTTCGGGTCCGCGATATAATCGTTATTTAACATCGCTTCTAACCTTCAAATAGCGAAATTTGGAATGACGGAAAAAATGGCATTCCAAAGGGTTTTGCAGAACTGCTAATTACGAATCAACAACCTCCAAACATCGACCAATCAAAATGGCAGACAAAAATTCAACGCTTAGTTCCATTTTAGCAAGAAATAGTATTTCTAATGCCTTCGAGTTCGCTCATTATGAGTCTATAATATTCCAGCTGTAAACGGCGAATTTCAAAATGACAGAAAAAAACAGAATTACATAATTAGTTGGAAAATCTGATCTATGTAAATATCGGCATTCAAAATGGCGAGATACAGATAGGTATATTTAAACGTCTTCTAGAAATTGAACGAATTTTACAGTTTCGATTCCCGATGATAAAAATCGCATTTCACTTTCAATTAAACGGCTAAAATGAAAAAAAAAAACTAAACGAGAAATAAAAATGCACATTGAAGAGCGGCGAGTTGCTTGGACCGCGAGTCGAGTGAATGTAAGAGGTTCTAATGGGGGCTGTCAGTCAGTCAGACTCCTAGAACGGCGATCAGGTCTTGTACGAAATACATACATGCACGTAGCTATAGCTATATAATACCAATACCTGAGCCTGAACCGCACGTATGAGTACCTTCTTTGCAGCATCTCGCGTCTCGCGTTCCCATTCCTGTCCGGCTGCTTTACAGTAGACTGGATATGATCGCAGGGAAGTGGAGCAAAACAATATCGCGAGTTAGTCTGTATTCCTTCATCTGTTCCTCGTTCTATGTATATACGGACACAATATAGACATGTACATGTATACGTAGATAAATGTACCTACTACCTATATACCTGCGTAAATATATGAGCCCCGTGTTGGGTGGGCCCCTATATTTACCCTACGTGACTGTACAACTATATAACATATGCGTATACGATTCATTCAAACATCATTTCACCGTTGGCATGTGTGTGTTCTCATCTAGATACATGGAATAATATAGTTTCGTATATTATGTATACCAAGAGAATATCTCAAAAGTTACATTAGCAGTCCGATGAACCGACTGCGCATGTGTCAAATAATTGAATTTCATTTGGTTAGCGAGATCATCCTTTAGTGATATTTTCACCTGGTAAGTCAGGGTAGCCAACTTATACGAAACGGAGTAATAGCTGTTAACCTCTCACGCTTGAAGTTGGCGAATTTAGGTTATTTTTAAAATGATTTTAGTTCCGCGTGAATTATCATAGAAAAAAAGTATCGGCCAGAAGTTTATGGTGAAGTTGTCGATATTGGAAGATAACCACATATAGCCGGCAGAAATCGAGTTTGACAGTTTAAATTCGGGTTGGCTTGCCTGTACGAGGAGACGCTAAAACTCGCGCATGTGCAGTCGGCCACTCAGATTGCTATGTTTGAAGAGATTGTCTTGGCATGCATAAATATCAAATGTTAAGTTCTATGTATTTGATGTTTTTTTCAACGACGTAATGTGGATCTATCGACTTTATATTCCGATAAGAATAATGATTAAAATTGTGAATCTTGTTAATAAGAGAGTAAAAAAAAAAATCAAAAAAGAACTATTACAAAATCAACAATTCTCGACAATATTCGACCCTTTTTTCCAATTTTTCGTCCAATTTCGTATTGAAAAAAAAAAATGAAAAATTGATGAAAAAAAAAAAAAATTAAAACGCATTGTAACCGGATGACGGAGCATGTGTAAAATTAAATTTTCGGAATCTTGCGCGGGACAAGGTCGAGATAGGTGTAAATTATTCGATGCATTACGTGCTTGGGGCACCGATCACTCTACCGGATATCCGTGAGGCGCGCGATCGCGATCTATAGATGCGGGTATAAGATATACCGCTTGATATAGTACGCTACGGCCTATATACATGCATATACTTATATCTACCTGTATTCGGTATTGTAACACATACGTATACAATATTGTCCGTAACCTATAATACCTATGGAGGAGAAGAAACATTAAAAGAGCAAAATATGATGCGTCGACACGTACTTACGTGCAACAATGACCCCCACAGTCCCAAGATTGTAGTATCATCGAAAAATCCAACATCTTAAAAAACCAAAAAAAAACCAAAAAAACGAGATATCAAAATAAAAATAATGCATTTGAGGGGATATCAGGCTTCATTTCTCATGGTAATGCACAGTCGCACAGAGCATGGTAGAGAGTGGGATGTCAATGTTTTTCGTTATCGAAAACCAAATTAGCTGTATACCACTCAGTCATTTCTGCATGAAATCTGATGAATTTGGATTCTAAACGTGTATTTCTTCAACGCAGAGTGGCATCATACATAAGAGATGACTTCATTCAGTGCATTTCTGAATAATCGAACGAATTTTGTACAGTCGATAACCAATCTGTAAAAATTTGTTGAAAATTTTGGAAAAATGAAAGATCGTATTACTTTCTGCCAAAAAAATGCATTGATTTCCAAAATTTTATTCCGATTGGTCAAGTGATGTAAAAGTATTGGCTCTATGCGTTTTCGAGGTGATAGCGCGCGTCTTGATGAAGGTTAGGGTAAAGATGATGCGCGCAGTGCATGGCGGTCTAGAAAACATTAAGATGTCAACGACCACGGGGTGAAGGAGATGGAGGTGGAGTTGGAGGTTGAGGTGGAACGTCTTTATCTCATTGTACATCCGCATACGAACGAGAGTCAAGGCCCGTGTCCTTCGAGAGTACGCGCTGCTGCATCGAGTAGTATTAACCCGTACTTACGTACGTATGCATGTATGTGTATGAATGTTATGTATGTATGTATTATACTTATACAGATATACGTATATTCATATGCGAGTATATCAGACGCACGGCGGCGGTCTTTATATACGTATGAAGACGATATACTCCTTCTATATAATATGATACAGGGTCACCCGGTGAAGAATGGTAATATACATGTATATATACAAGCTTTTTCTTATTCGAGTATGCGTTTGTCTCTGGGACGTTGAATCATCATCATCATCTGGTTCAAAGAGCTCGCCTCAAAGTTGTTATAAAATATGCGTCGGAATGTGGGATGGCTGCATAATCTTTACACTGCACATATTGTGTTGTATAACGTACGTATAATCTACATCTAGAGAAAGAGAGGAACAGTCGGGGAAAAAAAGATCAGTAGAATATGTGTAAGGCGATATTGGAGTCTGTTAGAAATTCCATGATTACCTATAATTGTTCTCACCTCGAAAACGCGAATCGTACTTTCTCGACGACTACCCAACTGATCCAAACGAATCCTCCGTGAATGAATTCAGTTTTTTGGCAAAAAGTGGGTGAGTATGTCACTTTATCAGAAAACCTGATAGGATTTCAGTAAAACTCATGTTTTTTTATGTTAGCTAGGTTAAGTTGGAAGTGATTTCTACTATAATCGGCTCAAGAAATAGTATGATACTATATTATATAACGACGTGGATTGAACTTTGGCAAAAAAAAACGAATCGATTTTGTAATATTCGCTGATAATACATATAAGAAAGAAGTATAATTTCTTAACCTATACATATACTCGTACTTGAGAATACACTACATACATACATACGTATAACGGTAGCGAGTCTGGCCTTCCGAGGATTTTGTCGCGAAAGTGAGAGGCGAGCCTAAGTAAGAAGAACGAAAGTAAAATGTGACTCGAGAGTAAAAGTGAGACGTGGCTGATTTCGGCTCACAATAGATTTTATCCCTTGCCAACTGCTCTTTATCAATACATAAGCTAATTATATGCATAGTCTGCAATAATAATAATAATAATATTTAATAATAATAATAATGATAAAATTACACGGCTTGTGGATTGCAATGAGTTTTCACTTTTCATTCATACGGAAGCCCTATATACGTCCTATGAAAGTATGTAATTGTTAAGGCGACGCCATGGTTCTGTTTTACCGACTCATATCATTCTGATTGTAGGTTAATATTGGATTGGGTTGAACGGAGATATTGAGTTGTTTTTTTTTTTTTTGGCGATGTAATATGCGATGTTGTATGAAATCGAACTTACTTTTGGTAATGTATATTGTCGAAATGAACCTAATAAAATGCGAAGGTCACGTGGTTTGATTGCACAACGGGAAACAGAAGCTATTAAGGTGCTACCTGGGACTGTGTTCGGAATTCCATTACTAATAATTGTTATCACCTCGAAAACGCGATTCATAATTTTATCCAAACTAAATCTACCAGAATAAAACTCAAGAGATTAATGCTTCATTACGGCAGAAAGTAGCTGTGTGTGTTACTGTTTGTAAAAAACGAATAGAATTACAGTCAGAATCATATTTCTCATGTTAGCTAGGTTAGGTAGGTTCAAAGCGATTTTGACCACATCGCCTTATAACATTGTGCTGTGTTTTGGACAAAAATAACAACGTGCTTTCTATAAAACAGTAATGAACTAATGAGCAGTGAGCTTTGTCTAATTTTCTCAATCCAACGAACGTCTCCATCGCAAATACAGTTGAAATGAATCGATGCGGTGTCTTGGTTTTCGAATTATTCAAGAAACTGTAATCTCGGTTACCGACAGTAAACCTGACTTTGCATCGCCTCAACTCAACACACGTACATGAAACCGCACAAATATGTTGCTGATTGGGAAATACGAATCGAGGCAAAGAAGTGGGTCATGCCTATACCTAGTCGATTGAGGCCCCAAGGATCCCCGGGCTTCGGACACCCGGTATAAGTACTCCGGAGGTATAGAGGAGCGGCGACGACGAGCGAGAAAGAGATAAGGAGAGTCAAAGGGATAGGCACGGAGAAAGAGGGAGAGAGAGAAATGACGAGGACCAGGACCAAGACGAAGACCAAGACAGGAGGGCGCATGCGGGTCGACTGCTTACATCTTCATTAGGCCCTCATGCATTTGAGCGAGAGGCTCCGACGAGGAGGATGAAAAGCCGGAGGCCGAGATACCGGGTTGAAGAAGACGAAGAAGAAGAAGAAGAAGGAGAAGAAGAAGAAGATCAAGAAGAAGACGAGGACGAAGCAGAAGACTGCGAAGACCAGGACACAGAGAGACAGGAAGGGAAATGTCCAAAGACCCACCGGGAGGGAATCTGTTGTTGTTGTTCTTCTTCTTTATTCTCTTCTTGTTGCTTTGCCAACGAACGGACCAACGAACTACTCTTATACCTTGACAGAGGATCTCATCTAGACTCTACCAAATCCGACGATATCTATCTCCCCTTGAAACCTAGGGGCTCGTATATCGACCAATTTATATTAGAAAACGAAAAAATTCTATGAACAACAAACTTTCGTCACATCATCTATGCGTATTTAGGACACTTCTGAGCGACTTGAAACCTGAATTAGATATCGTGATGAAGTTTAAGGTAATGTGGCACAAGTCGCTTCGAACCTAACCTAGCTAACATTAGAAATATAAATCTGACTGAAATTCTATTCGATTTTTCCACAAACTGAAATACTCGGTTATTTTCTGCCTTAGCAAAGCATTAATTCCCTGAGTTTCATTCCAGTAGGTTGCATAGTTTTGAATAAACTACGAATCGCGTTTTCGAGGTGAAAACAATTGGTAATCATGGAATTCCGGATATAGTTCCGTAGAAATTCCATGATTACCAATTGTCGTCACCTCGAAAACGCGAATCGTATTTTCTCGACGACTACCCAACCGATCTGAATGAACCCTCGACGAATGAATTCAGTTTTTGGCAGAAAGTGACTGAATATGTTAGTTCGTGAAAGAAACTGATAGGATTCTAGTAAAACTCGTGTTTTTATGTTAGCTAGGTTAGGTCGGAAGTGATCTCTACTATAATTTATTATTTCCTTCTAATAAATCATTTCGCGAAATAGAATGCCTAGAAAACAAAAAAATGAAGAAAAAAAAACAGGATCGCAACCGGTGTGTATTAGTTCAATAGACATTCCACAGAAACGAGATCGCGATGAATGAGAACCGCTGGGACTGGATGGGGCTCGGTTCCGGTGAATGGTCTCCGTGGGTGGCCCACCGGCCAGCGTCGGGGGTCTGCCTGCCGTCCTGCCTGCGCGCCGGAGTGGCTCTCTCTCTCCCTCTTTCTCTCTCTCTCTCTCTATCTTGCTTCTCTAAGTTTCCATCTCTCTCTATAGCTTCGCGGTGTATTATACCATCTTCTTTCGTCCTCTCGCGGCCTCGGTCTCGTCTTCGTCTTCGTCTCAGTTTTCGTATTCGTCTTCGTCTTGGTCGTTGTCGTAAGCGCGCGTACGTGCAACCCCCACCTTATTCTCGTAGCCGCGGCGCTTACCCCATTGCGGTGTATTTATTATACCCGATAGAGTGGAAGAGGTATATGTATATCTACATACCTACATACGTATGCGCCTACGTAGGTACTAAGTTGCGTTGGTCCGAAATGAAAGAGGCGCTCGTTCTACGGAACTCTCTGATTCAGTGAGCGACTGACTGACTGATTCTCTCGCTCTCTCTCTCTCTCTCTCTTTCTCTTTCTCTCATTCCCTCTCTCTCTCTTGCTCACTCTACTCTCGTATTGTACACCTCCGGACGTAACACACAAGTCTCAACTCAGTGTTTCTTCTCGAACTACCAAACCGGCTACTAACCATCCCGCGGCTATTGGCCTCTGTAGATCAATCAAAAATGTTTCAAAAAATGTTGCTACAGTCTGTTTTTGATCCATAATAAATAAAACCTATATAGTATTAGAAATATGCGAATTAACGTTATATGTACCAGCAATACGTCATGGTAACTGCTGAATTAAAAGTGAATATCAAATGCTCTGAAAGTCTGACCGAAATTAATCTTTGCCCAACGTTTGGATTGAAATTTCGGAAGAATTTCATGCAAGGAAAAGAACAAAAAAAAAAAAAGAGGGAAAGAAGTACAAAAATTCGAAAAAAAATGTGAACAATAAGTAATAATAAGAGTAATAAATGAGGACGGAATGTGAAACGGAAGGAGAATTTACTGTGATAAAAGGGGGAGAAATTAGATCGTTGGGATAACGCAAGTTCGGACAATGGAGAAGCTCTCCTGCCCCGCATCGCGGTGCTCAGATGGACCGCCCGGCGGTCAATGGCGCGCAGCCACGACCTCCCGGTGGACGCCATCCCCACCCCACCATCATATCCCCAAACCTACCACCGCTGCGCTATGCTATGCTGTACTATACTGAATTGTGCACTGCGCTGCGCCGCACTGCGTTGCACCGCACCATGCACTGCGCCCCGTCGTCGTCTCCTCCATTCATGCAGTAGAGAGACACGTTGATCACCGGCGGTTACCGTATACTGACCGCGTGGATGTTTACAGATATGTATACATGTATGTATGTAGGGGCCAGGATTGAAATTCCGAATTTCAAAAGCTGCGAGAGGTCAAAATTCCGAATTTTTATATTAGCGACTCGGAGTTTTTCGAAAATTATTTCCCCGGAAGTCTACTTTTGAGGTTCGTCAATTTTCAACATCGTCATATCCGTTTCACGGCGTACACGTGGGGATTTTGACTATTTTTTACCATCAAAAATATGAAATTTACTATGAATTTAGAAAATTCAAATCTAGCCCCACGTTGGGCGCCAATTCGCGGCTGAGATAAGACCCGTCACAACGTGTCAATATTATACGGTGAGGTCGATTATATTCCGCAATCAATTCATACGGTAGAGGCGAGAGGATATTATTATAGTAGGAAACAACGAAAAAAAAATAAATTTGCATTTCCAAAGAGAGAGTGATACGTAGAGAGGGAAAAAGAAAGGGAGAGGGAGCTTGAGATGTCAGAAAGTTTTGTGTCCGTTTTCGGGGGTTTTGACGGTGACGAAGAACGAAGACGGACAATATAGGGGACAACGAAACACGGCGGTAGACGATGCGTATCTTTCTCTCTCTTTCTCTCTCTCTCTCTTCGTTGTTCTTTCTCTCTCTCTCTCTCTATCTCGCTGCTCCCTCGCCACCCGGAACGTTGGTTGACCGGGGAAAGCTGGGAACGAACGGCCGCGGCATCCCTTGGGTGGTCTGTCTCTCGGGCCCGGGGGGCTCAACCTCAAGACCCAACGTCTCTCGTCGCTCGCTTGCCCGACGTATAACGTATAGTTTCGTTGCGGCACGCCGCACCGTACCGACTTTTAATACATACACATACATACCTATATAATATACCTATTCGTGGATACATTTATGTATGTATACCTAACCTATACAAGGTGACGCGTAATTATCAACAAACAAAAGAGATGTCATTTTTCCAACACTGCACGAAAAATTTCTTATTGGAAATTTGAGGCGGGATCGGAGGCCGAATTTCAAAAGTTTTCCGAATTTATTTGAGACGCGATTCTGAGTTTCTATAGAAACGTGAAAGTTCAGTACTTGCAAATTCCGAAAGGTCGAATTGCATACAGCTCAAAGATACGAAAGTTAAAAACTCAGAAAGTCCAAAAATTCACAAATTTATATCATCACCGAAAGGCCTCTCTTTCGTATTTATGCTATAAGAATTATTGCATGAAAATATATTCAGAAACTTTTTAATTGAATGATATTTGTTCAGCTGAAAGCAAATGGTCGTTTGTACCAGCAGGTACAGCTTCCGATTTCACGTTTTGAAATTCTCGATTTTTAGTGATTGTTATAATATCATGTCTATAGCAAAAACAACGAAATATGAATTTTACGCTTTTTTTTCACTTCGACACTTTCCCACAACGTCATTCAATGGTATGTGATTCTTTTTTTCTCTCCATTCGTGAATCTCTTCCGGTCAATCATTTGACCGAACCCGACACTGAAGTCAGAAATAGTCAAATCCAAACAGCGAATTTGTGCCCTTATTGATCCGAAAATATTGCACAGCACCAATTTCATTAATGAAAAAAGAAGAAAATTCGTTGACAAGACATTTTTGCCGTTAATAAATAACGCAAAAGAGACAAAGACAAAATCAAAAAGCCACATATGCCCTCTGCTTTTACTTTCGTAATTTCTATTGTTATCGATTGTTTCTTCTTTGTTTCTCTCATTTCGACAGCGAATGCGAATTTGAAAAAAACAAATTAAATGCGCCGTTTTACTATTCAAATCTTATTTTCGGCGCTATTTAAATACATGATCCTCATGCGATCAGAAGTGCGCATTACAATCCAAACTTTCTCATCAGCAATTGAATGAAAAATGTTTAAGTAAGGTAAGTTTACCAGTTATACTGACCCTGTCCCAATTATTGACCTTTTTCAATGATTTCTTTTTATCCGTGAGCTCGAAAACTAGCAAAAAAAAAAATCACTCCGTATTCTCTGAGTCTCTAGCAACAGATTTGGGTAACTGAAACATTCATAATTTTTATCATCGATTTAAAATTCAAGAAAATATAAGGGTCAATAATTGGGTCTTAAAGGGTCACTAATTGGTATGCTTACCTTGTATTGAATACGATTGCAAAAACGAAAAATAAAATGGAAAAAAAAATGGAAAAATTAAAAAATTGAAAGAAAGGTACGCGTGAAAAAAAAAGAAACAAAAAGAAACCCCTAAAAATCGTCGAGGAGTAGGGGGCTCGGTGTAATATTATTTTAGATATACGTTTACAGCGTAGACTATCGCTTCTTCTACACCGTTGGCTCGTTTCTACGTTGCAGAGGGTGGAAGGTTGGAGAAGGAGGTACGATACGCTAGCGAGATTCTTGGCGAGGCTGCTTCATCCACCCATCAGCTCGTAATACAGACCCCGCGGCACGCAGGGGCTAATATACTACATGCCGCTGCTCTAAAGGAACATCTTACAGCCCTTAGGGCCGCCACGCAAGTCACCGTCCAGTTGTTCGAAACGTGAGTTATCAATAAATATATATATCAAACCCTTTTTCTTTTTCTTTTTTTTTCATTTTTCAACATCATTTTATTTTTTTATTTTCATTCTCCTATAATATACTCTTGCACTAACGAGGGGGAAATAAACTTGCCTAATTGACATGCTAATGCGGTTCAACTTGAATTATTATAATTTAAATGAATATTAATGCAAATGAACTGCACGAAGTGAATTATAATTATTTTATGAATCGACATGAAATGATTAATCGGAATGGAAAAGAATTGAGAAAAAAATTGAATAAATTTAACGAAATGAGATCGAATTAGTTTAGATTAGGCAAAATTATCGGAAATTATTTGAAAATAATAGGAATTATTTGGAATTAGTTTTGGATTTTTGTCCGATTCATTTGAATTCTTAAAGGAATTCGTAAAATTAGTTTGATTTGCCATAAGTCGGTATAGAACTGAACTATAGATGCATGTACATATAATATATATTGGACTATCTTCTGCACGGAACAAATTTATTTTGAATTAATGAGAAATTCAAGCCTAATTTAATTCGTATACTAACACAAAATTAGATGAATTATCACGAATTATAACTTTGAGTATGTAATGTGAATTGTTGGGAATTTATTCAGAAATAATGAATTTATTCGTATCAAACAAAATTATTTCCAATTGAAATGAATAATTGTTTCAACTTAAAGTGAATTGATTTAAATTATATAATAAATTACTTCCATATAATAATTGCAAGAATTAAAATAAATCAAAAAGATTCATGCGTGAATTAATTCAAAGTAAAAAATATGTCAATACAGGTTTAATTCATTCCCCCCCCCCCCCCCCCCCCCCCCCCTCGTATGGATAAATTTATTGCACAATTTCCTCGTTTCCTTATAACTCGTATATACACGTTTATACCTACATGTGTATTTACGTGTAATTCTAATTGATATTACAAACGGTTAGAAATAAATGATAAAGAATTCACCGCAGGGTTTTCTATCGACGCGATTTATTTACAAGATGCATTCGTAACTTTTGTAACACCAAGACGTACGAGTGTAAATAGAAGAAGGAAAAAAAAATAAAAATTAAAATAATCAAGACACACGAAAGATGCTATCTCGTTTCTGCGTCATCACACCAGTATACCTCCGCATACGTAATTGTCCACTATATATATATGTATAGGTACCCCCAGGAACGTGTACGCCCGATGCCGCGCATTTTTCAACTCGAAAGACTAACGATGAGTATAGATATGTACATTGTCTTTCAGTCACATTACAAGCCGTGTATATTCTTGTAGACAGGGAAAAGAAATAGGCACATGATAAATAATTAAAATCAAATAAACGTATATCGTGGTAGTAATGCCAAATTGATTGTCAGTGGAAACGCAATCCGAACTTTTGCTTGAAAATTTCTTGTTTTTCCCCTGAAATGAAAATCAGATGGTCCGATTTTTTCCCCTTTTTTCCCCTTACTTTTTTTTGTTAATTTCAAGGAATTTTTACGTATTTGTGGATTTTTCGCAAAAATTTTCATTAAAAAAAAAACTTAAAGAGAAAAAAAACACAGCATAAGGCTGTATACACTCTTCTGATGTTAATAAGTTCGATGTACAAAATTGCATAATGTCAGTTATGACTACGCGGCATTAGTTTATAAAGGCGGTGAATGTACAGGTCAGGAAACAGTAGAATAAAAATACGAAAATGGTTATTTTATAGAATATATTTTGGTATTTACAGATCTTGGGGCCTGAAGGACATGTGTTACGCACCGACAGTACCAAATTTCGACATGCACTACATCGATCAGGTAATGACATTCATTCATCTAATGCATAATTATAGTGTAGTCAGAAAGAAAAAGAATTGTTTTAATCTTCTGAACTTTACGTGACGAAAGAAATACTCGCAGTTGCTTCAACTGATGATCCGATATTGAAATTTCGAAATTGGATTCTCAATTGATCAGATTGGTGCCCCTGACTTTCGGGTCAAAAATCGGGGCGTGGCGATCTCGCTCACCAATGAAATTATATTATCTGACGCATGCGCAGTCGGTCGCTTGATTCCAATATTGCCAATTGTCGTCACTTCGAAAACGCAATTCGTACTTTCTCGACGACTACTCAACCGATTCGAACGAATCCTCGACGAATGAATTCAGTTTTTCGGCACCAAAGTGGCTGAGTACGTCACCTCGTCAGAAAAACTGATACAGGTCCAGTAAAAATCGTGTTACTTTATGTTAACTAGGTTAACCTGGAAGTGAACTCTACTATGTCACCTTAAGTTTCAATAAATAGAGGTATATTTCATTATATCCGAACTTTCGCTAATGCGAACGAGGCTCGGTCCCAATTGATTCGTATAATCGAGGTTCTAGCGTAGCTGCTTCGGTATAACCTATCGAGTGGTTCCCTGGGGCGAGTCGGAAAGATGCAGGAAGAAGAAGAAGAAGAAAAAGAAGGAGTGCGGTGGGATGAAGAGAGGGTGAAAGGGAGGGGAGGGGGAATTCTAGAGGAACAGGCGGGTAGCCACTACTAAATAAGCGACGAGGCAATTAGCTCCGCATAATGACGGGGTGCGCCCGGCGTCTTCTTCTTCCTCCTCCTTCTCTTCTCCTTCTTCTTCTTCTTCTTCTTCTTCTTCTTCTTCTTCTTCTTCTTCTTCTTCTTACGTGGTACTTGTTTCTCTTTGCCTTGGTGGCCGCCTGCAGCAGTGCGGACTGTGGCGACCGCACTTACTCCTCTTCGTCGTTCCTCTTCCGTGACGCGGTCTTCTTATCCTTAATTCCTCGATTTTTTCTCGGATATTTCATATCGCCCTTTTCCTTTCTTTCTGTCTTTAATATGATTCATAAGGAGACAATCGCTTGAAACTTAGCAATCTGAATGACCGACTGCGCATGCGCAAGTTTTAGCATCTGCTCGTGCAGGCGAGCCAACCCGAGTTCCGCTTTGTGGTTATCTTCAAAAATCGACAACTTCACCGTAAACTATACTGGCCGATGCTATATTTTGCTATAATAATTCAAACGGAACTACAATCATTTACAACATAACCTATAAAATTCGCTAACTTCAAGCGTGAGAGATTAACAGCTATTACTCCGTTTCGTATAAGTTGGCTACCTTGACTTACCAGGTCAAATATCGCTAAAGGACGATCTCACCAACCAATGGAATTCAATTATTTGACGCGTGCGCAATCGGTTGATCGGACTGCTAATATAACTTTGAAACTATGTAGCGTTGAGTCGTCCAGATTCGTGCTTCGTTGTGTTCTCGTGACGCTCTGCAGGGTCGCGGTGCAGCGGTAGATGTTGGATGATAGTTATACATATGTATAGTAGGTTGGTACAGAAACTACCTAGCTAAGTATCGGCAGTCGCGGCGTGTGGTCTCCTACTGTGAGGAGTCGGTAAATACAGTATACGTCGTTACGTATATATACGCAAACGCAACCGCAATAAATGCCCTCCGGGACTCCTGCTGATCATTCTGCTGCGCCAACGATTACGCACCGAGCGTTTATGTACAGAGTACCCGACTGAGAAGCTAAATACAGCTATATATACCTCCATATTATGCCGAGGGGCTATTCACTTCGATTTTGGGTGTACAGGTGACTTCCGACTTCCAAAGACTTCCAAAGACTTCCGAAGAATACCAGTTGCGTAATATAAGGAATTCTTGGAATTTTAACCGAAGACTTCCAAAGACTTCCAAAGACTTCCGAAGACTTCCAAAGACTTCCAAAGACTTCCGAAGACTTCCAAAGACTTCCGAAGACTTCCAAAGACTTCGAATGACTTCCAAAGACTTCCAAAGACTTCTAAAGACTTCCAAAGACTTCCGAAGACTTCCAAAGACTTCGAATGACTTCCAAAGACTTCCAAAGACTTCTAAAGACTTCCGAAGACGTCCAAAGACTTCGAATGACTTCCAAAGACTTCCAAAGACTTCCAAAGACTTCTAAAGACTTCCAAAGACTTCCAATGACTTCCGAAGACTTCCAAAGACTTCCAAAGACTTCCGAGACCAGTGTACATAGGACTTCCCCAGTGAACAGCCCCTTGTATTATGCAGTATATAATATCAATTTATTTTTCTACCAATCGGCTTGAATACCATGTGACATTATTTGTCAAGAAACTTTGGTTTTACCGCCGAATGTGAGAAACTCTTGTTTTTTTTTTTTTTTTTTTTCAATTATTATTATCAATTTTTGTTATTTTTTTTTCTCTCCGAAAACTTTGATAGACAGCAGCTTTGATGTCAATAACAGAATCTTCTGATCCGCAATAATTGCTAATAAATATAATAAGCGCACTGTTTTTTTTTCTGAAAAATGCCTTCGATATATATACATGTGGGCTTTCATACTTGCAGCTGGGAACGGTGGTGTACTTTTATTATACCCTGATTTGTAAACATTTTTTGCGATCTAGTCATTTTCTAACGTCGTATAAATTGGCCATTTAAAATTTATGTAATGTATAACATATAATCGATCGATTCCGAAAATCGAATAGGATTTAGGAAAATGTATGGAATTACCGTTACAATACGTGTTCGTTGTATTGTTTTTTACGAAATAGCGCCCAACGTTGGGCTACAATATACACATACTATATTATAAACACGTGTAGAAACTGAATTCCTTTTCTCAACTATATCTATAATATACCTAACCTATACCATATAGTACACCCATATCCGGGGAGAATAATTTTTCACCTTGATTATTCCGTCAAGGAAGAAAAAGGAAGGGAAGGAGGAAGGGGGGGAGGGAGGGAGAGTTAGAAAACTTCTCCGGCTCTCGACCGTTGTTTAAAATTCTTCCAAGAAGTAGGAAATTTAATCTGCTATAATCTTACCCATGCGATGGGGGGTGCAGGGGAGAAGAACGAAGAGAAGGAAAAGGAGCAGCAACTATACATATACACCAAAGTCATTTCGTTGTTGTTGTATTGTTGTTGTTACCGGGGAATAAAGGAAGCAAAGGAAAGACTGCAGGCAATAGCCAAAGTGCGAGATGAGGAGGAGGTGGTGGGGAATAGAGGAAAAAGGTTGAAAGGGCGGACAGAAGGCTAGGCCTCTTCCTATTCTAGGAACGACGATCCGTTGTCGTTGCCGTTCAGGAAAAGGAGGTGAAGGCGAAAACTATACGCTATTCAAACTATATACGAGGATGTGAAATATCCATATTAGGTTGCATCCTGAACCTGCAACCTTTTCATCTACTTTTGCAAACGAGAATAGAAAATAAAGAAATTTTCACATTACGTGAACGGTTTTTTTTTTTGTTTTGTTTTTTATATATAACACATAAAAATAAGTAATAATTATACATTATATGTATATTGTATATATGCATTCGCACACACAGATTATGGATAATCTTTGCAGACTTTGTTTTTTCACACCCATTCCGTTTTGATTTTTACAGATATTCGAAAACATCATACCTTGCGCGATAATCACACCGTTGGACTGCTTTTGGGAAGGTAGCAAACTTCTCGGCCCGGAATATCCCGTTAACATGTAAGTTTTACGAATGCAAATAAGCTAAGAAAGAAACATTTAATTTAATTTTTTTTACATCATTTCATTCCAAAAACGTCATCTTTTATGTCGACTAATATTCAATTGATTATAACTATAAAAAAAAAAAAAAAAATTCAAACTACGAGTCTTACAATTAGGCGAAAATTGCCAAGAATAATTTTATTTATTTTATAATTTTATAATTTTATAATTTTATAAGTTTATAAGTTTATTTAAATTCCATACGACTTACTGTAAATCCGAGTTTCCGATCGTTGAACTCTCATTCATTCATGATCTTACACCTACACGTATTGATATATTCATAAGAATATGTAAATATGTTTTTGTATCTTTATTGAACAGCGGTACTCATACAGCGAAACCGGTGCAATGGACGAATTTAAACCCAACAGTAATGGTGGAAGAAATGAAAACTCGAAATTCCGATTTTCCGTTCAAAACCCTTGAAGACTATATGAAAAGGGCCGGTATAACCAACGGCTATCAGAGCAAACCTTGTCTCGATCCCACGGATAAGGACTGCCCCGAAACTGCCCCAAACAAAAAAACCCAACAGGTGAGTTTCTTTTCCTTTTATTTTTATTTTATTTCATTTTATTCGTTTTCAACGGTGAAAAAAAAATTATCAAAGCTGATGAAAAGTCCTGCAAGGAGGTAGTAATCCAAGCAATCGACGAATTATTGATTATTCTAATTATACGAAATTTTTATATCGTTGAATTTCTTTTTCGAAAATCGAAATCCAGAATTTCTAGGTATCGAATACGTGTTTAGTATTTTATCTGAGTATATGTGATTGTATGTGTTATTTTATTAATGGTCACGTATATTGCGGGACTTAACGTATGTAATCGGTAAATTTGATCGAAGAAGCGTTCGAAATCGTCGTTGACGTTGTCTCGCCAGGTTTATTATCGGATTGACGAATTTATTGACTTTGATCAATTATTCTCAAGAGGGTATGCATGCATGCAAGGCGTTGCGAGTAGTGGAAATCTAAAATACTTATCTGACATTTTAAACAAGCCGAAAGACGTGGCTGACCACCTCAACTGAATTTTAAACTATGCAACACGTCGCCTTCGTCATTCCATACTAATCAATCCCGAGTCTTTTTATATTATCTATATGTATACCTACTTCCAACTCGACTTCTCGAATAGGAGTTTATTATAGCCTCAGGAATCAAATACTCTTCATTTACATACCACATAAGTATATACGTAAAAGTATGTGGAACAATTTTAATTGCGCCCCCGAAATTAGAAGTATTGGATTCGTATTCTTTCTTCAATTTATTTTTTCTATACCTACACATTCGACAGTTTTTAGAACTAATCGCGGTCTCATTTTTGTATATTTATTATACGCGTATGACTAGTCGTTTTGGTGATATTTGCGATAACTTATATTTTTGCTAAAATTAATTAGAAAAAAAAAAATTCCAGAATAGAAGAAATACAAAACGAAAATCTACAATTGACGTTTTTCCGAATAATCAAGTACGTTCTTCAAAGAAGTGTGTTTTAGTTATTTATTTATTTATGTTCTCTTGTCTTTTTTTGTTTTTGAGTCTGATTTTTTAGTCCCTTTTGCCGAAGCCTTTGATCTAACTTTGATTTATTGATTTATTTATTTGTTCATGTTTAGTATTCGGTTCAGAGATTTTTTGTTTTTGAATTTAGTATCCGGTCTAGGTATAAAGAATACTCGAAATTATTAAATTTCGTGTTGTAAAAAAGAATATCGAATCATTGGCATGACACAAATGATTCTGGAAAAGGAATAGTGAAAACTGCATCTGTGATTTATATTCTCGCAGGCCAGAATATACCATAACAGGAATAAATAATCAAAGTCAAATGAAAGGAACTCGATTCATTTTGATTCGGATGATGAACAAGATTTAAAATTCTTAAAGAAATTTTTATCGTCACTCGTCAGTCCCAATATTCCTTAATGTGAAATAATATTTTATGCAGAAGACGAAATTGTCTTATTGCAAATTCTTTTTTTTTTTCTCAGGATCCAAAAGCATTTCTCGTTTATTTATCGATAATAATTATCATCATCAATAACAATCATCACTCACAATCAATCTTGAATCCTTGAATGAATGGATGAATCAATCAATCGTCATAATCATTTCTCATTCAATAAGTAAAAAACAAATCGATGAATAGACATCGTTAAATATATTACTCGCAAATTCTTAATCAATCCATGTGTAATACATTATGTATATATATATGTATACATCGATATGTGTGCATATATTTCAATGAAAAGTATATATCTATATGTATATGTATATGTATATGTATATGTATATATGCAGTATATTGAGATGCGCGGTAGCTGGAGGCGGCAAAGTTCTTCCGGACAAACGGGCGTTGATCAGGCAATGTGTATGCAAGCGCATAGAGGCGTATACATACGTGCAAGAGTTTGCGGTAACCCATAGTCTGTCTACATTGTGATGGGGTAAATGGAAGGGGTTTACTCCCGGGGGAGGGGGACTTGATGACGATGAAATAACATTATGCCGACAGCGAGACGCGCGTCATACCACTTACTACCTATTGTTAGTACAAACATACATAAATACATACATACATACATGCAATGATATTATACCTACTAGTACCTACCTACCTGCAGATTATACTCATGTACGTACTCTGTTGTATGCATACGTATACGTATACATACATACATACGTGTACTTATACTCGAACAGCACAAGGCGGCCACCGCCTCGCGCAACATCCATACCTAAATTATATCACGCCTTTACGAGCATATCGTGTATAGGTGTGTGTATTTTATATACTTTGTATATATTTCAGTCTGTATTATGCATCATACCGGTATATCGTCTCCGGTGGTCCCACGACGCCTTTTATTCTCGTTCTTTCCTTCTTCTTTCTTTTGTTTTTTTTCTTCTTTTTTTTTTTGTTTCTTCTTCTTTTGTTGCGTATTTTGCATAAATATATATAAAACGCTCGATAAATCAATTTTGATGAAATTTTTGGAGATGGTGGATTATTTTCGGACAAAATTACTGTAATAATTTCGCTATTTTTAATGTCTCGATAAATTCTATCGTATTTTGGAGTGTTATAGTCCTAAATTCTTTATAGGTTAGGTACAGAGATTAGGGGTTATAATTGGGTACAAATGAATGTTGATATATGAAAATTTATAAAAGTGAAATACTTAGCATATTTCTGCCATAATGATTCGTCGTTTTTTTTTTTCAAGTTTCGACAAAATCTGTACTACAGGTTCCGAAAAATTAGGAATCGCGTTTTCGAGGTGATCGGGCGCGTTCTGTTTTAGCCACGATGGACAAAATGGCGAGAAAAAATGTATACAAATTTCTCTCTGAAACCGAAGCATAGAAAAGAAAGAGAGAATTATAAAAATATTGGAATCGTTGATCGAATTCGACAGCAGCTGTTGATGATCAGACCAAGAATTAGTTTTTTGTTCGAAATTCGATGATTGCCAATTGTCATTACCTCGAAAACGCGAATCGTACTTTCTCGACGACTACCCAACCGATTCGAACGAAATCTCGACGAATGAATTCAGTTTTTTGGCAGAAATTGGCTAAGTATGTCACTTCATCAAAAAAACCGGTAGGATTCCAGTAAAACTCGTGTTTTTTTATGATAGCTAGGTTAGGTTGGAGGCGATCTCTACCATAGGTTACTAATTCGGTCAGCAGATACGTATAATTTATCTACTAACGCTATTACTACTATCTATTACTATTCACGTTCTTTGCGGCTTTGATACTAAGATTCTCGTCAGACGCGGTAGATTGTACATAAATCGGTAGATCTAGTGGTCGGCTCGAGTACCGCCACGTTATTCATCGTTTTGTCCCCTTTCCTCTTGCACCCCGAAGGTCGCCAGACCTCCGTGAGGAGGAACAGCCGGATTTTTATGTGTATTGATGACTCTCGCGTGCCTCACCGTTTGTTTTACATACATATACATAGCTAATATATTTAGTTACCGTTTATAAAGCATCGACGACAGACTTATGGTTTTCTTTTTCGCTCTTTTTTTCATGGATTATACGATCAAAGTGAACTTCAATTACTTTTCATCATACATATCGGATATGTAATCAGGGAAATTCTGAAATTGTGGAATTTTCGTTCACCTGCATTTTCAAACAACATCTTTTAAGAAAAACCGTCAAATCTCAGGCAATAAGAAATAAAAAAAATAAAATGAAAAAAAAAAAAAAACGGTGTCACGTGGGAGGCAAACTGTGCTATATGAAGTCAGGATCAATTATATCTGTTTAATTTTTGTTCTTTTGTCTTTCATCGAGTACGCAAAATTAATGCAAAATATTCATCATTTTTGTTTTCGTTTTTTGTAGTGGAAATGAAATTTCAAACCTCGGCGAGTGTCTTATATGTATATATTTATTTACTCGATGTGTGCACGTCCTTACAATTATTTGTAGTTACATCGCACGTAAAATTTTATCAGTGAAGAAAAAAGTAAAATTAAAATTACAAAAAAAAAAAAAAAAAAAAATTGAAAGTTGAGGAAATTCAGCAAAACCATGAAAAATGAGCGGAATATGCTCGATCCTTAGAAGTGTAAATAGTTAATTGTCGGAACTATGATGAAAATGAGAAGAGGAGAGGGAGGGAGTGGGAGGGAGGGAATGACGCCGACCCACCGCGGACGATAATCACGGTGGGATAATCGTGGGTGGCCCAGAGGCCCCAACCTCGGCATGCGGGTGTCGCGCGTATAGGTACGCACGTCTGCGTCTACGCTGGGTCTGCGTCTGCGTCCGTATGCGCATGTGCCGGGGCGAGACTGGCGTCTCCTTCTTCTTCTTCTTTCTCTTCTCCGTCTTCTCCTTCTTTTCCTTCTTCTCTCTGCAGCCGTTCCTTCAAAGCCGAACGCGATGATCTTACGAGTCTTGCCGCTCCCGACTGATTCTCAAATAATTATACATACCTAGCCACGCTTTACTCTCAAAGATCGCGCACCGCAGAAATCAAAACTACATATTGTACAGTACATTAATTTGATCAAATTTATGCATCCGCATAGTGTATGTATGCATACGGTCAATGGGAATTTAAAGACCCAATTATGTATAGTAAGCGTGGCCGCATAGAATCTGGAAATTTCAAAGATTTTATGAAACTTGTGGAAAAGTCAGGAAATATCTGGATATTTCGTCTAATTCGAACAAAAGTCAGAAAATGTCTGGAAATTCTGTGTCTAATTTGAACAAAAGTCAGGAAATGTCTGGAAATTTCGTCTAAATTCAAGTAAACAAAAGTCTCCAGGGGTTTTCTAGAAACGATTGGACAAAACGTCGCAATACCATTTTGACTACTACGTAAAAAAATTCACTTCGATACTAGAAAACGTAGAAAAGTCAGGGAATTTGAAATCGCAGTTTTTTGTTTGTTTTTTTTTTCTTCCCTGCACTCTGAATAAAAATATAATACAAATTGATACCAAGTTTCATTATTCGTTTATTTGTTTGTTTGTTCAAGAACGTCTTTTCAATTCCATACAAAAGTTTTGTTATTTTTTTTATTTTTTTATTCTTCTAAATTCAACAAAATTGATTTTTTTTTGTTTTTCAAATTTTCTCCATATGTTTTTCGTAATTAGCTCTTCACGTATAAAAATATATACCTAAGTATATCTATATGTGTCCGGGAAAATGGAAAATGAGTGAATCTGTAATACACACTTATATGTAAGCTTGTGCCTGTATAGTATTATATATTATTTTATTCTTCGCTCGGGTGATCCTGATCCTATATATATAATGTATATGTATAATACACACGTGAAATGGACCATATAGGTATATATAACGGGCCCATAAAAGCGCGCTGTGAGGTCCTCTCCTTCTCCTTTTCCTTCTCTGATCCTTCTCTCTCTCCCTCTCTCTATCTCTCATTTTCTCTCTTTCCCTCTACGTTTCTCTCTTGCTCGATTCCCTCCCGTACCTTATACCTATATGTATGTCTACTACATGCATATATAGGTATGTATATTGCATACATACCTATACCTACTACTACTACCACTACTACTTTGCCGCGACCACCACGGTCGTAACGCCGTTTCGTCATTTTCACGGACCCAACCTGACCCAAGAACTCTATATATGTATTACGTTTATATGCGTGTATATGTAGATGCCTTACAGGTAGAGCCGTTGTGTCCGCTATTTACTATAGACTGGATTGGACGGGGACCTATCCTGGTGGAAATTTCTGTACATACTTTCATAGCTAGATGTTATAGGATACAGATTTCTACCTGATTTTTACCAAACCCTAATATAATATAATGTATGCAAAAATTTTCTACGATTTATGGTTGTCTGCAAATAAAAAAAATTTTCATAGAATATTTCGTTATAATTTTTCGTAAATAACAACAACGTCTTTACCGTGAGCTTTTCTCGTTATGAGAAAATTTTTTAAGTTTTCATATTTTCATTCGTTACCTAAAATTACAGTTTTACTTTTGTTTATTATTTTTTGTTTTTTATAAAAATAAGAAACCGAGCAAACAGGACAATTTCCTACCCTTATTCCTTAAAATTCTGCAACCAACTTATATATACGAACGAAATATTGTCCCTATATATGTAGTTGGATTAATTTTTGTTTAGTAAGAAAAATAAAGAACAACAGAAAATTTGTATGGATAATTATACCTCTGGGCGAAAAATTGACGAAATTTCTATCAATTTCAAAAAATTTTCGGTAAAATGAAATCTTTTCGCAGTTTTACAGTTGATTGTCAATTTTTAAAAAATCTTATTGAGATAAACAACATCAATTTTGCAATGAAAAGGCGGCAAAAATATGAAACACGATCTTTCCACTTGGAATTTTTCGGAGCTATTTTCTCAGTAAAAACATATCCGATCAATGTGAAATTAATAAGAACGACGAAGAAGAGTTGAACAAAAGGCATGATACTCTTGGATTTTTAAAATTCGAGAAAAAATTCAAAATATTACAATTTTAGATAAATAACCTGTAAAACTTTTAGTCGATTTTTAGAAATCCAAGAATATCTTGACTCTAGTTCTATCCTTCTTTATAGCTGCATTATCAATTTTACATTCATCAGATATGTTTTTGCCTAGAAAATAGCTTTTTAACATCGTGTTTAATTTCCGCTCAAAACCATCCACACCTATAAGTTTTTGGAAGAATAGCCAAAAAACTTTTGGACTTCTCAAAAAAACTCACAGAGTTTGAAATTCTATTCTAAAAATTATAGAAATTCACTGGAATAGATAAATTTCTATCTATAGAATTTGTGTTGTCTGTAGATCGAATAAATTGTCTTATTTTCAGTGAAATTTTAAGAAATTTTCATCTGCTAAATGCACATGGTTGAAATTTTAAGAAATTTCTTCAATAAGTAGAAAACAAATGAAACCAGCTAATCCAAAATGAATGAATGATATTTCAGGTACCTGACGTCGGTGCCGAATTGACTGGTGGATGTTACGGTTTTGCAGCAAAGTACATGCACTGGCCTGAAGAACTAGTCGTTGGTGGAGCTAAGCACAATAAAACTGGCCATTTGACACGGGCTGCAGCACTTCAAACCGTTGTTCAGCTCATGGGGGAACGAGAGCTGTACGATTTCTGGGCAAACACTTACAGAGTACATCACATCGATTGGTCCCAGGAAAAAGCTTCCGTTGTATTGGAAACTTGGCAGCGGGCTTTCAGCAATGAAATCAGAAAACAACTAAAAGGAAACGGCAGCGCTCCGTACAATTTGTACGCTTTTAGCACAACCACTATGAATGATATTCTTGGGAAATATAGCGAGATTTCAGTCATCAAGATCGCTATTGGTTGCGGACTTATGGTGAGTTTATAGGAAAATTTTTTGAACCCAGTATCCTCACGATAATGCAATACTTATTCTGGTCTCAAGATAATTGAGCATTTTTTTAAAGATGCTGCTAGGATTTGAATTTTGAAATTTTGGAGTAAGTGGCGTACTACGTTATGGTCAAATCCCATGTAATATGTTATGTTTTAGTATTGTGAAATTCTGGAAACTGTATGGTAACTTGTAAATAATCTTTCTATAGCTTCATTTATTTTATGGTCTGAAGAAAAAGTCATAAGTATTTGGAAATTGTCTGGAATTATTGGAATTTTATACTCTTGATTCACGAAAATCTTTCCTCTCATTGAAAAAACTGATAGGCACAATTTAACTTTGCCAGAATAATTGTTTTTTCAATATATAGTCAGTTGGATATTGCTATTTGTTGCTTGAGGAATAAACGTTAAAAATTTAAAAAACTCGTTGAAGGCAAGTTGTGCGTATTAATTCTGCGAACAAAACAAGCCGACGTAGAATAAAATCGATTAAAAATTACAGATTTTTCAATCATTTTAAAGCGCCGTGAAATCAAACACTAATATTTCCTCATTTGTTTATGATTTTTTATTATTTTGTGTTTAAATCGCAGCTGATTTGTCGTAGTTTAAAAGTAAATAAACGTGATTAACATTCAATGTACGATTATCACTCAATACTATGAAATACAAATGTACCGATTTTGTGTCCCGAAACTCCTTAATCAACTTATATGATGTAATATCTACAATAATCACTAAATCTAATTCTTTTCTTTTCTCTTTTCTCAGGTGCTGTACTCAGGCCTGGCTCTCCTCCGATGGAACGACCCAGTGCGTTCCCAATCGGGCGTAGGAATCGCAGGTGTAATGTTAGTCTGTGCTACGGTAGCTGCTGGATTAGGATTCTGCGCTTTACTTGGTATTCCCTTCAACGCAGCTACGACCCAAATCGTTCCGTTTCTAGCCTTGGGACTTGGAGTCCACGACATGTTCCTGCTGACCCATACCTATGCCGAATTATCTGTGAATGAAGTACGAAGCGGAGAACAAACTGGCGTGGTTCTAAAGAGAACAGGTCTTTCCGTTCTCCTCACAGGACTCAGCAATGTCTCGGCATTTTTTGCCGCTGCTATGATTCCGGTTCCAGCTCTACGAGTATTTTCACTTCAAGCAGCAATTCTGATACTTTTCAATCTCGCAGCTATGCTTTTGGTATTCCCAGCCATGGTGAGCCTCGATCTTCGTAGACGTAGATCAGGCAGATCTGATATTCTTTGTTGCTGTCTTCCGGCTTTAAAGAAACCAGCAGTTTATGGAAATATCAATTGCAACGGAAGTGGATGCGGTACTGCAAAGCAAACCGTTACTCGAGCTATTCCTCCCGAGAGAAGAGAGACTTGTACGCAAATATTAAGCCCTAGAAATCACAGAAACGAGGCGTGGATTGGTGGTGACGTTAAAGAAACAGACCCAGAAAAACAGCCAACTGAAGACGATTCTTTAACTGGTTGCTCCAAAGATGACTGCCTTGGTTTTGGTCTTTCGCAATTAGCCGCCAGGCATTACGCTCCTTTCGTTACTCGACCGGCTACCAAAGTTTTTGGGATGATGCTATTCGCTGGGATCTTAGCTGGAAGTGCTTGGCAAGCGACTAGAGTCAGCGACGGACTTGAACTGACTGATTTGGTACCACAAAATTCAGACGAACATGCTTTTCTTGCTGCTCAAACAAAACATTTTGGATTTTACAACATGTACGCCGTTACCCAGAGGGACTTTGAGTATCCAAACAACCAAAAACTTCTCTACGATTATCACGACGCTTTTATGCGCGTGAAAAATGTTATTAAAAACGACGACGGTGGACTCCCAGAGTTTTGGCTCAGCCTATTCAGAGACTGGCTCAAAGGACTGCAAGCTGCCTTCGACAGAGATTTTAAATCTGGATGCGTCGTTGAGGAAAGATGGTTTACAAATGCCAGCGACGATGCTGTATTGGCTTACAAATTAATGGTGCAAACAGGTCACGTCGATAATCCAATTGACAAAAGTCTCGCTAATCAAACAAGACTCGTTGATTCTGATGGGATTATAAACCCTAGAGCTTTTTACAATTACCTTAGCGCTTGGGCTTCAAATGACGCTCTTGCTTACGGCGCTTCTCAAGCTAATCTGAGACCAGAACCTAGGCAGTGGTTTTATACCAGAGATTATGAGCTCAAAATACCTAAAAGTATGCCTCTGAATTATGCACAAATGCCGTTTTATCTTCATAAACTCACAGACACAGATCAGATCACCGAATTGATCGGCAACGTCAGAGAATTGTGTAGAAAATTCGAGGAACGTGGTCTTCCCAATTTTCCTTCTGGTATTCCTTTCCTCTTTTGGGAACAATATATGGGGCTGAGGAGCTGCTTAGGAGTTGCACTTCTCGCTGCCCTCGGTGCTTCGGTTTTAGTCGTTGGAATTCTACTGCTGAATCTTTGGGCAGCTCTTCTCGTCGGCACTTCCCTCGCAGGTGTTGTTCTTCAACTTTTAGGAATCATGGGGCTTTGCGGTATAAAACTTAGCGCCGTTCCTGCTGTTCTACTCGTCGTTAGCGTCGGCATTGCTGTTCACTTTACAGTTCACATTTGTCTGGTGAGTATCAAAAATACTACTTATTATCGTTTTGATACTTTAGGGAAAACCAAACGCCCCATTTATCGCGTAAAACACAATCGTAGGATCTTTTCACCCCAATTTATTCAACTTTTTACGCCAACTGAAAAAAACTCTGTCTATATCAATTATGATTCTATAAAGAGATGATAAATTCTTTCAGAGTTTTGTTACGAGTATCGGGAGCAGAGACAGACGCATCAGACTAGCATTGGAGCACATGTATGCGCCGGTAGTTCACGGAGCTTTAACGACTCTTCTGGCAGTTCTGATGTTGGGATTTTCTGAGTTCGATTTCATAGTTCGATACTTCTGCCTTGTTCTGCTTTGTCTGATCGGTATCGGTCTTGTGAACGGACTATTCTTCTTCCCTATATTACTGTCCCTGATCGGACCCTCCGCAGAAGTTATACCCAACGATCATCCGGACAGAATATCAACTCCAACACCACCCGCTTCTCCAATAGTTAGGAGAACCAAACCTCCTGCACCTCCTAAACGATCTCACAAAATAGAAAACAGCAGGCTTCATACCGAGCCCTCGCTTACCACAATCACAGAAGAACCAAACTCTTGGCACAGCACTCAAGAGTCGTGCATCATCGTTCAACCAGAGCTCAAGGTTGAAACTACTTCGACTTGTGGGAATCAGGTGGGAATAATACTTTCAAATATTTGTTTTTGTATATTGATTTGATTTGATTTGATTTTCACCCTCGCAGATATTCTTAGACAGTTTTAATCGGTTCCTTTCCCATCGCGAAACAAGATAAGTCAATGTTTTGAGTCTTGCCGCAATTTTTATTACAGATTCTTACGTAACGGATTTGAAATTGTTCATATCGCTGATGAAAAATTTAGAGTTTGTGAGCAAAAAACTATCCGGTATCCACTTTTGCGTTGTTTATTAGAAATTGATGATTCTCCGTCCTTAGAGAATCTCGATAGGTGATAGATTCCTTTGATGATTCCCTTTCGTTCTCAAAGCATGACTAACACGTGTGATTTTCTTTATTGTTTGACTAACAGAACTGTAGCGGGTCCGACACGAGTGGATCTAGTCGAACATCGCCAGTACCTTCAGCATCGCATATTACGACAAAGGTGACGGCTACTGCAAACATTAAGGTCGAAGTCCATACGCCGTTATCCAGTAAGTACAAAATACCTCTGATTCAGCTTCTTGATAAACTGTTCTTTGTTTTCTTTTTACAAAACAAAGAGTTCAATTTATTTTGTTCCTCATATTATTATTTCTACCATCTTCCTCTCATTCTCATTTGTTCTCATTCTTCAATTCATTTAGAAGCAAATTGTGGTAGAATTTTTACAGAAACGAATTTTTTTCATACTCAAATATGTTACTAAAAAAATCCAATCGCCTAACATTCTCTATGAAATTCGATTTTTGCAATGTAAGCATTGACGCGGATGACAAAAAAAAAGGATTTTTGTCAATTCTAAATTTCTTTTAGTATTTCAAAAACCGCGAAAATCTCTGTGCAATGTTTTTGGCTCGAAAATTTTTATCGCAGCACATTAGAATTTCACTTTCGAAGCACAATTATCCAAGGAATAAAATTGAATTGTTTTTAATAATTTTAAAGCTGAAAAAATCGTTTTCTCACCAGATTTTTCCTAAATTCTTGATCACAAATCATTATTATTCATACAGAATTAAAATATTTGATTTTTGAACCGTTGTAGGTGGAGTGGATCGAGGTGATAAATGCAGGCACGGGGGTATGGGAAGCAGCAGACGTAGCTCCCGTTGCAGCACGAACATTAACGGCGGTGAATCTTCAGGCTCGGGTTCCGGTTCTGAACCAGATTCTGACTCTAATGCGAACGCAGGGAACTCGTACAAACATTAACGATAAATATCGGGATGATCGGCAGCTAGTGCAGATCAAGTATCACACGCGAAGCGAAAACCTACACAAGGCTGACTAGAATAGTTTCAACTTTTACCTATTTACATAATATCCTTTCTGTTCCTTTTATGATTGTTTTTTTTTTTTTTTTTTTTTTTTTTTGTTCTATTTTCTATTTTCTACTATTACTTATTATCGTCAACAGAAAAAAAACAACAAACAAAAAAAAAAAACAAAAAGAAAAAATCGTCCATTACACGAAGAGTATAAAAATATAATACGAAGTGTCTCTCGATGTCATAATTTTATCTCATTATTTTCTTCGAATTTAAATCGTTGGAACAGAATTTTCTATGTATTTGTATTTTTTTTTTCATTCACCGCCAGTGGCTTAAACAGTTCGACATCGAGAATTTTCAATTACGTTATATGCTATAACTAAACATACTCCGATAGATTAATAATTGAAAGTAATTTAATTTTTTCTTTTGAATTTGTGAAATTAAAGTATTAATGAATAATAAGAAAAGTGAAAAAAATCTCGTGTGGTAATGTAAAAAAAAAAAATAATAATAATTAAAAAATTGTAAAACACACGAGTTATCAGCTCGTTTTCGGAAAGAAAGACATTAATTACGACGTGAATGCATGTGTGATTGAACGTATACTCGTGAGAGAAAGAGAGAGAGAGAGGACTTTGGATTCTGCGGTTTTATTATTATTATAATAATTTTTTTTTTTTATTTCTTTTTCTCGCAGTTTTCAATATAATCTCTTTTGATAATACATAATAAATTATGCAACTGTATCAAAACTTGATTGA
Organism: Ametastegia equiseti; assembly: GCA_963989295.1. Classification (NCBI taxonomy): domain Eukaryota; kingdom Metazoa; phylum Arthropoda; class Insecta; order Hymenoptera; family Tenthredinidae; genus Ametastegia; species Ametastegia equiseti. The sequence continues at coordinate 24,885,994 of OZ022390.1, forward strand.
TCTTTTGAAATAAGTATGTATGTAAATGCATAAAGACTAACGGTTCTCTCTTATTTATTGAACATATTGAAAAAAAAAAAATCGTGAAAATAAAACAAAACAAAAAATAAAGAAAAAATAAACGCTTTACAACATTACATACATATACATAATACATACATATAGTAATGAAATGGTAAATGCGTAGTAGTAGTAGTAGTTATAGTTAAGGCGTGGAGAATTGAAAATCCGAAACTATTTATTATTTATTTTATTTTTTACACAACGCATATATACTATTCCGATGATCAATTCATTTCAAATATACATATACATATACATATACATATGTATACATACACACAATTTGTAGAATATTATTATTATATACTTTATACTATAGTACGTTGTATACAATATACATATTATTATTATTATTGTTATTATTATTATTATTACACGTATACATAAATAATGATACATGAACATGAACATGGATATGGATATGAATATATAATAATATTACGGCACGTGTACAATATATCTCTTAATTTAATTATCATTATTATATTATTTCTTAATATTACGTGAATAGTAGGTAGTACATAGAGTGACTTGTAAAAAAATACTCAATTATTTATGTCAATACGGTATATTTATACATATGTATATCTATATTATGTTATATAATATGTATTATTTTTTTATATAAAAAAAAAAGTCAACGATAAAAACAAACAAACACACAAACAAACGAATCCATACGTGGCCTAATAATTAATAATAATAATAATAATAATAATAATAATAATAATAATAATAATAATAACAATAACGATAATGATTATACTATTATATTACCTAATACTAATAATTTAATGAAAAATGGTAACTATAACGTTAATTCTCGATCATATTACCTCTATTATTATTATTATGTAAAAAGTTGTAATATATTTATCGACGGGTTGTATATATATGAAGCACTATATATATACTATATATCAACCGCGTTGATTGAATTTTATTGTAAAAGTATGTATTTTTTTTTTTTTTTTTTAAATTGATTTGTTATTAAATTATACTTAGGATATAAAATACAGATCGATTGTAAAAAATATAATGATAATAAGATAAGAATAAAGTAAAAGTATTTCTTGTGCAAAGACGAATAATGAATGATTATATACAATAAATTGTAACGATAGTGAATAATATTAATATTGATGATTGAAAAAAAAGAGACAAAAAAATAAACGAAAACAGAAAGAAAAAATAAGGAAAAGAGAGAGAGAAAAAAAAAGAAAAATCCAGCGCCTAGCAATAAAACACAGTTGTATAACGACCTTAAAATATTATACATATCTTTGTATAGGAAAGATTTAATGAATATACCCTAGTTGTTTATATAAGAAAAAGAAAAAAAATAGTCAACATACCTCCGTTAAGCACTAAACATGCTCCATGACTTAATGTTATAATATAAATAAATATTATTAATGATGAAAAAATTATACATAGTTATTCTTATACTATATCGATACCCTGAGCAATTATTTCTATACTGTATATTGCTTTTTTTTTTGTTGTATATATTAAATGAACTAATATACTCGATATTCGTTATTCTATAGTATATTTTCAATCAATTCAATAAATTTCATTCTCAGAAAATAGAACTAAGCGTAGATTACTAATTTGAATATAATTGGCCGCCTCCAACACATCGTTATACATATTTCTATCACCAATGCCCAAATTCATGAACGTCCGTTACAACTTTTGTTTTGTATACGTTATTGTATATCTATACATACGAAACAAAAGAGTTTAACGGGCAACTATACGTTCATAAATTCGGGCATAAAAGTAATTGCAGTTGCCTAATATCAGGCGATCGCAAGAATCTCTTAGTGTTCTTCGACGTTGTGAGTAGGTAAGTGAAAATGGTGAAAATTTGGTTTGAACCTAACCTAGTTAACATGAGAAATATGAATCTCACTGGAATTCTACTAGTTTTTTACAAACAGTGGAATACTCAGCCACTTTGTGCCGTAGTGAAGCATTAATCTTCCGGGTTTTATTTCGGTAGGTGGTATAGTTTGGAAGAAACTACGAATCGCGTTTTCGAGGTGGTAACAATTGGTGATAATGGAATTTCGAACATAGTCCGGTAGCACTTTCAATAAATCAATCAATTTATCCTCGACTTGGTTACTTTTAAAATTTGATACATAGAAATTTGAGAATTCGGTCTGCGGCCGTGCTCGGCTCGGACGTCTTCTTGAACTAGTATTGATAAAACATTGCTCAGCCTCTACGGCTGGAAATCGAGTTTCTTCCGTATTTAAAATAAGGTTGACTACCAGTGAATTATACGCAGGACGAATATACGCAGTGTCTGGATATTACCGAGTCGTTCATTTCGATCGAAACGAACTGGTAAATTTATTTTTCGTTATATTAAATTAAAGTGGAATAAGAAGAAATCTCAAGACTTGATTGTGACACAGAATTCGTGGTTCTTGTTCAGATTTTTTCGTACTTCTCGCAACAAATAAAAATTGATAATTTTTCATTCTGAGACTTGGGATTTAGATGAACGGATAATAAAGAAACGGTAGAATTTATTTTCAAAGAAAACACGCCAATTTTAGATAAGATCGAAAAAGATTATTCTATCACTAGGAATTATTAGGTAAATTTTGTCGAATAATCAATCAATAATAATAAATAATAAGTCAATGGTGTGGAAAAAGGAAATTTTTCGTCATCCGTTTCGCTCCAAAATCTTAGAAAGACTGAATTGCAATTCGTCTGCAGCCATTAAATTGTTTGAAATGCAGATCTGTATAGTGCATAAGTATTTTACGACTAATCTTGATTTCAGTACATTCGTAATGATGATAACATTGAAAAAGGTATAACCTCGAAGATAACCTGAGAAATACTAATCCAGAATGAAAGAATATCATGGAGGGTCAAGAACTGTACAATCTCGTCTACGGAAAGACGAAAGTGCCGCGACGAACCCCCATACCGGATATAAGCCACATAGCAAACGCCAATTTCGAAAGAAACCCGTTAGTAAAATTCAGTATGGAAAAGGTGCGAACCCGTCAAGTTTACGAATTGATATCAAATTCAGCCGCGAGCTCAAGGATCAGAGAATTGTCGAGAAAAACTGAAGATGATGAAGAAGCGGAAGTGTACCAGTACCCGCAGGTACATCCGCCAGAATCTTTCTACATTAAAATAGCCAAGATTTACAGCAACTCAATACCAACCGTTGGACTTCCGGTGGAATGGGAAGATAACATATTGAGTTTGATCCCCGTAACAATAAGGGTCAAGTACTCGCATATAGTGGAAAAAATAATAGAAGAAACGAGGCTAAGGTACGTCGAAGAAATGCACAAGTTTGGAGTCAACACCGTTCTGCGGCCTTCCACACCGGAAGACGACCTCGAACTCCTGACCATAGAAAGTCCCTTCGTCTTCGAAGGTCGGACTAAGGACTACGGAAAGTTTCTGAAGAACCGCGAGCTGATTAGAAGGCAATACTTCCTCTCGCACAAATTCATCAAGGTCATTAAGGCGAAGGCGTATCTTGGACTTCCGGAAAAGTTCTTAGACCTTTCCAGATACCACGGGCTGGGTCTGGTCGAGTTAAACGAACTAAAAGACGGCGTGGCGGTTGATCTGCGCAAAAGCAGCCTTGCAATATCAAGAAGATACTATAACGAAATAACTAAATTGATAGCAAGACCAAAGTACCTAAATCCTAAAACGGGAAAAAGTTTTACTCAATTTTTACGGTGTGCCAGCAGACTCTTCGTTCAAGAAATTCTAAACCGCATGATAGAGACGGTAGAAAGTCTGGTGGAAATTTTAGGTGATCCACGACGGTGTCCACGCCTGAAACTCGACCTTTTTTGCACGGAATGTGAGCTGATCGTGAGACCATGCGTTGAGGAAATCTATCAGAGTTATCATCAGATTGTAGAGGATGTGGCAAGTCTTGGGCAGGAAATGACGCCTTTTGAGTATTGGCTAAATATCAAAACAAAGAAGAAGTACATGGACGTGAAGCTACCGAAATGGTTCAGGGACGAGGCTCATGAGAAGCTGCAAACATACCTTGAGAAAGTATTTCATCGCTTGAACTCCCACTGCTCGAGAATAAAGAGCAAATTCGACGTCGTTTGCAGACCGGAAACCAAGGCGGAGATAGTAGAATTCCTTGCCGAAAACCGTGGGTTTCAGGAATGTTGTATTCAGGTGAAAAAGTTCAACGGATTCATTAGAGAAGCGAACGAAATGGTGGCTAATGAGTATTATACTGTCGGAAGACTAGCACAGCTCACGGCAAAGTCTACCCTGAAGACAAAAGCCGCAAATATCGTTGCCATAGTCGTCGAAGAGCTGGTTCGGCACCATAAGGACTACAACAAATCGATCTGTGATACCTTCGAGGAACTTGAATCGAAGGCTTTGGACGTTCCCAGCAATGCCAAGGACTTGTTCCTGCTTAGCGAATACATGGCTTACGCTTCCAGTGTCTTTGTCAAGGAACTTGAACAAAGAATCCGACGCTCAATCGAAATGCTGGACTCGTTAATAAGGATTGCGAATCTGGAAGAGTCCCACCTGGAGCTCAACAGACGGACGATAAATTGGCTGATTAAGATCGGTCCGGTGTTTGAAAGGAGCGCTATACTCTGCGAGGCCACCAAGTGTGAACTTGAAGACGAGCTGCAGAGACGTATAAACGTTTTGAACGGTGACGTCGATGAGTTCTTTCCAAAACTGGTGATTCTCGATGACATGGACGATGCTCGGCGCATTCGAGAGTATGCTGACGATCTCAGAATGCTCATGAGACAGGTGGAAGGGATAGACGAACAGATACAGTGGATTAATCTTGAAGAAAGACTATTCAAGTTCCCGGAAACTACTTTTGCAAAGGTCGACGAGGTCAAGGAAACCATTGAGCCATTCCACTCTTTGGTTCGCCTCATATACCGGTGGAAACGTGACAACGACGTCTGGTTGGACGGTCCCTTTGACTATCTAGACGCAAATGTGATCAGAGAAAAAACGGACGAGTACCGTGACCGGTTCGCTGAAATCAGTCGATCATATCGTACGAAATTGAAGGCTGACCTAGCCGCCAACAAGTCCTACCGATTTTCTGGGATCGTTGACGATCCTGATCCAATGCAGCAGCCCGCACCGCTGAAACTTTGCTGGCAGGTTATCAAGGAAGTTAACGATTTCATTCAGTACGTTCCGTTGGCGATTTGCGTATGTAATCCAGCTCTGGTGAAGCGGCACTGGGACGAAATGTCATTAATTGCTAATACCGATCTGGTTCCGAATGCCGGTACCACACTGAGGAAAATTATTGGGTTCGACCTGATGCGGGACATCGAGAAGTACCAGGTGATCAGCATCGGAGCAAACAAGGAACTGGCTCTTCAGCGTCAACTTGCTGCCATGATCGAGGAATGGGATCCTCTGATCCTGAAGACTGCAACAATCGCGGGAACGGAATTGAGGATCCTCGTGGAACCTGATGATGTAGAGATTCTTCTCGCGGAGCAATTGATAAAAATCGAAGAGATGCGCGGGTCCTACTTCGTGAGACCAATCGAGCGTGAAGTCTCGAATTTCCGCATGACCCTGAAGACGATTGGAAAGACTTTGGAGCGATGGATCGCGCTGCAAAATCGTTGGCTGGATCTTCGCCCAGTTTTCATTAGTCGAGGAATGAAGTCTGAACTATCTAGAGAGTCGAAACTGTACGCGTCTGTTGGTACAGTGCTCAGCAACTCCCAAGAAAGAATCTCGAAGGACCCGCGAGTTCGTAGCGTTGCTGAGAGCCAGGACTTTCTTGCCTCCGTTTTGCGAGGTGCTGAAGACATGGAAAGGGTTAACGAGGGTATTCGCCGGTACCTGGTTACCAAAAGGTTACGATTTCCACGATTCTTCTTTCTCTCAGACAAAGAAGTCCTCCGGACGTTGTTCGACCCTCAAGATTCCCCTCGCGGCCCTCAACCCTGCCTTACCAAGTGCTTCCGCGGACTGGCAAGACTCAGCGTGAATTCAGACCCTCAAAGCTATTCCTTGAAGGGTCACGACGGTGAAGAACTTCGAGCACAAGGATGTGGACTTCGTTCTCTGATGGAGTCCGGACGAACTGGAGACTGGCTCATCAAAGTGGAGCGCGACATGGTTCAAGCCCTCCAGAAAATGGTCCGATCAAGTTGTCTGGACTATGCCGAAAGTGGGAAGATCAGAATTGACTGGATCTTCAACTGGCCTGGAATGGTCTCTTTATGTGTATCCCGCATCTTTTGGACAGCTGAAGTCACTACTGCGTTATCAAATCGTAATCTAAAGGCTTTGACTGACTATCAGAAAGATCTCGAATCACAACTAGCCGCCGTGGTAGAGGAGACCAGAAAACCGATGCAGCGAAGAAAACGGTCTATTTTAACAGCCACTATCGTCGCTGACCTTCATGCCAAGGATATCGTGGCGCTTCTCGCCGAGAAAAAGGTCGATGGAGAACATGACTTCGAATGGCAGGTTCAACTGCGATATTATCTTGAAGGTGACGATCAGCTGACAAAGACAGTCAACATCAAAATGATGGACGCGACGATGAGCTTCGGTTACGAATATCTGGAAAACCAGACTACATGTCCGATCACAGTGACACCCTTGACGGATAGATGCTTTCGCACTCTGATTGAAGCTCGAAGCTGTTTGCTATATGGAGCCCTGGAAGGACCTGCAGCTACAGGGAAAACGGAAACGATTCGAGGACTCGCCAGGGCGATTGCAGTCCAGTGCGTTGTTGTAGGGTGCTCAGACTACCTGGACTACGTCTGTACGGGGAACATCTTGAAGGGTGCGGCTAGCTGTGGGGCCTGGGTATGCCTCGAGGACTTCGACAGGATCAACCCAGAGGTCCTTTCTGTTGTGGGACAACAAATCTACGCCATTACTCGGGCTATTCGCACTTCAGCGAGACGGTTCGAACTCGAAGGGGCCAGTCTCAAGCCAAACTCTGCGTGCAATATTTGCGTTACCCTTCATCCGGGATATGCAGAGCATTTTTCTGTACCAGACAATACAAGAACTCTGTTTAGAAGCACGGCAATGGTTCTTCCAGATTTCCTGCAGATCTCTGAGGTCGAGTTGTACGCCGGGGGCTTTGCGAATGCAAAAGATCTTGCAGTGAAACTGATTACTGCGCACAAACTATGCTCAGACCTTCTGGCCACTGAGTCGTGTTACGACTTTGGGATGAGGTCGATTAAGACCGTTTTGAGGACCGCTGCACATTTGAAGCTCATTTTTTCCACAGAAGACGAAACGGTTCTTCTGCTGAGATCCTTGATCGACACACATTTATCGAAATTTTTGGAACGTGACGTCGTCGTCTTTCAGGGTATCCTGATTGACCTTTTCCCAGGCGTCGTTCTTCCCCCGCCAAACTACCAACCAATTCTTCAAGCCCTTCGTCGAGTTTGCGAAGAACGGAAACTCCGTTCGCACGAGACCTTCGAGCTGAAGGCAATCCAAATTTTTGAAACAACATGGGCACGCCGTGGTACCATAATCATGGGCGAACCATTCGGTGGCAAAACTTCAGTGTTATCTTGTCTGTCCGCTGCACTAGCTTCTCTGGCAGCTGATGGTGACTCGATTTTCGGTCGAGCAACGGAGATTCGAACGGTGAACCCAAAGGCTGTTGGAATTGGTCGGCTCTTCGGTAAACTGGAGGGAAAATCACGTACGTGGCGAGATGGTATAGTTTCATCTATCGCCCGTGAGTTTTCCGAAAAGACTACGACTGGTCCCAATCACCAGTCATGCTGGTTGGTTTTCGATGGTCCCGTCGAACCAGAGTGGACAGAAAGCCTTAATACTGTGCTTGACGACTGTGGAACGTTATGTCTCGTGTCTGGTGAAAAAATCCAACTCCCTCGTGGCTCGATATCCATCATCTTCGAGACTTTGGACCTCGTACAGGCGTCTCCAGCAACGGTATCTCGTTGTGGGATGGTCTACGTTGAACCACAGTCTTCTGGATGGAGACCGTTGGCTGCTTCATGGCTAGAAACCTGGAGCTGCCGCCAACGGGCTTCCGCTAACGAATGTTTGAAGATCCTTTTAGAGTGGCTGGTAGATCCTTGCCTCAACTACATACGAGGTATGTGGTATAATTCAGCAACGCTTACTAGTAGCTGAAAAACCGCCTACAAAATGCACGTTTGTTCAGCCAGTACCATTATCAAGGTGTCCAGCCACTCGTACTTTTACCTGATTGATTAGAAGTAATGACATCATCTAAATACAAAGTCTTCCACATCACCTTCGCCTCTTTTTACTGATATTTTATAACTTTTCAGCTAACTGCCGACACATTGTTGAGGCAAGTTCGTTCCATCAAGTGAATGCAACCTTAAATCTCATCGAGATGTTCTTGAGTGATGCGACCACCGAAAATCCAGATGTTTCGCGTGATCACGAAGTGGCGTGGACACAGGCAGCGACGGTCCAGGCCTTCACATGGGGAGCTGGTGGCACCCTGAGCCACGATTCAATCGTCGCTTTCGAGGAATTCTTCGGCTCCCTATGGAGCGGTGGTATCGATCAATTTCCGATACCCACACTGCCAGTTGGAGCAGTGGACGTTCTTCAACCAGCTGAAGGTTCCCTTCGAGATCATTTCTACATGTTCAAAGGACGTGGTGTCTGGAAGCACTGGATGGACGTGTTGAAGAGCGAGAAACTTATCGAGACACGGTTCCTCAGTCAGATGCTAGTTCCAACGATCGACACCCTGAAATACGCGAGTCTCTTCACTCGCCACATTCATCACCGAAAACAGTTTCTTGTCTGCGGTGATCCTGCAGCTGGAAAAACTATCTGTGTGGACAATCTCCTCCGAAACGGACCTCGACGCTCCAGCTACCTTTCGAACTTCATAACTTTCACGCAAAAGACGACTTCCGCTGAAGCCCAAGAGCTGATAGTCTCTCGATTGAACAAGAAGAAGCGTGGCCACTATGGCCCCCCTGATGGAAAGTTCTGCGTAACTTTTGTCGACGATGTTAACGCCCCAGCCAAGGAAGAGGACGTTACACAACCAGCCCTGGAATTATTGCGACAGTTCTTTGACCACAAGCATTGGTACGACCTTGAAGAACCGGACAAGGTCTTTGTGCAGGACACAATATTCGTTGCGGCAATGACCATTCGGCGCGGTAACGGAGGGCGGCTACCACCATCGAGATTCCTTCGACATTTCAACGTCTACGCGATTCCAGCACTGAGCAGAGATAGCCTCTTCAGAATATTCACCAACGTCTGTCTTAGTGGGTTGAAACGGAACGGTTTTAACGCTGACGTGTTAGGAGTGGTGCAGAACCTGGTGAACGCTACTTTAGATGTATGGACTGCTGCCCTGTCCAGACTCCGACCAACGCCTAATAAGATTCACTACCTCTTTGACGTCAGAGATATTTCAAGGATGGTCGCTGGTTGTGTTCTGATTCGGAAAGAGTCCGCAGACTCTAAGGTGATCTTTGTAAGACTTTGGGTGCACGAGATCCTCAGGGTCTTTCGCGACCGGTTCATCGACGACGACGATTCAAAGTGGCTGTTCACCAAGATCAAAGAATCTGTGAAGGTCTTTTTCAAAGACCACTCTTTTGAGGCTGCCTTCGACCACCTTCCAAGGTACAAAGACGAGATCAATGAAGAGAGTCTGAACGACTTGATGTTCGGCAACTTTATGGACGCTGACGTCGCCCTCGCAAATCGAAAGTACGAAGAGATCCCGGGCATTGACAATCTGAGAAAAAGAATCGTCCATTACCTTGCAGAGTACAACGAGTCTAACGCTAAGAAAATGGACCTTCTCCCTTTCCGGTGTGCCCTCGAGCACTTGGCACGACTCTGCAGAGTCCTCGCAATTCCTGGCGAGAGTCTGATCTTCGTTGCTGTTGACGGTTCAGGGCGAAGGTTTCTGACCAGACTGGCTGGGCATGTGATGCGTCAGGTCGTCCACGAGCCTGCGGCCGGAATATTTCGCGATTCGCGAACTTGGCGGAAAAATCTTGCAACAGCGTTGAAGAGCTCGGCGGGAACCGGCAAGGATTTCATTTTCCTGATAACCGATAGGCAAATGAAAGACGAGCACCTCCTCGACGTTGACAGTCTCCTTAACACCGGTGAAGTACCAAACCTCTTCACGGCTGATGAACGCCAGGAGATCATTGAGACGATTCGTCTTCCTGCCCAGGATGGCGATCGCAATCTTGAGATGAGCGGCGTCGCAGTTATGGAATACTTTGTCAACCGGTGCAGAGAAAGACTACACTTTGTCTTATGCTTTAGCCCCGTTGGCGACACCTTCCGAAGAAGTCTACTCTCCTATCCAAGCCTTCACAAATGCTCCATCAACTGGTTCGATGCTTGGCCACAAACTGCTCTTGAAGAAGTGGCGATCAAGTACACCAAGGGTGTTAAGGTATATCAATGTATCCGGTGATTGCATACGCAGTTTTGCTTGTAAATTTCATAGTTTCATCTTGGAGACAACATTTGCTAATGAACATATCCTTTTTACCATTTTTGTAGATGCCAGAAGAGATTCGAACGAACTGCGTAACGGCCTGCAGGTACTTCCACGACTCTGTCAAGGAAGTTGGTCACGCCTATCAGGAGCAAAGTGGTAGACTGACATACGTAACAGTCCCAGCTTTTCTGCACCTTGTAAAGTCATTTGCGGAGCACACAGCCCGAAAGCAAGAGTCGATCACAACCGCCAGGAACCGGTACGTGGCTGGTCTTGAGAAGCTGCAGTTTGCAGCGGGGCAAGTGGCTCGAATGAAGACAAAGCTGACTGCCCTGAGGCCTCAGCTCGAGTTATCGGCTAAGGAAACAATCGCCACTATGACGGAAATCGAAAACGAGAATGTGAGCGTTGAAAGGGCGACGGTGCTGGTCAAACGAGAGGAAGAAGTCGCTAACAAGAAAGCTGAGATTGCTGGTACGTTGAAGACTGAGTGTGAAGCTGATCTAGCAGTGGCTATTCCAATTCTCGAGGATGCAATTGCAGCACTGAACACTCTGAAACCAGCTGACATAACTCTGGTAAAAGCGATGAAGAATCCACCAGATACCGTCAAACTAGTGATGGCTGCAGTGTGCGTGATGCTGAATGTCTCTCCGGATCGATCGATGGATCCGGTGACTGGAAAAAAGATGACGGACTATTGGGGCCCCAGCAAACGAGTCCTTGGCGATATGAACTTTCTTCAAAATCTGAAGGACTATGACAAGGACAACATCCCCGTAGCACTGATGAACGTTGTGAAAAAGACCTACATGACGGATAAAAGCTTCATGCCCAACATCGTGGCTAAAGCTTCCAGCGCTGCTGAGGGCCTCTGCAAGTGGGTCAGAGCGATGGTCTCCTATGACGATGTCGCCAAGGTCGTGGCTCCGAAAAAAGAGAAGCTTGTAGCAGCCCAAAAGGAGTGTGACGAGACGGAGGCATTCCTGAATGAAAAGCGAAAGACACTGGCGGACTTGAACGCAAAGTTGGCTGTTTTGAACAGCAGCCTTCGCGCGACCTTGGCAAAGAAAATGGACCTTGAAAAGCAGGTGGCCAGCTGTACAGAGAAGCTGATCAAAGCGGAAAACCTGATAAAAAGTCTTGGTGGTGAGAAAAAACGCTGGATGAGGAATGCAGAGAGGCTTGAACGGTTCCGTGACAATTTGGCAGGTGACGTGCTTCTTTCCAGTGGTATCATCGCCTATCTGGGCCCCTTCTCGGCGGACTACCGTCACCGAATATTGCAAAAATGGCGGAGTCATGTAACCTCAGCAGGTATTCCTTGCTCTGACGAATTCAGTTTCGTCGAAATTCTCGGCTCCGAGATCAAAATCAGCTCCTGGAACGTCCACGGACTTTCCAAGGACGCTTACTCCACTGAGAATGCGGTCATCCTCGACAATTCCAAGATGTGGAGTTTGCTCATCGACCCTCAAAGCCAGGCGAACAAATGGATCAGAGAAATGGAGGCACGGAATGGTCTTCGAGTGATAAAACTCTCCGATACAAGATACATGGAAATCCTCGAGCATAGCATAGAATCTGGTAAGCCAGTTTTACTCGAGAACATTGATGAGGAACTTGACACTCCTCTGGATCCCATCCTGACCAAAGATACCCACGAGGTTGATGGAGTGACGTTTCTAACGATTGCATCAAGAACTCTCAGATATTCTGATCAATTTCGGTTCTACGTGACGACAAAATTACCCAACCCACGATATCCGCCCTACATATTCAACCTGGTCTCAGTAATCGACTTTTCTTTGACTAACGAAGGTCTGGAGCACCAACTGTTGGATATAGTTGTTGCCAAAGAGCGTCCGGACCTTCAAGAAAAGCTTGAAAATTTGCTGGTACAAAGTGCAGCTAATAAGAAAGACCTGAAGCAGGAAGAGGACAACATATTGATAACACTTTCCACATCAACCACGAATATCCTGGAGGATGACAACGCCATAAAGTTGTTAGATTCTTCGAAACATTTGGCTGTGAGTATCGTAAAGAAACAAGAAGCCAGCAACGCGACTGAGACTCACATCGAAACCTTCCGTCAGAGATATCGTCCCTTCGCTGCAAATAGTGCTTCGATTTATCGCACATTGGCAGGACTTCCAATCGTCAATCCAATGTACCGGTTCTCCCTTGAATGGTTTGTCCATTTGTACGTTAGGTCCATCGAAACTTCAAACAGAAGTATCGTTCTGCAAAAGCGTCTGAACTACCTCAGACAAGCCTTCACCAATAATCTTTACGAAAGCGTGTCGCGCGGTCTTTTCGAAAGGGATAAACTGCTGTATTCCCTTATCCTATACGTGAAGATCCTTTTGGATGCTGGATCCGTGACTCGTGAGGAAGTCGACTTTTTTCTAACCGGTGGAATAGAGTCTGCTGCACCATCAACTGGCTCGACAATTGCGCAGCCTCATCCGGGTTTCGATTGGCTGACGAAAAGATCCTGGGAAGAAATTTGCAGAGCCTGTGACGCCCTACCGTCTTTCAAAGATTTTCCCACTAGTTTCTGCGAAGATTCGTCTGCCTGGAAGTTGCACTGTGATTTTGAAAACCCTGAAGACTTCCCTATACCTTCACCATGGGGTGAAAAATTGACACCGTTTCAGCAAGTGATTCTGATGAGAATCTTACGACCGGACAGGCTCGTAATGAAGGTGTCAAACTTCGTGAAGCTTGGACTGGGCGAAAGATTTGCATCACCGCCATTCTTTGACGTGGCCAAGTCTTTCGTTGAGTCTAACTGCCTAGTACCATTGATATTTCTCCTCAGTCCTGGCTTCGACCCAACAACATCACTCGCGAAGCTCGCCAGCAAACTGGGCTTTTCTGCTAGATTCGTTTCTCTCTCGTTGGGACAAGGGCAAGATAATCAGGCAAAGTCCATAATAAAACGAGGCCAGAGAAAGGGCTGGTGGATTTTTCTCCAGAACTGCCATTTAGCTGGAACGTGGCTTCCGGTACTAGAAAAGATCTGTGAAAGCTTCGACGCCTCTAACACGTCCTTAGACTTCCGTCTCTGGCTGTCAAGCTACCCAACCCGTGAATTTCCAATTGCTATACTTGAACGTGGGGTCAAAATGACCAATGAACCTTCTACAGACCTGAAAAGAAATCTGACGAGCAGATACAACACTGAACCAGTCAGTAGCCGCGAGTACTTCGAAGGCTGTCCAGGAAAGAACAAAATGTTCACAAAGCTGCTTTACGGATTGTGCATGTTCCACGCGGTTCTTCAAGGCAGAGCGAGCTTTCTTTACCGTGGATGGAACCTTAGCTACGATTTTGACGACTTGGACTTCAAAATGGCGTCACGTCGTTTGCAGATATTCGCTAACGACTACGACCCGGTGCCTTTCGAAGCCCTGAAATATCTTCTCGCCGAATGTCACTACGGTGGTAAAGTCCTTGACGATGGGGATAGACGCTGTCTATCCGCCATCCTCGGGGAATTCTGCAGCCAGAAAGTCTACGCCAAGAATAACTTCAAATTCATGTCTTCCGTGGCCTATGGGCTACCCAGAAAATGCGAGTATCGTGACTACGTCGATCAGGTACTTGAGATTCCTGATCATCCATCACCGGAAATCTTTGGTCTCAATCGACACGCTGGTGTCGTACGTGGACTCAATGACACCAGAGTGTTTCTGGACGCAATGCTGTTGGCACATGTTCAAGGGAAACCATCCCCCAGGAATGATACATTGCCGAACCTGCAGATGTCGAGTGTCTGTTCAAAAATACCAGGAGCTTTCGACGTTGAAGTGGCTCGGAAAGAACATCCGATAAATTACCGTGAACCGTTGAGGGCCGTTTTGTACCGTGAAATGGACCGTTACAACGTGCTAATCAACGAGATTAGGCGATCTGCAGAGCTCCTTGAAAAAGCTACGCAAGGATGTGTCGAGTGGACGCTTTCACTCGAGGACTTATCTCGGGATGTGAGTTTGGGAAGGGTGCCCACTTTCTGGAGTAGATCTTGCCCGTACGATCCACCTTCCAAGTCACTGATCGTCTTCGTCGAAGATCTTCTTCGGAGACTGGACTTCCTGAAGGAATGGCTCGAGCAAGGAGCACCACGCGTTTACTGGCTGGGTGCCATATCATCCGGAACGGCATTTCTCGCGGCAGCACGTCAAACCTTTGCCAGGAGCCAAGGTCTCTCCTTAAACGACGTGCAATTCGATTTCGAAGTCCTTCAGAACTTCGAATCAAACTCGCCTCGCACCGGCGACGTCTTTATCAGCGGTTTGTTTCTCACCGGTGCCAGATGGGACCCTGAACTTTGTATGCTCGCCGAAAGCTCGCCCAAAGTCCTCTGGGACCAAATGCCAATCCTGCGCTACGGGCCATTGAAAATGACCGAGGACAAACATCCCCTCAAATACAATTGCCCACTTTACGCATCGGTCATCAGAGACGCAGCGTTCGATTCCATGAATCGTTTGAAAAAATATTTACTCAATGCTCAACTTGACACGGATAAACCCGTCGAAATCTGGATGCGAAGACGAGTTGTGCTCTACTGTCAACGTGACGAGTGAAAGTCACTGAAAAGACTATTTTCCCAACGGAATCACGAAGATTCTGCAAAATTGTGCAAAATTTACAGTCTTGCACAATTAAGTGTCTCCTGCTCATGTAAGTAGGTCACATCAGTGTGCTTCTGAGTACCTCGAAGTACTTGGGCACAAATGAAAGGTTCAGTGCCAAAGTAGCCTAACCCACATTGTCGATAAGGCCCACCGTCACAATCATCAGCCATTTAAAAATGGGCCTTATCGACAATGTGGGTTAGGCTACTCTGGCATTGCACTAAACCCTTAAAATGTCGTGGATGATATCAAGTTGAGAAGTAAAATGCCAGATTGTTGCAGGTGGAGTTGCTGAGGCAGGAACATGTAAGGAAATATATGTATGTGAGAGACTGCAGTAAATGTGTAATTTTTTATTCATCAAACGGTTTTCTATTATTCAAAACAAAACCGAGTTCTATGTGAGACTGGAGCTCGAAGTGTGTCCCATTCTTCGATATCCTTATTCTCTGGATGAATTAAAACTTTCGCATCGATCATCAACCCCTACCTGGCTGATATTTGTCCAAAACCTGGGACCATTGCCTAGGAAATCTTTGTGCCATTACCGCCGCAAGCCCTTGTGCGTTAATACGCTGTTGCGGGGTACAACGTGCGCATCGATTGGTTATCACTTCTCGGACTGCAACTGTGGCACAAAAATTGTCAGTAAGAATCGCATTCTAGATCCAACAAGCATTCGCGCTAATTTCGAAGTTCAATTGCTGTACTCAAATTCAACTAGAACTGTCAATATCGAAGACGAGAATGGATTGGTGAATCCAAAGTTTCAATTTTTGGCTTGTAAATAATTCAATGTAAGTTACAATCGCGTCAAGTTGAATTTATTTCTATTCATATCGATTGGAAATGTTCAAAAATTGGTTTCACCAATCCGTTTTCGTCGATCGGATATAATCTCTCGATCAATTTTCAAAACGGTTGTTTATTATGATCCTTTGTGAAAAACGCTGCAATCACGAGATCTTACGTTTTACCACACTTCCGAACACATCACATGGTCGTTGACCCAATACGCAGGCAAAATTCTGCTGAACAAAGGCCTGGTCATTTAGACGGGCCTGAAGTGCGGCTGGGTTATCCAATATATCCAGGATGCCGGCTGCCTGGGATAGCGAAAAAACTCCAAAAATGGCGACGAGGATTGCACCGATTTGGGTAAACTTCACCATTTCGGTGTATAGTTTTTACAAGTACTAAATGAAACTGTGAGAGATTGTGGCGGGCGATTCTATTTAAATACGGCCCCCACTGTCACATTATTTCAAATGGAAACAGCCACGGGGTACAAATGACCCCAAGATATTTTCATACTTGGACTATCGTGCTCTGAAAACTTTCCCGACAAACCAATACGATTGTAATTACTAACGCTTTCGTAATAAATGGTCGTCCATTTTCCTTAATTATAGTCGCGCGCGTTAGGTATCCATCAACTGAAGAAAATCCTCCGTCACTGCGGTATTTTATGAAAAATGATAAAAGAAAAAAAAAAAAACTTTATTATACTTCCACATTCGGTATGAGAGAATTTGTTGGGGAAAATTCATAGTAAGATACTGAATGAGAAGTCTCTCAATTTGAAAAAAACAATGATAATTCTATAGTTACAGAATAACATTAATACAGTTCCTGGAAAAAAAAAAAAACTGGATTTTGTTGCTTTTCACGAAATAAATTTCCGTAACGAGTGGTAATAGTATAGTGGCAAAACTTTCATCAGTATAAAGTATGAGTGTCCCAATTACTGACACTTTAGGTCCCGAACATTGATAGTTATATATTTTTCTGAATTTCAAATCGATGATAAGAATTCTGATGGTATTTCCATTACACAAATTACTTGTTGAAGACTCTGCAGAAGATAGGAATTAATTTTGTGATAATTTGTGAGCTCCCGGATAAAAAGGCATCATTGAAAAATGTCAATAATTGGGACAGTGTCAGTAATTGGGACACTTACCTTAATAATGTATTTTAGAATCATTACCGAACTGTTCAACATATTTTCCAATGAATAAACAATATCATGGATGTAGGATGGAGTTACGAAATTCATAAATAAGTATATTAACACATTCGTGGCTATAACAGAACAATAAAAAAATGCAGAATCGTACATCATTGTTTATTGATTTACACAATTTTTGATCATTTGATCTTCTCTAATCTTCAGAAAAAAATCGTAAACCCTTCGATTACGTATTGTCGGGTCAAAGTTTCATCTCTGAGCACTTTTCTGGTACTTCAGAAGTATTTCGTACCACTCTGACTGATGATTTTTTTCCATGAATTCCATGATTTTCAGCGCGTTGACCATTTGCTGTGGGCTACATCGGCGACAGTCGTTGCCTAATACCTCAGTGAGTGAAGCTGTTGAAAATAGGATTATTTTTAGGCACAATTAGGTATTTAATTCCAGTAAAAAAAAAAAAAAAAAAAAAACCCTAGGAATGCAACTTCTGAGAATTACATCAAGCAAAAATTTTCGTTTATTTCTATACAGTCAAGTTTTCATTAACTGCCTAAGGAACTAAGGAACGTCGAATAACAAAGTAAATCAATAACAAATAACAAACTTTAATAGGCATATTTGAAATTTGGACATATTTATGTTATCTTATTTCCATACACATTCTTACTTTTCAAAGATTTTCCAAATCTATCGCACATATTCCTTTCCAAAACGCAGTCAATCTGTTTCCGAACGAACAACGGGTCGCTCAACATTTCTTCGATGCCCGCTTGGCAGAAGGAAAAAATTCCAAAAAAGAGGATGAAGAGGGTAACGAATTTCACGAACTTTGTCATTATATCGACTATCACTACAAGTCTTGTATCAAACACTTATGATTAAAATTCCGGGATTTTGAACCGAGTCTAGACGAAAAATTCGCGGTTCTCTAGTTGTCGCTAAAACTAAACTGCCTCGTTTCGTGGAGAACGATTCCGTTTATACCAAGGCTTTATATACCCTCTGAGGCTAGCCTGAATGAATGTCTGGATACCGTTCTATAAGCAAGAAACAGCCAAGGAACGATAATCGCCTCGAGGTATTTGCGCACTCGAATTTATGCGAATTCGAAAACTTTCTGGTAACTGTTCAATTTAGAATTATTACCCTTTCTACACTTTTCCAGAGAAACTCGTAGGTCTTTCCACTAATTATATACCTTCAGACGAGCATGCATCTGAACAACATATGAGTTCGAGAGTGTAAATATTATACTTTATCGAATTCACAACATATAAATGTTGTTGTAAAAACGTCAGGAATGTTGTGCTTCATATTCATGTATATGAATCATAATATTCATAATATCGTTCGATATATTTATGCAATTCAGATAATATTCAACGGAACCGCAAATTCCATACGCGGAACTTATTCCCCGATATTTTATACCTACTCGCCTATTTTGGTAAATTGCTACAATTTTCCCTGGTGGCAATTTTCAATCCTATAAATTTTTACAGATTTTTAGTTGACTTGGAAAACTACATAGTTTTTTAATAAAAAAAATAAATAAAATTTGTACCTACAGTATTTCGTATAGTAGTTTATCTCAAGGAATAGTAGATTTCCATTGTTAATGATTAGAAAGTTTTCCATAAAAATCGTTATTTTTCTCTATATCAAACTAGAAAAATGTACGATTTTATACAACGAACTGAATAAAGAAGTTCCAGCTGCCATAAACATTTTTAAACATTCTTTGAAATTTCAACCCAAGGAGATTTCAGTGAAGTTCGCGGTTTTCATTGGGGTTTTTCATACTCCAAAATATGGAGGAATGAAAACCAGCTGTAAGGCTGTTGAGTTAGAAAAACCATTCGTGGTCATTCTTGCGATACAATAATTGATGAATGTTGAATATCTTCTCTGTGTGTGACGAAAGTGTTAAAATAGTGTAAGTTATAGTTAAAAAAAGGGTACCGCAAACCTTATAAGGCTGATTATTATATTTGGCCTGTACTATATTAACAGTCATTGAAAATAATGCCAATTGTGTCTTTTGACGTAATGTCTTCCCCGCGTCGATGTTATAAATCAGCAAATGAAAAACGGAGAGGCATGTTGATAAACGGAAACATAAATCGAATGAATAAACGCGGTAGCTGGGCACGTTTGTACTACGTGACTCTTCTCGGATATTCATATATTTGGCGCAAAGCGCAATCGTGTAAATTACCCGTGCAGTGTTAACACGTGTGACATACAAACTGTAAGTACATCATCAGGTGGAAATACATTTCGAAATATTTGTTTGGAAGAAAATAACGAGATTTAGAACATGTGACAGAAATTTCCTTAATTTTCTTTCAATTTATTTATTTTTTGTTAACACTTCGTGGTCACACGGGGTAAAATCGACCCGTCCATCAATTTTTAGTCTAAATTTCTAATAGTCCCCGGCTTCAAACAGGACTTGAGTATCACCGCATATACCTGGGATTTGCAGTGTCTCCTGTAGGCACGAACCAAGCTTTTTACATGCCGGAATAACTGCCTTTTTTGAAACGCGTGCTATGCTACGATTTTTTCCCAAAAAGTATCATATCCAAGGAGTATCACCTCCAAATTTTTCTTCAGAATATAAAAAATTGACAAACATATGATTTTTGAGTAAAAAATGCGCAGTGACCTCTTAGTGATTTTTTCTCAACATGTTGCCATTTGATTTCTCATAAATCAACTTCTCGTAAATAATTAAGAATGTTCAAAGCATGTTCAGTAATTTTTAGAACCACTTTGGAGGAATAGTTTGCTCACAATTGTTTTTTGAAAACTGACTGCAGGGTGGAATCGACCCAGTGTGACCTGCACCGTGATTAAATTTCGAGTTTCACACTACCAACGGTTGATCTCGCTTTTTCAAGCATAGTAATAATCAATGGTTAAAAAAACAATCGAAACCGTTTCTTAAAATCCAAAGGGAAAGAAAAATTACAAGATTATTTTCTTACCGTTTCACAGATCAACAGATTTCAGGATATTAAGCGATGACCAGTAATGAGTCGATACTGATAAATACTAAATAGCGATATTCAAGTTCTGGAAGTGAATGGAGCGTTTTAAAAAATATAAACAAGTCAGATTATGTACCTATTTACATAGTAGAATTTTCAAATGAAATTTATTTGTACGGTTCCCGGAGACTTGTGTTGTCATTATACAATTCGTGGTTTGGTTGATATTCGTGAAAATATTCCACAAGTGTGACTAATTAAATTGGGTTCTTCGTCGAGCAGTGAGTATACTGACAAAAGTTAGATTCAAAGTATATAACAACTTGAGTGAAAAATAACACGACGCACAAGACAATATAAGTTCTCTTAATTCTTACCGATCACATTTTTCATCTCTAAAAATGTAACGAAATAAAGTTTCCGAGGTTTTTTAATCCCTGGCTTAAGCTTATATTAATTCGATCCCTTATTTCATACGTTCGAATACATATTTACTAAGAAATCACTAGGCAGTGATTTCCTATACAGAAATTTGTCGATTTCTTTCGGCAACGGAGGCTGCTCTCTCCATAACATCAATCGTCAAATAAATCCACCTCGTTTTTAACTATAAAAATATATTTAAAACCGTTTGGCGTTGTTCGAGTAACATGTATACAGTCAAACCGTGAATATTTAAACCAAGAACCACAAAGAAATTTAAATCTAAACAAAAAAAAACTCCATTTTCATGCCACTTAACTATTCCTCTTTTACCTCGGAACGCATTTACTGGATCAAAACAATGTAAATGATGAGATAAATGTAGTTCAATTAATACCGAATATATTTAGCTATTCTGAGAATCATTCTACTATTCACGGTTTGGCTGTACCGAAAAACGAGGTACATAAATAATTATATTCATGTAAAAAATTCTTGAGCAGCCTCCGTTAATTTTCGTAGAATATTCAGCTGAAAAATCGAGTAAATTCATCGACTTATAATTATTTCCTTAAATATAATTTTAACGCTTATTTCAGAATAACTCCATACTGTCTACGTCTACCCCTATGTCCAAAAAATCATCGGTCGAGTAATCTTGAACTTGTCTGCGAGAAGACGGAGGTGTGTGGTCTGGATCGTCTGTAACTGGGCTGGGCGGAGGGTTCGTTACTGGCCGATCAGAATCTGGCGGGGTTCTTTCTCTCTCTCGACCTTCGCCTCTCCTCAGTCGTGCCTCTTCTGCTATTTGCCTCGTCGATAGCTCTGCTCGTGTCAAAAGAGCCGGGAGATCTTTTTCCGAGCCATCTGCAAGATTATTAACTTCATGTAGTCATAACTTCAATTTGAGAACCCGAAGGGGCTGGATTTATTTGTAAATTCAGTTCATTATCAACCTGAAGGATTTCTATTACACGAGTTTGAAATGGTAGTAAATCGTGTTCAATGTAGTTTGAAGTCTCCGATTTGAATCGAGATACGGATTTTGTGGCAAAAGCTCTATTTTATGAATCAGTTCAAACTAGAATGTGAATTAGATGATTTTGGAGATTAAATGGTACAAAAAGATGAAATATTGTAACAATTTTAGTCTCGACTCCTTACTCTCAAGACTCCGCATAAGTTCTTGAGTTTTCTGTCTCCTGCTAGATGCCTGAGCCTGTTTCCTCTGTTCGACAGTCTGCTTTCGATCCTCTTGAAAAATCGCGCGTATTTTTTCCTGCGGAATGTGATCGTCCTTTTTCAATAGCAGTAAAAAAACGCCGCCAGGTGTCCTCCGCCTCGAACCGTTCATAATCATCATCCCGCCTTCTTCCTCGATTTTTTTCGTTTGTTCAAAGAATTCTATGGCCTTTTCCTTTCCCAATATGCTGACGACTCTTTCTGCAACATGAAATAGCATTAATTAAAAATGTTCTGAATTCCCAACTCCAAAGTTTCACTTTTACTTGCTCCAAAAAACTAAAAATCTACTCACTAATGAGATCGTCTTTCTTTTCGCACAACTTTTCAGCTATATCAGCGGCGACGTCGTTGTCTTTAGAATCAGCGTTTGTGCTTAGGTCTGATATTTTGCGAGCAACGCCTCTCTGTCCGTCAATTTCCATAGCGTTTTTTCTCTTCCCAAGTCTGAGTTTGAGGTTTGTCCTGTCTTCGTTCGTCCGCTTATTAGTCAGCCTGGGTTCCGCCTCTTTCTCATTATCCGAACTATGATCTCCAGGGGTTTGCTGCTCGCTGGGTGAATATCTAAGCGTAAAATCATAGAACTCGACGTTTCTACCCTGATAATCACGCTTGGTCACTCCGCAGGATACCAACTCCTCGGTTAATGCTTCTTCCTGTACTTGCATACACCATACTTTGTACTTGTCTTTTTTGGTATCCGACTTCTCGATACTGGCATTATTTTTCCAACGTTTTATCTTCATCTTTGGCTTCTTTGAACATGGGTGAGCTGAATCGGAGTCAGAATCGCTTTCGGACTCTGTTGGCTCGTCGGATTCATCACTGTAACGCATCTTGGAGGTGTCTTCAGGTCTTGGAGCGACATGAGGTCGTTGCAAGACGTTGTAAGCTTCGAACGCATCGACGACCTGCGACGGGTTGGGAATTAGGAGATTGTATAAAAAATTGTCTGCGAGTTTTGGAGAGAATCTTTCTAGTTTCTAGATCCGGAAATCATTGTCCCAGTTTTTAATTGCTCTAGGACGTTTGTTTGCAATATTAAAAGTAGGGAAGAAAATTATCCGATCGTAGTTTTATAAAAGTTGGTATGGAGCCAGAGGAAATATAGTGAAAATATCGAATAATTTTTGAAAGATTTCAATATAAGATGTAGGTATAATGAATAATATATATTTTTCTTCTGTCGTGTGAGTACATGGATTGATAAACGAAGGTTAGCTTTCTGTCAAACGTAAAATGTTTAACCTCGTCATCGACGACTTCTCCATCCTCGAGCTCGACCGGTTCAGTTTCCATTTTCGTTGAAAATTTAATCAAAGTAATAATGCCCACGGCCAGAGTATGATTTTCGATGAAAATTATTATTTTCAACGCATTTAATTTTACCCAAGCATTTATGGCATTTCTTCCATGTTACATTTATTCATGCATAACGTGTATGTATCGGTGTGTGTGTGTATATGCTACTGCGATTGCGATACTCACATACATAACTATACACAACAAAGCATCACAAGTATATGTCTAGTTTCTTTATTTTCCGTATCGTGGCGCTGTTCGCGACAGAACCCGATACCAGCTCTGTCATTGGTCACTTCTGTCAGATCTGACTAAATGGTATCGCTTCGTGTAGTGGGCTGGTTTCCATTTACACGCGTTTTCAAGACACAGATCGACACAAAACAACGTCATTGGATAATTCCGTCGGATTTGACCAATGATATCAATCACTAATGTTAAGCTTTGTCGTTTAAAAGAAAAGCAACCATTTGATCTCAATAGTTGTACCGCCTAAATAGAAAGCGACCATAAAACGTTTAAAGTATAAAACAAGTCGAATTAAACCGGAGGAACTAATGGGTTCGCGTGGTCTAATAAACTGGTGTAGAAAAAAAATAAAAATAAAAAAACAGCAGCCGCAATTCCATGATTGGTCGGATATGGTATCTCAAACCAAAAACGCAGCTACCAGATGTTATGATTGGTGGGCTTAAGGGAAAAGACCAATAGCGTTAATTTGCGGTTATGGGTGTAACCACTTCGTTTGTGTCTATAGTTTACTCTATTTGTTTCTAAATGATTTCAAATTAATAATCATAGACCGTATGGACATTCAACTTCAGAAGTTCTCGCATCGCCGACGAGCTAGGTTCGAATTAGATTAGATTACCTTAGGTTAGGTTAGGTTAAAATGATCATCGCGTTGAGAGTGCAATTAATTGATTTAACAAATGTCAGTTTTGATTAGTTCCAACCTGAGATATACTGAGCATAAAGCTTTGTTCGAAATAACAACTAAACGCAAACGCAAGCTCTATAAAATAACTATATCGAACCAATCTATTGCGACAACACCGTGATTCCAATCACAATAGATCAAAAATAAACAACAAATCACAGAAGTTGACATAAGAAATTAAAACTAACTAATCTGGTTGAAAATTATCACGGAACACTGACTAAACTATTTTTCATGAAAACAAAGCTTTCATCAGGTAAGATTTCGAATAATTGTCTCTTTCTTTATTGTCACTAGAGCTTCTTTCAACCAAATCAATTACGACAAAAAAAAACAAAAAACTAGAAAATACTATAGGAAAAATTCAATAATCATTCAATTGCACTACTTTTCACGTTAAAAAACTACGTAAACAAATATAAAAAAAACAAGCTCTCTCATTTCAGAAAGAAACTTCCAATAGCATGGTAAAGGAAGATCTTTACGCAGATCTAATTGACCCGCGAAGACCGATCAGTCACATCAAGCTATCGCCAATAACACCGAATCGTCGGGGAATTGGCAGTATGAAGAAATATTATCAAGTAGCGTTGATTGCAGTGGCTCTATTGAGCCTTGTCTCATTGTTGATCTACAGACATGAATATAACAAGCTCCGCTACGTCTTAGGAGTTTTAAACTTCTACGGAAAGCCCGGAATTAAAGAAACGGAGCTCAGATGTATGGGTGATAATTTAAGCCAGAATCATCGATTCAACTCCCCTTTGCCATTGTGGCAAAGATTAAACGACGAGTTATTCGTCTACTCAGCTCACCGTGTGAAAAAAAATGAAGTCAGGGCTATCGCCTTTGGGAAAGTTCACAAAAACCTGAACATGAATTGCAAAGTTTATTTCGAGGGAAAACCACCGGTGCTCGGCACCTTTAAGCATTCGAAAATTAACGAAAATTCCGGGTACGCCGGGTACCAGCTTATCTGCCAATACGACGGTATTTCAATCCCCGAAGGAGTAGCTTTTTCCAGTAAAGAAACTGGCGCTGGAAACGAGGCTCAGATTATAAACGTTAGAAGTTCACCGGAACATTTAAAGACCACTGAAATGGCCCTCTGCGTAGCGCCGCCCACAAACAGATCTATTCTTCACACGGATATGATCAGTTTTCTAAACTATCACCAGATCGTAGGCGTCCGTGATTTTGTTGTTTACGATTATGGTATTCCGGCCAGATTCACCGATACTTTAAAAGACATAATAGTCGGTCAAAGTCTGAACATGTCTTTGTCAATTATACCCTGGAATTTCCCTTTCTTTGGAATATCGAATGACATTGTAGAGGGAATAGTCGAAGCAGACTGCCTTTACCGTTTGTATAACGAAGTTGATTACAGCGCTACTTTGAACTGGGAAGAATATCTAGTTTTAAAATATCATAATAATTTATTAGATGCTCTGAAGGAGTTTGAGAGAACCGTAATGACCAGCGAACGCTATTTCGTTGAAACTTCAGTCTTTTGTACTCAACAAACAGATAATAAATTGAGTACTGACATGACGCCAGTTGTGTTTAGAAAATCTAGTAGACTATCTACGGGTAGCGTCAAATCTCGTAATGTATACATCAGCAAACCTCATGAAAGTTTAGATCTGGAATACGACGACGTTAATCCTGTCAAAGCTGACACTGACTTGATAAGCGTTAATCATTATCGATACTGTTCAGATCCAGGAAACAAATTTAGCTATACGAAAGATAAAACGATCTTGAGATTTGTTGACGAGATGTTCAAAGCTCCAATTTACAAGGAATTTGTTACCAAACAAGCTTTATCCTAATAATTTACTGCCTTCATTTTCTTTCTTTTTTTTTTTTGACACGTAATGTAAATATATAGAATCAGAAATTCAGATGTGCCTTGTAAAAGGTATTTGCAGATAAATACTGTGAATATCGAACGTAATCAAACCATCGAAACTTCAAATCTTCCAATAATCACGAATCCAAAATATTTTTTCCTACCCAAATCAGAATTGATCTATTGTTTTCGAACTTGTGCCTCGCTTTCTGGGTAATTTGGAATTTTTATAAACCAAGGTGATGGTGAATTGTTATATGAAGTATTTGGGCCCAACTTTCAAGTATAAAGTTGCAATATGACCGCCATCAGTGTGATAATACGTATTTGTATTTTGAAAATGCACCAAATTTTTATACATTTATATATAAGACTTTGTTTTTTGGACAAGACATTGTCACGGTGCAAAAAAGATCGATCATTTTGGTCATCTTGTTTATATAATACCTCTAATGACGATGTAGATATTATAATTTCGGCCTGTTGCTGAGTGAAAATAGTTTACTGTTAAACATAGGTATACAATTTCTTCATCATTAAATAAATGTCATAATTATAAACTGAAATGTTGTTACTTTGAATAATCCTTCAATCAAATACTTCTAATTAAAGCTAGTCTATCACTGGTCGATATTCACCAGACAATTTCATTGCACAAATGAATATGAACTCTGAGAAAAGTATAATTGACAAAAAAAAAAAAAAAAAAAGTAGTAGAAAAGCGAATGAATAATATAAAACGTCGCAGAATTTGCGTTGGCCAATTAATTGTATTGTATATATATTGAAGACGTTATCTGATTATCATCGACAATGATAACTAAGTCAAGTACATGATTTTTTAAACGATGAAAGTTATATTCGTTGGATTAAGAATTACAGTTTTACAAAGCCTGGGCAAGTTATTAAATTTTTTTTTACAAAAACTATCTACTTCAGTCGCTGCATTATAGCAGAATTTTTCAGTCCAGCTTCATCGATGGTTTTACTATCCTCCGTTAATTCCTTACTCGGATACGAAGTCAGAAGGCTGTAACTACGACCTGCGTACTGGGGTCTCATACTGATATACAATTTAGGAAAAGTCTGTCCAAATTCGAACAAACAAGGAAATATCAATAAATAGCAAAGAAGAGATACGTAAACTTTATCATCTAACACAAAAAAAAGGATACGTCGAAATATATCTTCTAACATCGGCGACAGTATGTGTCAGATTAAACTGAGCCCTGACGCTACTTCCATCAGCCAATCGAATCTGAATCGTCGTCAGTGGTTGAGCGGAATCTAAATTCAACTCGCTTCTAGCTTGTGCCTCGTTAGCTGCTTGATCCCCTGAATCAACTGGTACAGTCATTCCTACCGTTGCTGGCGACGGACTGAAATCATAAGATATAAAGTGTTTCAACAGAATTTCACACGCATTTATTCTATCATTAACAATAAGTACTCTGTTTACATTTGTTAAGGAGTCAACTTTAATGTAGAATTGAAGTCGGTTGAATTTTAGATATTCAAAAGAAAAAACATCAATTTTTGCAATTAGAATCAGTTAACAACCTTCCCAGCATGTGTCCTTTCCCAGTAAAGGCCTTCACTTTGACTTTGGGAGGGACATATTCTTCGTGACGATGATCTTCCATGTCCAGTCTGACTTCGGCGC
This sequence comes from Ametastegia equiseti, assembly GCA_963989295.1. Classification (NCBI taxonomy): domain Eukaryota; kingdom Metazoa; phylum Arthropoda; class Insecta; order Hymenoptera; family Tenthredinidae; genus Ametastegia; species Ametastegia equiseti. The sequence goes on from OZ022390.1 coordinate 24,913,618, forward strand.
CTTGTACCTCTTGCCTTATCTCCATTGGTACTTCGCCTCGTTTAATAGCGGCCAAAAATTCTCTGTTACCAGCATCGTTATAGGGTCTTATATCTCCGTCGTTAAGGGTAAACCCTTCTCGCCACAGTTTCAATGTGATCAGACCTGTGTTTCCTTGGTGAGTAGACGGCGACGGAGTTACTACTAAACGTTATCACAGCGTGAAATTAGCTTTTGTTACTCTATACAATTTCAGTTCAAAGCAAACGTGAAAAAAAAAGTGAAAAATCTGTGTTTTACTATAAACTTTCAAAGTGACCAAAAGATATGGTTCTCTGTTGAAGAACCAGGTGTGCGGTTGTTCTGAAATTTCTGATCCCTCCCTAAAATTGTACTTTACTTATTTAATGATTTGAGTTCAGGGGATTGATTTTGCAAAAATTTGAGTCAGAAGAAGAAAATATTGATCAGTGTTTAGTGAAGTAAAAGTTTCTCCTTCCAAATTCATGAGATCTTTTAAAAACTGCTAACGCTGTGAACAATTATTCTCTTGGATTTTGAACGAATTTTCGTGTCTTCAATTAACAAACTGCCTGAAACTGACGTGTCTGAAATTCCGAACGTTTGTTCGAACAAAAATTTGAAAGGTTAAGGCTCACCAAGATTTTGAATCCACCAAAGACTATCCACGAATTTTTGATAGGTGGAAAATCGAAGGACACTGATAGAGTTAAAAATTGACAAATTTTGGGCAATCGAATAAGCGTAGTATGAGATTTTTTCAGAACTTCCGTTCAAATGAACATTCAGAACTTCGAAAACATTAAAATTGGTGATTTTGGGAGAAAGTGATCATGTTTCGGTTCATAATCTGTAAGCATTTTCAAGTTTAGTTCCATTCGGTTCAGAAACTACATGATACTGATAAGCAAGAAAATGATTCTTGATACCATTATTGTAAGTACCAAACAATAAAAATCTCTATTTAATATGAACAGCGAAGAAAGAGTAAATTCCTGTAAAAAATTCTCCGAACAGAGTCCTGTGTTTCCAAGCATTTTTCAAATAAAAAATATACTTATACCTTCTGTGTCGCTACTGGTTTGTCCTAACTTATATCCAGTTCCGCTGAAGGTGCTAGGTCTTTGTTGCGATCCGGTCCTAGGTTCGGAAGACGCAGCTTGTTCCTGACAAGACTTGAACATGTCTCCGACAATATCGCTTTTTTTGCCAGGGCCCAAGACTTGTTGACCGCTGTGTTCAGAACCTCCTGCATAAAAGGCCTGGCCTTCTTCCTCCTCGGAGCTACTATCCCTGTTTTGTAAATCGGCAATTGTTCCAAATCTAGCCTTTGGCTTTGACCTAAGATGCGAAGACTTGATCTCCGTGGGAGTCGGCTCTTTAGGACGCGGAGGAGGATCCTCCGTGTCATCGTCTGCGGCAACCTCTTCGACTGACTCATTTGCCACATCTGAGGGCTCGTCAGTTTCGTAGAAACTTGCCAATGCAACCTTTTGCCCAGTTTCATCAATTAGTAAGTAATAAAGTAGAAATACAAGGAATTCAGAATGATTTTAGACACATTTACAGGTTATGTCCTCGAAGCCTCGTTTATTATCTACGAAATTAATACGACTTGGAGTGGGAAGTTAAAATAGTTGAATATCATTCAACGACCTACATAGAGGGAATTTTTATGCATACAGACAGTTAGTTGAGTGAAGAACGGCGGATTAGATTGATTATCAGATTCGGGAAGGGAGAGAAATGCGATTATTTCATGTGTTCGAAGATATCGATAGAAGCAGCATATCTAACTGTATATGGTATCGGGTAAATGGTATTAGCGACTAAAATGCATTGGAAAAAAAAATGCTGTCTCACCTCGAGCTGCCAAGCGGATGAGTCTAGATAAAATTGTGCCCTCTCAGCGTCGGAGCCGGTCACGTCGCGGAACTGCGAAACTAACGCCTCGCGATCTGCCATCCCGAAGATAACTTTGAACAGTTTAGTTCAATACGTGAAATACGCTTTTCCGGGATCTCTGATCGCGAATAGGTAATTTTCGGCTTGTTTTCTATTTCACAATGCAGACTTAATTCATCGGACTCGCTCTGTTAAATTCAACTCACGCTTCAATCAGCTGTCATTCCTGTCGCACGAACTCGATTTCGAGTCATATATCGATCACAGTACTACCGGCACCGAGATGCGTGTGATATAGAAAAAGTCCCTAGATATGACAAAAAAATGAGTAATTGATGATCGTCAATTCCATTAACTCCTGAATTATCATCTTTTTTCCAGGGCTGTTCTACTGATGGCTAGATACGGATTCTATAATTGTGTCATTTTCGGAATTTGGTACAATGAATTTATAAATTTCCGTAATTTTTAGTTACTTTTTTTGTCCATATGGCAACACTGAACGAATCAAGTTTGCTGCAAACAAATGTCACTAGATTTTTGAAAAAATTTGTCAACGAACGTGATTATCTATGTGAATTTTTGTATGGAGATTAAAATCGTATTTGAATATCTGTTCAACTGATTTCCAATGAAAATTCTGTACTCCGTCTTCAAACTCATCGCATTAAATTCATATATCTCCATAGTTTCTGCTAAGTTTTTTCATTTCTAGTTGGCAATTGTGATCAGCGGGAAAGTGAATTATCGAGATTCGATATTCGAGGCTTCTTTCCGTTCATGCGCTCTCATCGCCGTAATCGTTTACGCAACAGAGGTGCTGTCCGGGGTAATCGGACTTTGTCGAAGTCTGTAACCGAGAAAATCGGGGTGTATTTTTCGAATAAGTTCGTTTAAAAGTTCCGACAAAAAACCATGCTGCGTCTTGTAGCAGGCCGAATCGGTTCGGCAATGCGAACTGCAGCCGCCCCTAGAGCCGCAGCTTCTGGTCTTCAAAACAGTCGAGCCTCTCATGGCGGGCCTAAAGAATCCGACGAGGAGTTTGACGCCAGATACGAAGCCTTTTTCAACCGTAGTGACATCGACGGTTGGGAAATTCGCAAGGCCATGAACGATCTCGCTGGTAATATTTCACCTCTTCACTTACTGGTCCCGATTTTTGAATCAATCCCTCAACTTACCGCTGTGATAAAAAAAAATACGTTGTGTAACTCTCGTCGAATCGGAGGGGATTTAATTCCGACCACCCAAGATTTTCATTTACCAAAAATTGAGGATCTAAGAGTTGAGCGAGCCTCAGATTGTATTGAAAAATAACAACATGCAGCTTTGCTGATCCCATAGTATCGCTACGAGTCAAAAAACGTTCACTCCTGATTGATACTTTTCGATTGTGTAGCAGACGAGATAAGAGAGATTGACTAGCGGACGAGATAAGGCGATTCTTTTCTAGATCGAAGATTCACTAATTCCTAATGAATTTACCGAAATTCTTTCACGATTCAAATCTTTAACTTTATTCCATTTGATATTTTGGCAATTTACCAGAATTCGTATTCTTTTTATTTCACTTTTCGTGCCAAAATCACTGAAGGAAGTTTTTTTTTTTTTCTTTTTATTTAGGTATGGATGTTGTGCCTGAGCCAAAGATCATCGTTGCAGCATTGAAAGCGTGTCGCAGGTTGAACGATTACGCTTTAGCGATCAGGTACCTGGAATCTGTGAAGGACAAATGTGGGCCAAAAGTAAATGAAATATACCCATACTTGCTCCAAAACATAAAGCCGACATTGGACGAACTGGGTATCAACACTCCGGAAGAATTGGGCTACGACAAACCAGAATTGGCGCTAGAATCAGTCTATGACATCCACTAACCGGACCGATTCTAACTCTAGTCTCTTAAAACTCATAGAAAACTTCAAGCCGCATATTCAAGATACTATATTTAAATTTAACATTCTATGAAATAATGATAATCACGATGTACAGTATGAAAATTTGAATAAATAATTATTTAAATGATCCAGTCACGATTTCTTCTGTTATTTTTCTTCCGTTTTTCTTCACCAAATAACAATCAGCCGCCTTACAGTATCCAAACTTGAGGAAACTCATCTATTTAAATGTTTTAGATAGGCTATACGTAATATAAACAAACTAACTCGTACCGTCATTGATAAATACTACTGGATAGTACAAAAATTGAGACAAGTATTGTTTCGTCATTTTCAATAACTAGAAAAAAATAAAAAAGTGGACACGATTGATGAATATGATTATACGACTCGACTGCTGACACTTTGTATGCGTAGGTACTACGTTTCATTTGTTTAATGTTATTTGTTTCTCTGTTTTTCTCTTTCGGTGGTTTAGATTTCAATTAGATTTCAAGTGGATTTCAACGACTCGATTTACTTTTGTTTTTGTTTTTGTTGTTTTTTTTTTTTTTTTTTTTTTTGTTTCATTTTTACAGTAAAAGTAAATAAAGCAAAGATACAACACAACGACGACATATTTACAAATCACGTTACATCATACACGGCATTAAATTCATATGTATACATCTATTTCCTACTAAATCGTATTTTCTAATCGTAAAACGTTGATATAGATTTTTGTTTTTGTTTTAAAGATATTCATTTTTTGTTTGTTTGTTTTTCGGTATCTTCTGGTTCTCTGTCATATTACAATCACCTTAACGTAAGTCTCCTTTTTTTCTTTTCTTTTCTTTTCTTTTCATAAACTTTTGTCTTTGTAACAAATAAAAAATAAATCCTACGTTTACTATACGGATATAATTAATTTTACATACAAATATTAACACATAATCATCATAATCATCATCATTATTATTATTATTATTATTATTATTAATATTATTACGAATTGTCAGTGGCCATGGTTGTTAAAATAGTGTGTACAATTAGGTTTCTGTTTCTTTCTGTTTTTTTTTGTTTTTTTTTTCTTCTAATTGTAGGTAGGTGGTATGCGGTAGTTTCCGCGTCCTATTGGCAATCGTTTTCGTTACTTATTCTTATTATCCTTATTAATATTATTATTATTATTATTATTATTATTATTATTTAAAACTACGCATTTCTTCATTATATATACTATACGTATATGTATATACAGGGTGAATTCGTAACGTTCGAGAACACTCAGATGAGCACTGACGTGGCTACGAGTCCCAGCGTCGTCAATAATTTGCCATTTGTAACTAATCAAATAGTTAAAATTTACTTGAAAAATTGACAATTACGATTTCGTAGCCACTTCAACTCTACTCTGAGTGTTCGGACGTTACCAATTCACCCTGTATATAATGTAAACAAAGATAAAAACAAAAAAAAAACAAAAAAAACATCGTTTTTCATTCTATTTTCATTTATGCTTATTAACTGTTTGTTTTTTTCCATTTTTTTCTTATTTCCCTTTTTTGGTATCGGTACACCTGACACGTGTGCGTTTTATAATATTGTTTCAACGTCATCATCATCATCATCATCATCATCATCATCATCATTATTATTATTATTTGGATATTTACTAAACTTGTTTTTATTTTTTCTTACGTTTGACCAAAAGATCAATAAAAATATAACGAAAGTTGAGAAACGTAAAGACCGAAAAAAAAAAAATCATCAGGATATTAATAATAAGCCCTTTAATGAAAATGATAAAACATAGGCGCAAACCTTTGTTACTTTTATAAACCTTTTGTATGTATGTATGTATGTATATGTATGTACAATTGACTAATTTTTCATACATATATATTAAACTTAAACGCCGCTAAGATATTGTCGTTCATCATCGCGCGTTATAATAAACTCACTTATATATAGATAATATGTCAACGTAATAGCAAAACACAATTACTAGTTGTTTATAGAATGTTTGAAAATGTTACCTATAATTTACCGGCATCAAACTTTGTGTATAATGTATGTATGTATGCATTTTACATACCCATAGAGATACTCGTACTTTTCCTAGTACACAATTGTTGTTTATTACCTTTTTCTTTTTACTTTTTTTTTATTTGTTATATTTTTTTTCCGTTTTCGTATTTCCTATTTTTTTTTCTTTTTTTTTCGTTTTGCTGTATTTATTCTGTTCTTTATGTTTGTGTTTTAATCCTCTTAAATATATTTACATGGCACGTCAAACGTATACAGATCAATTATCATCGCTATAGGTATGTATAGTATATCATCTAAGAGAAACAATTACGAACAGATACGAGCTCTCGCGAGATCTCAAGTACGTAAAACTGTATTTTTTTCTTTTTTTTTTTTTTTCATTTATCATTCTTTCTCTCGATCACCTTCGGTTCATATAATTCATAAGGCATATGCGTAAAGATACGTCGCGAGTATGTCTTGATATATGCGAAGGTTTGCTGGGTATAGTAAAATTGAAAAAAATAAATAAAAAATAATAAGAAAATGAAGACAAATTAGATTTTGATTTTGATTTAGAAATCAAAGCGAATGTGAGCCGATAAAGCAAAGAAAGAAAGAAAGAAAGAAATAAAGAAATAAATTAGAAAAAACCGAGGAGAAAGAAAGGTAAAGTGTAAGAAAACCCTGAGAAAACAACTGCTTTACCGGAACGTTGAAACAAGCTTACGCCTGATAGATAAGTAGTAACGTCAGTCTGTTTGAAATAGAAATAGAAATTGTAGGGTGAAAAGTTATTTTTTTCCGTCACACCAAATAACGTAGACTTGATGAATAACTTCTTCTCACATATTATTAGAAATTGAATATAATTAGATCAAATTATCGTCTCGCTTCACGGCGCCAATTTGGTTCATCATGCAATGATCTTCCAATCCTTTCAAATATTCCATATCTTTGAATAGCAGATTAGTGTGAGCAGAAAGACAGACAATGATCACACGTTATATAATTAATATATTATACTAAGAAAATAGGACCGACTGATATCCGTGTCTCTCTCTCCGGTTGTCAGATAAAATTTGGTTCAAAGACAAGTAAAAATTCATTTTTATTTTCACTAGTTTGCGATCACCAGCTAACGATACCAAATTCAATAGTGTAATTAATTAAATACAGTCTCGCACCTTATCCTCATAGTCAAAAATGGGAAAAATTAATACACTTTGGAACGAATAACTCGACGTTGTTTGTCCAATGATTAAAACCGATTTCACTCTATCGAATATCGAGTGAATAAATTTATTCAGGACTAGATGCGACCTGTTGTTGCTGCTGGCTATCCTCGTCTTTAATCACCTCGGCCTGCATCGCTTTGGTCAAAGCGTTGGCGTCCTTAAGCGAGATAACTTGAAGAACTTGGTGTTCTCCAGCTGCATTAATCATGGTCATTGGATGGCCCTGAATGGTGACTGCCTCGATGCTGGTCTCCCCATTTCCAGGCTCAACTTTAGGTACCTGGACCATCGGAGTAACAACCTGCATGGTACCGTCGCTCTGGATGTTGGCGACCATTGTCTGGTACATGCTGGCTGAGACCGGTACAGTGATAACGCCAGAGACGGAAACGGGATAGCCTGAAACACCGATATGAACCGTGCTGTGTTCTGCGGTCTGGCCTAAGGTGCCTTGCCTCTTAACAGGTATTCTCTCCGCTGTATAGTAAACTGGAGAAATATTTACCAGATTTTCAGAGTATCAATTAATCGGACAAACTAATTCATTGATCCTCGTCAAATCTAACGACAAAACCGATACCGTTGAATTTTCTACTTTTATCTCTCACGTTTCTTTCTCTGAGATTAGATTTTCTTCTTTGCATTTAAAATGTTTCTTGGATTAAATTATAATTCGTGTCTTATTATTTGATAAATTTAATGATTGTTTTTATACTCGTAACTAAAGCATGAAAATTTACCTCCAGTTCACGACACAGTTTCGTTACGCTTTCTTCTGATCCATCCGAAAAACAGTAGAATTTTAACGCTATAGACTTATTCGTAAATTAAAATAAGGGTAAGACGGTCCTAGTCAACTCGTCGTGAATATATAAAAAAAAAAGTATTGAATATAATAGGTAATTGAAGTCGTTTCGTTTTGGATAACGATAACAATAATAATATTAATAACAATAAGAATAATAATTAGGATAATCGATAAATCTTTACGAAAACGGTATATGTAGATGATACATGCTTGTAAAATTATTATTCAATCATTTATTTCACTGGTTATATAATTTTTCAATTCACGTTATTTAATAACGCGATGACAAAGAACAAAAACTGAATTTGAAAACGAAAAAAAAAAAAAACGAATACAAAAACACGACACCATACAAAATCTGTTTAGAATATTTATATATATTTGTTTCTCCTTTTACTTTTTAAGGGCAGTCTTCGAGTAGCGATTGCTCATGTTCGTTATGTTATATACAAATGAGTTGGTAAATTAAACTACAACAATGGGAATTTCGGACGTTTGAAAGTAATAAAAGAATAAGTTTTTCGAAATCTAAATGTTATTGAATAATTGAAGAATATTTTATGTTTACTTTTTTTCCTTTCTTCAATGAGCACAAAGACTTCACGAAGACTGCCCAGCGATATTGAAAAGAAGAATAAATTCAAAATAAAATAAAAAAGAAATAAAAAAGAGAAAAATAACGAAATGAAACAATCAATAAAACAATACTCTATGTACAGTAGGTTTATTTAATGTTTTTTTTTTTTTTTTTCTTTATCTGTGCCTTATTTAACTAAGGTCAATAATTAATATTCGATAGATAATCATAATAATAATAGTGATAAAACGAAGATAAAAATTTCTCTTTTTTTTCCTGATCTATAACTATTGTTTTTTGTTTTTATCTTTTTGTTTTTTTTTTTTTCTTCTTTTTTTTAAACTTTCTGTAACTGTATATCGGCGTTTTATTACGGACTTCTTCGTATACTTTTTTTTTGAGTTGCGATTTCTATGATATTCTCAACTATTTGAAAAGAATCTACTCATACAACGTTATGTTACGTTACGTTATGTATTCTTTCAACTTTCAACCCCACTACCAAACTAATAAACTATAGGTAATCTGTTCAGCTAACTAATTATACATGAAGAATTATTCACTACAATTGTATACGTTTTTTTTTTTTTTCTTGTTTTGTTTTTTTGTACATATTAGGCATATTGCGCAGATGCGAGAAAGATATCGTTGGATAAAATATTAATAACAATATTAATAATCATAATCATAATAATAATAATCATAATAATCATAATCAGAAAATTGTGTCTGCTTTTAGAAAGTCTTTTTTTTTTCTTCTTGAAATTCTCATAATATCATCTTCCAGGGAAGATCAGATTGGAGAATAGTAGTTACGATTAAAAAAAAAAAAGGAAAATATGAAACAGAAAAAAAACATAAAAAATAAATTAAGAAATACGGGTGAGAAAAAAAAGAGAGAAAAAGATTTAAAAAAAAAAAAAAAATGAAAAAAAAAAAGAACGAAACCATCCCGAAACGTTCTCTGTCTCTATGTATATATTGTATATACATAATAATATAATATGTAAACAGGTATGTATGTGTGTGTCTATCCTTTGGTAGCAAGTGCTGAGATTTATTAATTACGGATTCTTAGAAATAAAATAAAACGAGAAAACCGATTTCTAAATAACATTTAACGCAGTATTGCTCACCCTTTGTTCACCGTTATAAGATTGATTGGTAGATATAAAAGGAAAATATGTAATAGACAAAGAAGATTCATACATTGAGAATCCGGGGGAAAAGTTAAGGGGATAATAAAGGTGCGGGATGAATATTGCGTTAAAGTATGTAGAAACGGGGCGTTATTGAAAATAATAAAGTTTCGTTGGCCAGCTAATCGAGTCACTGCCCGAGTAGCTCCTGGCCTGGGACGGTGCAGAGCCTATAGAAAATTGTTTTACCGTGTCCATCTTCCCCGGTGAGTATAATTTGGCCATCTTGACCAAGAGTGGCTTCTGTTACGCTATTTAGATCAACGGATACACTGCCTCCTTCACCGCCGCCTGTTACTTCGGCTAAAGTTTGGACCTCACCTTGACTCGTGTGTATCTGAAAAGAGTGAAGATTTTCATCAAACTAAAAACGAAAGAAGGGTGAATTGGAACCTGCTGGTGTTTCTGTTTGCTTTGTTTTTTTTATATATAAACATAATAGGCTTTGCCTAAGCATAGATCACCAAGCATTTCACTTGGAATTCATCGTTCTTTGGTTGTTTAAGTTCTAAATATTTGTCACATCTAGTAATTTCATTACTTGTAATCATTCATTTCACTATTTATACATATTCTTTTTCTTCTACGACACAAAACTTATCACTTACCGTAGCAACACCTTGAACCTGGGCGGTTGTTCCGTCAGGTAACGTGATGATCGGATTACTCGGATCGACTTGGATTATGGATACAGTTCCATCGGGATTTGTTATCGTTTGCAATACTGCTGTAGGATATTGTGCCGTCATCTAAAAATAATAAAATAAACATAAGATTGGGAAGGGGGAACCATTTTTCGTTGTTTTTTCTTTTCTTATGAATTATAGAATGTATGTACATCGAGAAGAAGTATCCAGGGATTGAACACTTGGAAATCCATAGATGTACACTTAATTTCAAAAATTTCTAAAATCATCTACAAATCTCATCGTAATTTACAAAATTTTCAAATTAAAGCTCTCAAAATTACGCACAGAGTACCAAAAATCGATTGAGTATGTTAAACGTAGTGTAATTGAACTGATATTTCATCGATTTTTAGTACTCAACATCTTTCATATTCAGGATTTATATATTATAATTAAATTCAAGAAATTTGACAAGATCTTAAGGGTCTAGTGGAGTTAAGAAAACATATTCCCATCACCATATATTAAAGCGATCGTAAACCCGTTGGGTAAAATCAGGATAAAGAAATAGAAAGAATCGAGCGATCAATAATTTGTTAGAATCTAATTCTGCTGTGACGTTAATGAGCTGTATGAATCCTGGCGAACAGATCAATCGTTAAGAAGCCAAAGAACTGTTGGACGTTGAATTTCGAACATTTCCCAACAAAGTCTGATTTCTATGAGAGACAGAGGATTCGATACCTCCAACTGTATTGAATGATCGTATTCGATACAGCTGCTAATTTCTATTCCCAATGTGGGGATTGAACAGTTCAACGGTTTCTCTCATTTTCATGGCATTAATAGATTTCTAGAGAAGGAAAAATGATGGAAATAAAAGGGTCGGCTGTAAATAACGGCTAATCAATCAAGAATCATCCTTTGACCATCTTGTTTGAAAGCGAGACTGATGTAAATCGAATAGTTTGAAAACAAGCTTCAAAATCACAGAGGAAAACATGTCGTGTGTTTAATAGCAAAGGAACGTAAGCGTAAAGAAGTTGATTTAGAAAGTTCTGAGATGAAAATGAAGATTTGTTATCAGAGTAGATTGCTTAGAAGAGAAAAGTGGCTTTAACGCGTACAATCCCCACCGTCTGTTGTTGTTGTTGATTTGACTGACTGCCTTGTCCTTGATTAGAAGCATGCGATTGATGCGAAGAAGAATGTGGAGTCTGTTGCTGTATTAAAACAGTAGTTTTGTCATCTTCTTCGCTAAAAGCAGGCAGTAAATCCTCTCGACCATGAAACTTATAACAGTTTATAACAATTTGTCTGAGAGCATGTGTCCAAGAGATCTGCAACAGTAAAATAACAAAACAATTAGATTATTTCGATGAAACTTTCACAGATAAAATTATGTATTCTTATATTTCCCCTATAAATCTCTACACCGCTTTGATTTAGTGATACTCGATTATCCGACCTTCTGTTTCTCGTCTTCTGATCTTGCGTCCATTCGCACATTTGCCCAAGGTAATTCCTTAGGCCACCAAGGTGGACGAGTGCTTTCTCTTCCCCATCCAGGTTTGCCTCTTCCTGTAGAGTACTTAAGCATCAAAGGTATAAACGCCCTGAGCTGGGCTTGGGTCATTTTTTCAACCGGTGTTGGAATTCCGTCGATAATTAACGGCGGTAGTTCGTATAGGGACGGGTCATCTTGTACGGGAGGTGGGGCTTGCTGAGCCAAAGCGCTTTCCAGCTCTTCCATAATCATACTTCTCAGATTCTTGACAACATCTTCAAGCGGTTTGGCACCAAACACCTTATAGCTGCTGTTAGGCTTGCCTGGTGTCGCCACAAGTACAACTGCTTGCTGACCAACTCGCGTGGCGAATTCGTCAATCGTTTGCTGGATAAAATAGAAGAAAGAATAGTTGAAAATGGAATAAAACAGGTTTTTTTTCTATTGCCTTCTTTGCTTTCTAGCTGAATTTGATGTAGTAATGAATATTTCGGGTAGTAAAATGAGGGAGAATACTCACCCTGAGCTTCCGCAGGAGCCTGTTTTGCTGTCGTTTCCTAATACTGGGATTAGTCTCAAAACTGTGTGGACGTTTTCGCTTTTTAGCTGAAACGATGGCAGCGGCCGCAGCAACCCCGACAGGCCCTAGGTGCACTCAGTATCAGATACTGTCCAATTTAATGGACTCAAAAGTGACGATGAACTGAGCCAGTGAAATATTGCTGATGGAGATTTGTGATTCGATTCGAAACTTTGTTATCGATATTTTTTCAGTATTGAATCGATTCGGTATGATGAAAAATATATATTTTGGAGAGAAATACACTGAAGGAGGATGAAATTACCCAAATTTCATGTAATTTCTGGCAATATTTAACTGGCACAGCGAATAGTTAATTACAATAAGATACAAATCACACGATTTGTACTTTGTACCACAAATGCAACGCACAAGCAACATTGGAACGACACGTACGTGCATTTGACACAAAAATAGAGCCTAATCATACAAGAAAGAGGACCGAAGATGTTTGAACGAAATTAAAAGTTGAACAAGTATCCAGAGTTCACTCAATGCTATTAACCCTCGGTAGTCACACCTCTGTAGAATCACGTGGTAGTCACACTGGGTCGAATTGACCTGACTGATTTTCAGATATTCAGCTCCAAACTTCAAAGGTGGGTCAATTTGACCCACAGTGACTATGGATGGTTAATGGTAACTGTGAATGACGCTGCCCGAGTATGATCAGCTATCCGATAAGCGTTGGAGATCGTGACCCCAAATAGCACACAAGATATTGTGAGATGAAAAATTGTTCACATTCTGATCTTGTGCACAAAGAATAAAAGAATTCATTCCAAATCGTTCAAGAACGTCCGGTGTCTCTTTCTTATCTGTTTTATAACGTAAACTCATATCTGGGAAACTAGTGGGGAGTTGACAACATATTATAACTATCGCTATTTGGTATTTGTGTAAATTTCAAAGCTGAGAAACTCGCAAACTCGAAGTAGGCTCTCTTGAACATGGTACGAAGTAGCTAATTATATTTTACAAGCAAAAAGTTATATTACGCCGGATCCTTATCTCCCAAGAATTGATGAATCTTTCTCGAATGCCATTTGATTCGTGATGAAGAGTGATCGACGAGACTCAACGGACAATGTTAATAACAAGTAAAATGAACACTAATGGTAAAATAGGAAATAGTTAACGTTTCCCAGATTCTAGAATGTCAAGCATTGAGGTATAGCAGCACGCAAACGCAAAACAATACATAATAATGCACTCAGTATTAGCGGTGAATAAACAGAAATAAAATATAAATAACATTAATAAAATAAATAAATACTATACTAATATATAAACATGTAAATGAATAAATGAGTAAATAAATAAATAAATAAATGAATAAATAAATAAACCAATTGAATTACTTTTCTTCGATATAAAAAAACTTTCCCGATTATATTTTCAAAGCTTTTACTTTCTCTGTCTGAAGATTAAAGTAAATATAAGTTATTAGCAACGTAAACGTGTGTTTACTTGGATCAATGTTCTCTGCCTCGAAGAATTATCCGACATTTTAATCATAATATACAATATTGTAATATAATGGTGAATAATAATTACCAAGTTACTTGTATTTTCCTCAGGACACGTACTATTCATACAGGGTGCCTTTCTCTCTCGTCAAAGTAATAATCAAAAATCAAATCTACCGATTCTTCATAGACTGGATTTCATTTGACATAGTTAACAAATTTCTACTCAATTTCAAGTTAAACGGAGATCAAGAGAATCTGAAATCCGTATTATCTAAGAAACAGCGAAATCAATGCAAATGAACGTGTTTTTTTCTCCCACAATTTGAAAACAATCTCTCTCTATCATCAGCAGTTTCTGTAAAGATTCTGAAAATGATAACAGAAAAACTACACCGAAGGATGGATAATGGATAGAACGCGATCCGAAACTATGGCCCTTATGTTGAGAAATGCAGATGTGAACTTGAGTCGAAGAATCGTGGTAATTGTTGATGGGAAAAATTAACTTTGATCAAGAGGAAGCACCCTGTTTTAATGGAACTTTGACGATTGAATGAAACGGGTATTACAAGATTAGAACGCAGTAACTCAAAAGGTGAAAAAGCAAAAAAATGGAAATCACCATTAGCGTGTTTGTTTTGCCAACCTGCAGCGGCGAGCTGGGCGGTAACATCATCGTCCATTGCAGCTGAGAGAAGATCCCCCTCTTCGTAAGTCTCAGATCCACTGGTTGGCTCATCGTCATCGTCATCTGTGAGCCGGTCCATTCGATCCAGGGCTCCAGATTCAGCGCTGGGCAGCGACACCATACTTGATTTCCTAGTCACAGCCAAACGGCTCTCTCTTTCTCTTTCTTTGTACGGTCTTGATTATTGCAATACCCCGTTATTTATGTTACAAAATTTTTTTGCCCTCCGATCTTCTACATCACCGTGGCTTGTAGCGCTGAAAAAAATATCAAAAGTCCATATTCACTTACAGCACGAAATTGTCTGCATTGTGATTCTGTTTCTTTAACGCCTGGTGTTTAAGGAGGTACTACATCACCTTCGAGATCGAAAAAAATACGAGTTTTAGTTAATATTTTGGGGGAAAACGTGCAGAGGTTTTCAAATTCTTTTAATATCACATTAAAGAGAATAGTTTCAAGTATCTTCCATAATTTATTTGATCGAAAAATGTTCATCAATGTGGTAGACGTGATGGTTTCCACAGACTGCTGTTTAAAAAACGTCCTCTGCGGTGATTACTGCTGCTCGGAAACATTTTACCAGAAACTAGAAAACCAAACGAATTTAGTTTTTGTATGAAATTATCTAGTGCTTGATTGAAAGATTCAATGAAACATTGATTTTTTGAAAAAATTGCAGTAGTTTAAAGCGATTGTGTAAATTTCAGTGAAAAAAACACTTCATTTTCCTTAATAAAAAAAAAGTGTGCATCCAAAAACAAATTCCTTTGATCAAGCACTAGATAATTTTATACAAAAACCAAATTCGTTTAGTTTTCTTGTTTCAGATCATTTGTTTGCAAGCAGCAGTGGTCACCGCGTTAGAAACAGTGGTCTGCAGAAACCATCGTGTCTACTACATTGATGAATATTTTTCAATAAAGAAAATTGTGGAAGATACTTGAAATTGTACTCTTGAATCTGAAAAAAGAAATTTCAAGACATCCACACGTTTTGCCATTAAAAAAGTTAACGAGAGCTCGTCTTTTTTCCAGCCGCAAAGGTGATGTACCCCCTCAACTGATAGCGACAGTGAGTTAGCGACCAAAGCGCATTTCTTGATTTGGCGCTTCTTAGCAACAAGGCGCTATTACTTATTAGCGCCTAGTGTTAAGTTAATGTCAAAAGCTCCAGAATCGCTCCCCCTGGGTAGCTTTATGCTTCAGATTCATCTAAATCGTGCAAATCATCATTTCATTTCAGTCTTTTGCTTATTACTGTAGACATGAATTGTGTCAAAACAATTGTATTCACGTCCTGATAAAATGTTTCTTAATCTGAACTGTGCAACTCGTAAGTAAGAATGCCAGTTTCGATCATTTTTGGAAATAATTGAGCTGTATGAAGCTGACAAAGGATCGTCTCTACTTTGATTGATAATTGTGTAATCATTTCGCTTCTCATTAGTGTATGTTTGCTTGGAAACTTGAAGTCCTCTGAATCTGTGCATAGGATAGTTCGAAACCCTTGCTAACTATTGATCCGTAATTTGATACACGGCTTCAAACCACCAATGGCTGTCTGATCGATACAATCAATATGATGGGTCCTCAAATCCTATCTCTCAGTTTGCAGGGCAGTAACAAAGCCAACATTGCCATTTGCATTGACAAAAATTATCGATTCTTAACTTTCCTCTCTTTTTTATTTACCCAAGAATTGTTCATATCAAAAGTCGTCTCTGTTACCATCTAGACCACGATTTTGGCCAAAGCTCAGAGATTTTAGCTTCAGCAAAGAGTCTGTTGCAGAACTTTAAAGTAATCGTATCGTGTTTGAGGGACCCAATTGCTATCTCTGTCCATTTACGCCAACCAGTTCGGAGCTCAAACTCAGTTGTTGCAAAAAATTGAAACAACATGATGAGGACTCTAGTGTATCTGCGATTAACGCAGCAATAAGAAAGATTGCTATCAACTTCTATCGAAAATCAATTACAACTCAAATTGCATGTGTCTTGGAATGATGAAAAGTTTCATTATCATTCAACGTTACGCCATGGAGCTACTAGACCTGACATAGACTTTTTATCAAAGAAATACCGAGCGCAATGTATCATTTACTACTTTGCATCATCAAAGCCAGTTCTATTCATCTCCAAAATAGAATAGAACATTCGATTCGACTGAAACTTCCAGACGGCGAACGTTGAAACGGAAAGAAGAATTTGTGGACATTTTTCGCAGTCGTGTTCTTCAAGCCAGGAAAATATTTGCAGTGAATAAAATAGAAAACGAATAAGAAAATTCTTTAGTCAAAGAAAAGTGGTGACCAAAAATTCATTTTACTTAAATTTCCTGGACTAATTCCGTCTCCTCTAAATGATCATTACATGGTAATTATTTATTTCATCACAAAGCCTGCCAAGAGTGGGTTTGGGGTGACCAAGTATACAGCGTAGTCGTCATCCCCTCATATCGCAGAGACCAGCAGTGAGCTCGGTTGTTGTGGGGGAGTGGGCAAAGGGTGAAGAGAACGAGGGGTAGAGGGGGAAGCTAGGGGAGGGATGGCCAAAAGAAATCAATACGGCAATCTAGGGGGGCAGAGAGGAGAGCTACACCCACAATGCCCTAATTCTGACATCGTGTTTATTCCCGATAATATATGTGTAGGTATAATATATGTATGTCGTGTTACGTAAAAACAGGGAAAAAATATTTCCTGCAAAACGTAATAAAAACGTACTGGAATATGAATGATAAGAAAAACTGAATTATCCTTCTACTTCAAAAGGAATGAGTAATCGTCGGTATCGCAGCAGCAGATCGTCTCACGAGAACCGCGGAGGTACCCGACGGAGGAAAAAAAAATTCGCGGAAAACGAATTTGCATGAACGGGATGATTTCGACTTGGGTAAAAGCGGGAAGAGATCGGAAATCGATATAAGATACGAGAAGTTGATGAGAGATGATCGCGAGTTGGTAGAGTCCGTCGGATCCGTTTGAGAGCGGAATTCGGGACTTTGAAAGTCCGAGGGCGACGGAGATGAAGTATCGGGTGGTATTCAGGCCCGAGCATGTTTACAGGCTTTAGAAAGACGGGATGAAACAACGTCAAACGTAGCAAACGGTCTAAATTTGTTGGTTAAGTCCGATCTGGACCCACGGATGCGTTCACGCGGTGTGACTTTGGAGGTGTTGATAAACGGAGAGGGGAACCAACGCGTTGAGTTTCGTTTGTTGTGAGATTGAGGAAGTTTGACCGTCGGAGATGACGTTAGGAGGTAGAATTCAAGCCTCGGGGATAAGGCGACTCGCGTGGTCTCGGGTACTGGCGAGATGTCGCGTGCGTATTGTATCTATGTAGGTATATGTATGGAATTGTGATTTCTGCGTGGAATTTCCCGCGGCTTGTCGACGTCGGCGTCGTCGTCGTGGTGGTCGCGGTAATCGTGGTGCACGTCGAGTATATAAGGGGGCACTAAAATGCGCAGGGCAACGTAAAAGAGAGCCCGGGATAGTCAAAGCTCATGTCCGAAGAACGATGGAGCAAGCCCAGTTGAAAATCGCGAGTTGCGTACGCACCTTTAAGCCTGCGTCTGCGGGAGGACCGCCGTCGGCCGTCCTACGGCCATCGTCTCCACAGTTATTAGCGACGCAGTTATTTCACAAGTTTAGCCCCGGCCCGTGGAAGGGCTTTTAGATAACTGATAACTAATTCGGCCAGGTAAATATCACAATATCACGTCCCGTCACACGCACCATGGCATTTGCCAGGCGTATCGATCGCCTACGCGGCCCTATGCCTCGGAGGGGCCTCCATAACAAACACGATACGTCCGCCATTTTGGGCGAGCCTGCGCGTTGCACGTATAGCAGACGATGCGAAATTCCCATTATTTAGCGGGCTTAGAGTGTCTAAATCGTTTCGTAAAGCCGATCGGTTTGTTTAAATATTATTTCATAATTATACAGTTGTTATAACTCACCGATTTCCTAGAGAAATATACGATAATAGACCAGCGACCATGGAAACACTAACACCATATACATATATACAAGCCTGTAATAATCTGATTGGATAATGGAACGTACATGTCATGGCGGTCTCTGTTGACGACTCCTCATTGGTCCTCGTATACCCGCGCCTCAAATCGGACACCTCTATAGAAGCCTAGGGAGCCGAAATTATTCGAGACTATGCGAACCCAATACTTCTTATACGCCACTAACCTAAATCCATTTTATCCCAGTTTTATTTTACCACAGATGAACTTGCTTTCAATTTTTTTAGTTAACCTCCACGGTTATCGCCAAGTTCTATACTCGGGCGACAATACACCTCTCCCCCTCCCCTTATCCCTCCCCTCCGCCCCCCTCCCCACGTGACTGATTAATAACATATCTACACGGTTAATATAACCTACAAAAATATTTCACTTTCAACAAGTCTCTGAACTTTTTGACGTGTTTAAAGTTTTTAACGATTCTCTGCAAGCTGAGGGGTAATAATTTTGTTTTCTTTGTAACGATTGTGAGATTATTTCTCGACAACAATAACGGATTGTTTTTTTTTTTTTTTTTTTAATAATCATAATTTCTATTTCGTAATAAGTTGGGGTTTTTTTTTAACTTCAAGTTGGAAAATGGTAATTTTGCGTTTTCTGAGATATATACACGTGATCTATTATAAAGTCTCCTTTGACGTCATATAATTTTCTATACTGTATTTGATATTGTTTCATAATCGTTTTTCTTCTTGTTGCTGAAAGTCCTCGTTTAATTTCGATAATAGATGAATAATCGTTATTTGAAGATCGTTTAAACCAGGTGAATTCAATCACAATAATAATTATTGCTAAACCGAATATTTCGAATGTTCTGAAAGGCGCGAGTTTCTCCGTAATTTAACGAATAGAATTTTCAGTATTTATCGAGCGAATCTAATGCAAATTGCAGTCCTGATAATATATATTCCCTAGAAATGATATTCTTTCATAACAAATTACACTACACTTTCCCTACTTCAATTCGATACTCATCAAAATTTTCCAAAATTAATCCAAATTAACCCACCGTAGTCACTGTGGGTCAAAATAGTTTTGTTTCAACTCCAAAATAGACCTTCTTCAGATATCAAAATAAATACCTTTTCTATAACTTCCACCATTGAGCTATTTTTTTTATCAAAGTACTGTATCTTGTGAGTATTACCCAAAAATTTTGTTAGAGAAAATTGAAAATTGAAATACTTACAAATATTTCACTGAAAAAGTGCATTCATTGCCAATTCACATCTTCGCCAATTTTTTTAGACACATTAACATTGAATTTTGGTCAAATTGACTTTTGGCACATATTCTACAATGTTCAAAGTATGTTCCATAATTTCTTTAAAAAAAAAAAAAAAAATCAGCCGGATACTTTTTGTGTACGGTAACAGAAAATAATAGGAATTTCCGAAATGAAAGGAAAAAAAGAACCTTTATTACTCGTTTTTTATACAATCGCTATAATAATATATCTTATAACAAACAAAAATAATATTAATAATAATAATAATAATAATAATCAATAATAATATAGTAATAATAAGAACAACAACAATCGTTATTATTATGAGAGACGAAAAGGAAAAAAAAAAAAAATTAATATTAATTGGTGTAAAGCAGCTTTACATATCACATCTCTGTTGCACGCGAGGGGATACAGCAGGGAATATATTGCAAATCATCATTGTACGAAATAAACACTTTTTGTTTGTTTGTTTCTCTTTTTTTTTTTTCTTTGTTTTGTATGTTTTTTTCTTGTATCTGTTGTTTTTTTCTTCATCGATTTTTAAGCCCAAGGCTTGTTTTTGTTGCACAATTTACCAAACCAACCAGGCTCGCAATGGCACGTGTTATCGGACTGGCAAGTTCCGTTACGACAGGGTCTTGTACACGGCGATCTTTGCGGGGATCTTCTTCCTATTTCGCAATGATTACCTTTGAATCCTGCCGGGCAACGGCAGACGTTGTTTCCCTTACATTTGCCTCCGTTTAAACATGGGATTACACACTTTGCTAAGGATCAAATGAATTCTGTCATCATATCGGGCTCTTTTGTTGGCTGGAGGTCAAAATATCAGAGAAAGATCAAAACTCCGAATAGCCAGAAATAAGAATTTCAGAATAGCGATAGTTTGAAATATCAAAGGACTTTATTCGATTGTGAGAAAAAGCTTTGAACTGCAGTACTCGAATAATTATTTATATTTTATCTGTCGCTATTCTAGTATTCGTATGTCAAAGATTGGAAGTATTAAATATTGAAATCGAAGGGTGTACGATTAATCTCAGCTGAACAAATAATAAATCAAACTATAGATCAAGGAAATAAAATAAAGAATTCTCAAATAAATTTTTGAATGTAATAAAATTCTATAAATCTATGCCTTTCGATTAAAAAAATAAATGATATTAAAATAATCTCTAAATTTTCTTTGTATTGATCTTTCGGTATTTTCATCCCCACCTGCTCTTATCCTGTAGAGAAATACACACGCTACATACATTCAGGGTGTCCGCCAGTGTTCAGATTTTTTAATTTTGACTAAATTCCTAAATTCAGAAGCATTTTTTCCACCAAAATTCGATACCTCTTTGGAGTATCCTACAAAAATATAAATACAGGACTGTTTTTTTTGTTTCTATTTTCTTAAGAAACGGTTTCTTCTAGTATTCGTTATTCCAACATCAATTCAAAAGCCGAACAAACATTGTAGAAGAAACTTCGTAAAAAATCGAGGATATTTCAGATTCCAGAATTCCCTGAACCTGGAGACACCATGAATATCAAATCTTTTATCATACTTACAAAATTCACAGTGCAGACCAAAGTATCCTTTAGGACACTCGCACGTATCCTTTTGTACGCATTTTCCACCGTTAAGACATTTTTCCGAGCAGATACCTGCGACAGATTTAAAAAAATTGTTTTACACGAGGATCAATAAATTCTTCTTTCAACATAATATATATAATGCCTTGAATATCTTTATTACAGAATCACAGCACAATGCTAAGGCTACAAGGCTGTCGTTTGGCGAGCAGTACCGCCTCAGCCGCCACATCAAATACTAAAGCTGCTAAAATATTGGATTCAATTATCAGAGTGGATCACGCAGGAGAACTTGGCGCAGATAGAATATACGCTGGACAAATGGCTGTCTTAGGTTTGCTTTGTAAATTTTCATCATACAATTTCAGAGCATTCAATCATCGAATCTTTCCCTTTAATCATCAAGAATGATAAACCATCTGATACCTTATGCAAAATCTAAGTAAACATTGTGATTAAATGTTTTCATAATGTATAAATGCAGAAACCTTGATTTCCGAATCGATAACTTGTACTTTGGCTAATATCCAAACAAACAATGAACCAGTTGAATAATTTCTAGGTAAAACTTCGGTTGGACCGACGATAAAGCATATGTGGGATCAGGAGAAAGAGCACAGAGAAAAGTTCGAGTATTTGATAAGGAAATACAGAGTAAGGCCAACGGTTTTGGTGCCTTTGTGGAATGTGGCTGGGTTTGTTTTGGGAGCCGGAACGGCGATGATGGGAGAAAAGGCAGCGATGGCTTGTACAGTAGCTGTGGAAACAGTTATAGTCGAGCATTACAACGAGCAGCTCAGAGCTCTGATGGAAACCAACGACGGAAACGTAAACAAAGAACTTTTGGAAACGATACAAAAGTTTCGCGACGAAGAACAAGAGCATCACGATACAGGAATTGACCACGGCGCTGAACAGGCACCGTTCTATCAAGCTTTAACTAACGTTATAAAAGCTGGTTGCAAAACTGCGATAAAAATATCTAAAGTCATTTAAAGGATTTTTATCAAATAACATTTAGTGTGCATAGCGGTGTAAATAATTTAGTTTTTTCTTTTTTACATGAATAAAAGTAAAAGAATGCAGACCAGTTAAGAGTTAGATCAAGAATAATTTCTGTAAATAATATATTTTGTATTAGCGACGATTGATAAAATAGTATTTTTCTTTCATTTCTTAATTTCGGAGTCTGGAGTTGATGATTTCAGCCTATTTCTTTCCTTTGCCTAATTCTATACAAGATCCTTTATTTCTTTTCTTTGTTATTCTTACCTCCTTCGCA
The DNA here is from genome assembly GCA_963989295.1 of Ametastegia equiseti. Classification (NCBI taxonomy): domain Eukaryota; kingdom Metazoa; phylum Arthropoda; class Insecta; order Hymenoptera; family Tenthredinidae; genus Ametastegia; species Ametastegia equiseti. The sequence goes on from OZ022390.1 coordinate 24,936,275, forward strand.
ATTGGGTCCTTGGAACCCTGGCGGACAGGAACAGACTCCTGGAGCGGTACAATTTCCACCGTTCATGCAGTTGGGGTAGCATAATGCCTTCTTGCAATGGGGTGGTCCTAGATAGCCGTCTGGACATGGTCCAGGATTTGGTTCTGAAAGTGAAGAGTATTTCGTGAAGTGAGATAACGGAGCAGCAAACGTTTTGTGTGTTCGTTTCATTTTTTTTTTCATTCTCTTTTTCTAATTTGCTGATCAAAGTTCTGGACTTGAGCAAAAGGTACAAAATCCCTCTCTGGTCTGATTTTCCCAGACTTTAACTCGCCAGGTAGAAATTATTCAGATCAACTATGAGGTCGGAGATTCTGCGCAATGTAAGATGAAGCGTTTATTTCTTTAAAAGTCATGTTAAAATAGAGAAACTGTTTTCTTTTCATTTAATAGTGAACAGATTATTGTGTAGATGATGACGCCAAACGTATTTTCGTTTTCCTATCGCGTTGTTTCTGTTTTTTGAAATCTCAATAGACTTCGTTTTAGATTTGATATGTTTGTAAGCAACTACTTTCGGATTATACAAGATAACAAGATCTTTGCTGAACACTTTCTTCCATTACGAATATGAAATAGACACGATTATATAACAGTGACACACTTCGTTCACATATGTATACAAGATAAGATATACATTATATTGTGTGTATTCATATACTCTGTTGGTTTATTAAATTACAAGTTTTACAATTTGATACTAAATTATTAATGTGCAACGTATTCCGGTGATCGCTTAATAAGGAAATCAAATTTGAATTTCGTAGCCCCAATTCGCTGAAATCTTTTGAAATCTATTTTAAAAAATGTAGCCAAAACTCCAGGTTCTTGTCTAAATTCTGAGTAATTTTCTTCAAGATTCTATGCTGCGAGTCTCTGCAGCCGAGTCTCTTGAGTCGACAGACTCGGTATAGTCTCGCGCCGTAGAATCATAAAATCTCTCGAATCAAGAGAGATTCGGTAGAGTCTCGCGTCATAGAATCGCAAATTCTCCAGAATCAAGCGACTCGGCAGAGTCTCGCTCCCTATAGAATCTTGAACCGCGCGTCGCGAGACTCGATCACGATCGAGAGGGGTAAAAAACAAAGAGATATAAAAGAAGAGGAAGTCGCGAGAGGATCTCCGCGGCGATCATCGAGGTATGCATATGTGAGATTAAAGTGGCGACGACAACCCGAACAACGATGACTAAGACTATATACAGTATACATACTAACAATCGGAAGTGTGAAAGAAATAAGGGACTTACCGCGTACGGCGCATTCCTTTCGCAGACTCAAACGGAGCGGAGTACCAGTGAGAGGGACACCCTTCGGCCTTTCGATCAAAAGACCGATGTTGAACTGAACTACACCCGAATTATTACCCGAACATGGAAGAAGTACACTAAATTCTGAAACAAGTTATCTATTGTCATATATATAAGCAGAAAGAAATAATCACATAGGTATAATAACATACATGGATTTATGGAATTATACACGATTACGGAGCCACAGGTGAAATCTTGATTGAATTTTCGATAAAAATATGCATTTTTTCATAAAAATATCGCGATTACGTAAATTACTCTGTTGTTGTACGTGATGTTGTTATGAAAGTAAGTATATATTCGTATATAGCCGATCGTTTGATCCACCCAAAACAAATCGTTTAGCAAAAAATTCTCGGATATCGCAATTGAAACGTTGAAAAACAAGCCTATGATAATACTTTTATTCCCAAGCATATGTGATACTCAAGCTACTAATGGAACGTAACACGCGGTGCCCCCAATTGAGGAACCAGACCTACTTCACTTGGTTGATGACAAAATTTCGTAATTGGGACTGCTACTCTGCCCTGGAGTAGTAGAATTCGTGATTATTCATTGTTTTTTATTGAATTATCATGTTATTCTTCAAGCCATAATAAAACCGTCGATAAAATTTCGTCCGTTTGCCTGCAGTTCATATTTTCAATGTCCTCAATTATAAGGCTTCTATATTAATATATTTCATACAAAATTATCGCGGTCAGTTATGAACAGAATGCAGGAACAAACCTAATTTTGAAATAGTGTTATATCGAATTGCACGAAACAAAAAATTAACAGTCAAGATTCTTCTCTACTTAATTTACAACCGGCATATCAAAACAATGTTCGAAATAATCGTACAAGTGCGCGAAAAACATTTGATAGTTGTAAATTTTGCCTTGTTTGTTTTTTCTTTGTCTTTTTTTTTTTTTTTTTTTTGCGTACATTATTATTATAAGGAAGGCGATAATGGAATACAGTCAGACTCGCATATGACGATCTACAATTAATGAATCATCGACAAATTATTCTAGCGTATAGTTGGCGGGTTATTTCAAATAAATCGTTAAATACACCGATAATTGCCATACCGCGCGTACAACAATATACAGGGTATCGGTTTACGGTCTTGGGACTCGCACGCGTCAAAAAAGTATCCTGATGAAGAAGGGGAGGGGCGGGGAGGGGAGGGGGAAGGGGTAATGAATTTTGCTATCGAACAAGCTATAGTTGAGTTAGCGCTATATGTATGTATACCACGCGTCATATATTATAATACTTGCGGGGCGTAATATTATATGTATATACGACGTTTGAAAAATATAATGTACGCGGGTATATTATAGTACGTAAAAACATTACGTTAGAAATTTACGCGCGTAGTATATAATAATCTATAGATTCTAAATATCGTCGCATAATGCCAACGGACGGCGTTATCAAATTCCACAAAATAAATATAAATGTTTGTATTATATACACAAGAGATTTTCAAGATTTCATAAACATATAATATTAAATACAGGGTGATTCAGAATTCGTGACGAATAGTTTACAGGTTGAAATCCTTGTCAAAATTAAAGTCGAAAATTCCTTAGTCATTTTTCTGAAAAACGACTCATTTGATTGATAATTTTTTATCCAATTTTATTTAACACAATTTTTCTGAAAAACGACTCTTCTGATTGAAAATTTTTTCTCCAATTTTATTTAATATATTTTTTTTTCATATTCTGATCGAAATGGGTATTGAAATTTTTCTATAAATTATAGTTTGTATACTCAATCAAAATAATTTCCTTTATTTTTTTTCTATTCATTTTGATTTTTACGAATTGAAAAATAAAATTAAAAAAGATATTTTTTTTTCGATTAAAAAAAAAGTCAATTTTAGAAGAACGATTGCGGAACTTTCGATCTCAATCTTCACAATTAATTAGGATTCACTCTGTGAAATATTAGTTACCAATTTTGAATCACCCTATACATACAAATACATATAGCTAATATAATCTACTTAATACAATAAAGGCCCGAACGCACTAGACGGCAGCGGACGGCAGCGGACGGAAGAAAACAGTGGCTATCATCAAATTCGTTATTTCAGAAGTATGATTACAACAATACTTTGTTGATGCATTGAGTGATAGCCACTGTTTTCTTCCGTCCGCTGCCGTCCGCTGCCGTCTAGTGCGTTCGGGCCTTAATGATCGTTCCTTCAATTATATATACTCACCCTTTGGCCTCCTGGGAACTCTGCCCTTTTGTTTTATCGTTATCGATGGTGTTTTAAGTATCGACTCATCGAATGACTTGAGTCTGTCAAAGTTGTATGAATACCTCTTCACCCCTGACTTCCATGTGAAATTTACGTAAGAAACCTCGCTCGGTATTATAGGTAACTTATTTTCAAACTCCGGGTCCAGTAGGTACGACAATACCGTCCCATCCATTATCGCATATATTTCCATTTCCAGTCCTGCACAAAGTTTCAAACGAAAAACAAAAAAAAAAAAAAATCGAATTAAATTATTTTTATATGCTCTACATAAGTTTATCCAATCCAGAGACAATAATAATAATAATAATGATAATAATAGTAATAATAAATAGACAAAGACAAAAGAACACGCGCCCAACTTCAGGGAGTACAGAATTCAATCTCGTCAAGTGTATATCATACAAGTTCATACCTGTCTGCAAATCATGTCTTAACTCGCATCGATGTCTCCGAAAAATATTTACTCAACTATGATGCAAAGTGTGTAGATATACTTTGAATAAGTATAATCGCTGCTCTTTACTATTATACGTATGTATGTATGTAAAGTAGGATTTTCTTGTACGTGTGAATGTATATTTATACGCAACATGCGATATCTACGATAAGAGGACAAGAAGAGAATATTATAGAAAGTAAAAAAAGAAAAAAAAAAAAAAAAAAATGAAAAAAAAAGAAAAACAGATGAAGAAAAATCATGCTGTAATAAAATACATTATCTTACGGATAATTAGAAATGAAGAGAAAACAGACTCCCCCGCTGAGTATAAACGTTTGAATTAATTATCAAGTTATTAAGTTCGCGTGTAACAAAATTCTTCAAACAAAAATTCATTACTCCATGACTCAAATATGTTGTTAGACTTTGTAAAATAGTGAAGTTAGGTGTGTTTTACTAAATTCGGTAAATTATGATGTTTTTGAACCGCGTTGACGTCACGATATATATGATGAATTTTGTCCGATTATTATTTTGCCTGATACCTAAATATTAACTACTTGCGAACTTTGACCACAGATTGACAATTGAAACGTGAAAACTAACGTATACCTACCTAGATATAATATTTATATTGTTATCAATGCGTGTATGATAATTAAATATATATAAAAAATCCGTAAAACGCAACTACAGGTTGCATGTAATCTTACTGATGGTCGATATACCTACCGCTGAACATCTTAACCTGTTGCCGATCGATCCACAATGATATATCGCCGGTAGGTTGGCGGGCCCTTTTGGCGTCGACCCGGCCCCCGAAGGAGCAGAGCAGAACCGAGGCCAGGGCAGCCACCGCTGCCAGGGCTACGGCCCGCTGCATAGCGTCCGGCTGATCGACGCGGGGGAGTCAAGGTTGCAGCAGTTATTACGAACTTGTTTCAATAACGACAATTATAAATATACCGATATAACTATATTAATTTTTCGCAATTTATTTGTTTGTTTATTTATTCATTTATTTATTTATTTACTTGTTTAATTATTTATTCTTCCCTGAATATCGAAAATACTGTTATATATCAATTCCCGCGATCGACGACTGGACGATTCGGTCCTAACGGATCGGGGTCCAGCCCACAGCCTGCGGGATCAGGACTGCAGGAGTCACGCGAACTAACGATGCCTCGCTGCACCTCTGGTTTATCCCAGTCAGGCTCGATCTACTCGCGTTGCCTGCCACTGGTATACTAACAAGTAACGACGCCTCTCTACTCTGTATTCTGCGTGTAGTCTCTTCTCGTTCTCGTTCTCTTCTTATCCTTTTCTCTCGCTCTTCAACGCACCGATCTATCTTTTAAGTCTCACTCACTCACTCACTCTCGAGTCTCTTTTTCCTTCTCTCTATCTATCTCTCTCGATTTCTCTCTCTCTCTCTCTCTCTCTCTCTCTGTTCGTCTGGGCCGCTGCAGCCAGGGGTACGGGGACTCTTAGGGATTCTCTTATGCCCGCGCGCGCCTATGGTGGTGCAGCATCCGCGCGTGCACTCAGCACTGCACCATACGCACTGCACCGCACTTCATGGCTCGCTTGATCGCGAGCAAGTGCAATTGTTGTTTCTCGTACTTTGAACGAGGTGTATCGTATTAAGGTACGTGTACCATATTATTATATACTTCAATCATTTCTATGTACGATATATTTATATATATAAACAGAGATAATCGGCTCATCGCAGACGCGAAAACTATTACTTTTATGTATAATGTATACTAATACTCGACTAAATTATATACTCACTGAATGAAAAGAAAAACGATTGTGGCTGTATACAGCCTTTCGGGATCCCTTATATCTCTTCCGTCCCGCACAATTCCACCGATTGTATACGTTATAGCTATATAATGTGCGGGTCCCCTGGCTATACGAAATTCCTTACGTATACGTATATTCACACATGACTATTTAGACCATAATATAACATAAGATTGACGGACGATGAATGACGAATCACTCGTTCGTCGAGCTGAAGCTGCGAAGGAGCTATATACATGTATACCTAACTCGACATATAATTAATTGTAAGTGGGTATATTGGTAGGTAGGCATGTATAACAGGATTGGGGGTGTAAGTGATGAGTTGTACGGTTACTCTGACATTAAGGGGCGGGACTGAAGTTCCGAATGGTTAAAATTCCGGATTTATTTGAGACGCAAATCTGAGTTTCTAGAAACGTTAACGTTCAGAACTCGCAAATTCAGAAAGGGCGAAATGCAGACGGCTCAAAGATCCGAAAGTTAAAAACTCAGAAAGTCCGAAAATCCGCAAATTTAAGGAAAGGTGTCAAATAAACGACGTTGCATCTCGCGAATTCCGAGTCTCGGAGTTTTGGCCTTTCGGATCTATTTAGCTTTCAGAATTTGAAACCTTCGGTGTTTTTCCATTCGGAGTTTTTCAAATTGGTTACGTAGACTTCCGGGGAAATAGTCTTTCTAAAAACTCTCGCAGCATTTGAAATTTGAAATTTGAATCCTGCCTCGACATGAATGACAATTCTGAGGTGAATCTTTAATTCCAGAAAATGTGCCTATTCGAATCATATAAATGACCAGATTTCTATAGCTCGTTATACCGGCCAATTTCGCGGCAATTTTATCATTCCCTGCAGTCGTATATGCAATTTTCTTTGTAATAAATATATGAACGATCATCTTTCATGTATCCTCTGCAGTCGTTTTGTTCTTCAAGCTTCGGGTAAACGCGTCGTGCTATACGTGCTGTCTTTTGAGCGGAAAGAACCGCGCGCGATTGTAATAGAAGATATTTTTAGAGCTTGTATACACGTTAGACCTTCCTCAGATAATAATCTCTCTGCAACCAATGCGTATATATACCTATGTATCCCGGATCATCGGTGTATAACGATTTAAAATAGAATATTTTTATCGCCATGAGCGCTAACTTTATCCTCCAAATACATTCCTACAGTCATATATACAGTAGGTATATGTATATGTGTATTCTTATGGTATACAGTAAGTTTTGCATCATATATTTAGTTATTTTTGCGTATATTTGCAATCGAACATCTATAATATTAAAAAGCACACTTCCGAGATTTTGGATTCTAAAACGCCGCCGCTGCAGTATAAATACAAAAACCTTATAATTCCAATGTTAAATTAATAAAACAAGTAAATATACAAACGTACGTGTATTGTATATTCAATATTCTATGTAGTACATGTATACATATAGATAAACGGGCCGGGAATTGCCGGTCTGGTATACATGGTAGCCAAAACGTAATTACATACACTGCGCTGCGTAATTATAATACATACACATATGTATATACGTCGAATTACTCGTTGGCTATTTCTGCAGGAACTCTCGGAGTTGCCGCAAATACAACTATACCTATCTATATTATACATATATGTATGTTATATAGGCAGATTGCACACATTGGTATAGCAGCACGTGCGTAGGTACACATACTATATAGATGTGAAGAACTATATGTATAGTATAAATATGTATATCTATGTAATATGTAAACATCGGTTTATCGGTTATACACGTATATGTATACGAATGTAATTATAGCACACAACTATATATCGCAGTCTATAAATCGTACGTCATCTACGTCTATATACTATATGTATAATGCACCTGTCAGTACGGGGCGTTGATCGAAGTATATATATCATTATGTGCGTCTGCAGGCCGATGAAGAGGGCGACGAGAGTCCCTTATCTAACATCTTCGTTATTTTAATATATATATACGGTCATAAGTATTTTTAGTAATAAGTATTATAAGTATATAAATATAGGTATAGGTATTGTATATGTACATGGATGGGGCTCCGATGTGCTATATAGCTCGTGCAACAGGTTTAAGAGGGCACTCGATGAATAGCTTTTATTCGGATAATGGGACCCATTGTGAAGGCCTTCGGGCGGTGACCCAACAAATGGCCCATTGTTCCTTCTCTCTTTCTCTCACTGTACCATTTTTTTCTATATCCCCGAGGCTCGCCGTGGCTCCTTCTCTTATTCGTAGCTTCCCATAACCCCCCCCCCCCCCCCCCCCCCCCCCGGGCAAACGATCCCATATACCATGTATACTTAAACACATCTTATATGTCTTTATAGACATATTACTATACGTATATAGTTATACATCAGGATATATAACGATAATATAAATGTATTTTATGTAATTATATATATACTCAACGTAGAAAATGTAATAGGAAGAAAAAAAAAACAGAGAAAAAATTAAATAAAGTAACTCGCTAAACGATCGTAGTTCATTTAATATATAAGTACAAAATATATACAAGTAGGTTACATTTATAAGTATTTCATGGTGAATTTGAGTTACCCAAAACATGCGGATTCCCTTTGTAGTTTTCCCGGATTCCTATACAATATTGGTTAGATTGTTAGATAATATATATAGGGAATCAGCACTCGGTACGCAATTTTCAGGTAACTCGAATTTGCCACACAAGTGGTTTGCGAACGATTTGTAAAACAACGAATGCGATAAGAAGAAGATTTACTCCCGCCCCATAGGTACGTCTATAAGTCCGAGGATCGTTTGTATGCGAATAGCAAGTTCTCACGATCAGTTATGCGAGAAAGTGAGTATGTGTATAGCATATAGCTGCTCGATCCGAACCCCGCATCTCAGAGTTCGATCTCCGTCATGCAGTTGAGATATACATTGTATATGTATACATATACATATAGGCGGGCTGTAGGACGCGAACGATGACTTTTTCTATACCTTCTCGCATATTTCATTGCCAATAAGTTATCGATCGCTCGGATCGCGAGGCGGCCCTGTCCCGCCCCTGCACCGGGCAGCACAGCTATAAAACTGGTCCTCACCAACGACGACGACAACGGCGAGTGAGATGCGGGACAAAAACCCGTCCGCGCGTTATAATTATACCTCATTTTCTCTGTTCTCGATCCATCACCGTCAGAACGTAGGAAACCTGCAGCCCCAACAGCGCAGGACCCCGGCGCTACGCGGCGTCGCGGCTGCACCGCTATAATCTGCAATCGGCCGAACTCGCAGAGAACGGCGCGACTGCTGCAGACAGCGTGGGACTTATTCAGCTCGTCGTCGCAGGATATAAGATGTAGGTATACATAGGTATAGATAACGTTGGAGCTCCGCAGCAGCGCGCTATATTTCACCAACGACGAACAACTTCTATCCGTCGAATAAAAATCTATCTGTCAAAAACAAATGACAACACAATGTAAAATTGCCATTCTTATTCGACAGATAAATTTTATTCGACGAATGTGCCGTCCGAACAGATCGAACCGCGTTGAGGCGGCCGCGAGTCCAGAATCGGCAATTGTTTTCAAGAAACAGAAAATCAAGGATCAGAAAACCGTTGAAACAATTGCCGAATTTGACGCGGGGCCACCTCAACGCGGTTCGATCTGTTCGGACGGCACCAATTCTCCCCAATGATTTTCTCTCACAATTTTTTTCATTCGCTTCGCGATTTTTTATACGATTCTCCGATCTCAAAAAAGGACTCCCGAATTTTTCCGGATTTTTTAATTCAACCGTTCATTTTTATGATACATCCAACTAATCTCAAAATTGGATCTTTTTTTTCTTAATCTCAAACAATTTTAGAAAATCGAACTTTTGATTCCGATTATTTTGACACCCATCCCATGATGGGCCGATTTTTTTTAGCACTTGAAACATTCCGAACAAACAAAACGCCGTGTTTCACAGTTATGAAAATTCTCAATTTTCGGGAGATCGGGCTCTTTAAAAATTAACTGCTCGAAAAGTTCGAAAAGTTCGAATATTCGGATAGTTCGAATACTTCGAATAGTTCGAATTATTCGAAAATTCGAACTATTCGAAAACTCGAATATTCGATTCGATTCAAACACTATTAATCGCACAGCACTATTCAAAATGTTTGAAGGGCTAACGATGAAAAAGATGGAAAAAAATCGGCCAACCATGGGACGGGTGTCAGATAATGATCGAAATGAAGAGTTGAATTTTTGGAAATTGAGATTCAAAAGAAAATCCAATTTTGAGATAGATTCGATCATAGATCATAAAAAAAAATAAGGGTCGAAGGAAAAAATCTGAAGCAATTCAGTAGTGTTTTTTTGAGATCGAAGAATCGTTTAAAAAATTCGCGAAGCAAATAAAAAATCATGAGAGTTCACTTCCGGTCGATTTGACATGGAATACCCCGTATACATCTATTTGCCGTATTATGTATGTGACCATAGAATAAGGACAGAATAGAATCCATGTAATCGACTATAGTTATATCGTCAATATTCTAATTATGTAGGTATGTATCGACTGTTGTAACACATAAACGGATATTTTTGTATCGATTATAATAAAATGGGTCACCATATGCAATATAAATGTATACCATATATTTGTTTAAAATGTTTTATTGATCGTATTGACACGGAGGGGGGGGGGGGGGGGGGGGGGTGTTACATAATGTAGGCGGCGTATGCTGCAATGCATATAATATATGTATACGTTGTAAATATGGCAAATGGAAATTAAAGAAAATTGCATTTGCCATATTACCATATTGTATAATCGGTAAGTATATAGATAGATATAGATAAGAGACCCCATATGATTATATGTAATATACACAATATGGTATGTAAATAGAAGAATGTGTATAGTATATTTTGATGAAAAATAATTTTTTCAAACTATATAAAATAATAAAACTTGCCACGATATAATGATAATCATTATATAATAATATATCAATAACTGATCGTTGATGAAATTCACTTTAATTATTCACTTTGTAAAAAAGTTCATGTTATATATTATGTATTAATTTATATATATTTATATATCTATTTATGTATGCATATATATATATATAATTTTTAGTGCAACTATAATAATAATAATAATATCAATAATAATGATAATGATAATAGGTAATTAAGTTTCGGAACAATTATTATGTCTACCATAAATAATAATGCATCGCATAATAACATAATATTATGTATTCATAAAATTGTACAACTTCTACAGAGACGAATTATTTATTTGAATATTATAATAAAGAAATGAATAATGAATAATGAAACATAAATGTAAGGAGAAAATATTTTTTATTCCCTATAATATTCATCATTTCGACAAACAATATACAATAAATTATATAATAATTATAATTGTATAATAAAAAATAATATTAATAATAATAATAAATTACGGGCGGCGAGCTGGTTTAAAATCTTACCTACATACATCTCGAAATTTATTCATTTTTGTCATAATGTAACAATTTTTCCAACAACTATAGGTATGTGTATAATATTTGTTAATTTAATAATCGTTACGGCAAACAATCATTTATTCATTCGAAGAAAAATTTCATTCATTATTTAATTGTTTGTTTTTCTTGTCTTTAATTTTATACGTTTATAATACTAAATCTCAGCTCGCAGCTCTGTAATGTCCGTTAAAGTAATAAAAATGAGAATGACAAAAAATACAAAATAAAACCCTTAGAGTTAATTTTGTAAAGAGAAAATATCATTGCATTGCATTTGTTAGCTTGAGAGTATTTGTAACGAAGTCAATACGAATATCTACATATACATATATATCACGTATGATAATTAACTAATCTGGGGTTAATAGTTGCGTTGAATATAAAAAAAGAACAAAGTCAAAGAATATATAAAAGTAATTGTAGATAAGTAACTGCTTTATTATGATATCTATTTGTCACAAGACTTAATATATTATTAAATAAAGAATAAAAAATGGAAAAAGAAAAAATTGAAATATAGAAATACTATAAGGACAACATCGAACGTTTTTTCAGCTGCCATTATTTATCAAAATCTAATCACTCGTTTTTAGATCTGTTTCTTGAATATATTATTTATTTTCAGATCCAAACAATAAGTAATAATAATTGAAAAAAAAAGATACAAATACAAAAAAACAAAAATGACTAAGTGACTCGACGTTTCAAATACCTCAAGCAATGACAATATTGTCGATAATAGACAAATAGAACAAAAAAAAAAAAAAAACCACAAGATTGGAATAGATGCGGTGTAGAAAAAAAAAAAAAAATTGTTAAAATAAAATGGATATAAATAAAAGAACAAAAAATCTTACTGCAAAAAATTCTACATGTACATATTAGATGCGATAAAATACTCCAAGTTTAGAGAGGATTCCGGTTTCTCGTTATTACGAAACGTCGCTGCAGTCGTCGTCTATCTATCTATATCTCATTTCATTTGACACACCACATACATATATCAGATCCTAGATCCATAAATGTACATAAGTATCCGTATAGTAGGTATAGCTTGCAAAATTGTGGGATGAATTTTATTAAGTTATAATATATGTATATAATACTATTACTATATGATACATTGAAAAAATGAACCGAAACAGCTACGATAAAAGGCAATGATAATGATAATCGTAATAATAACGCTAAATTCGAAAAAAAAATTAAAAAAAAAAAAAAAACAATTAAAAAATAAAAACACAAACACAAATGAGAAACATTTCGTAAGTAGCATATGATAGAAAAATATACTAAACACGTATATTGTACACGTATACTGTAATCTCGGTTTTAAATACTGGACACGTTTTTTTGTTTTTTGATTATTATTATTATTATTATTATTTTTTTTTTTTTCGCAACATGTTCAGATAGATAAAATCCTCGATCTACGTGTACAATGTACATATATATACATATGATTGTTACATACATATGTATGTATGTCTGTTATACGCTGATACAATTTCTTTTCTTTTTCTTTTTCTTCTTCTTTTTTTCATTTCAATTTAATTTATTTTTTTTTCTTATTACTTCAAAAATGTTTAAACTCGCTACGCACGGTGATTATAAACACACAGCAAAGGATAATATCGACTGTGTTTGTCTGTGTGTATTTTTTTGCGGAACAAGCATGTATAAAAAATGTGATACATATATGTATATATAATTATATGTAATATGTATGATAATATATTATCTGATAATAGCTCCTTTCTTACTCCTCCAGATCATCATCATCATCATTATTTCATTCTTTATTTTCGATCTTTTTCCTTCCTGTACGAACGATTCTAAACGCGACGTTACTCCCATTTGTTGTTTTCATTATTAATTAATAATTCATCATTAATAATTAATAATTAATATATATATATTTGTATAATGTCTCTATATATATTCATATATATATATATACCTTTTTAGTTTTTCTCAATATATTAAATAATAATATATCATCATAATTCTAAAGCTGCTATATCTATACGATGTAATAATAATCATAATAATATCCTAGAGCCTAATGGGTACGAAATATATATAATATATATGTATAAAAAAAAAAAAAGAAATACTTAATGTTTACAAACATAAATTAATGATAACGCGACAAATTATTTCGTCATTATATATATATTCGTTTTAGCAGAAAAAAGCGTGCTTCACATAGAAAAAGCAATAGTATTATAGTAGAGGCCATTTGTTCTTAATTCAACTACCGTATATATATGGGGAATTCCAGCCCAACCTGGACAGCTTTTGACCCTCACCCCTCTCGATTTTTTTCATTTTTTTTTCTGATATTCGGTAGACTGAAAGGAGTGCTTGTGATTTATTTCAAATTTTTATCTCAATTCGTTTTCGATTTACATATTTTTGAAAATTCGCAATTCCCGATGATCGTCAAACGTTTAAACGCCTGTATCTCTGAATCTATCAGTCGGATTACAAAATGTGAGTATATCAAATTCATCGGAAAGAAGTGTACTTTTCGAAAAAAATATTTCTGGATAATTGTGCCTCGTCCTTCATAGTGAAATCTTCGTTTAAACATGAAAAATCGATTTTTCTCAAAGTATGACATAATTCAAAATTTTCAAAAAATTCTCAAAAATACTTCGAGGAAAGACAAAATTTTTGAGCTATGGCTGATCGTGGGCCTCGACTGCTTTCTATTTTTAACAGAATTTTAATCGAAATTTTAATTAAATTAATCAAAATTCTATTGAAAATTGAAAAAAAAAAAAATTCAATCAATCAAAATTCTGTTGAAAATTGATTTCTTAATTTTTTCTCAATTTTCAACAGAATTTCAAAATAAATTTTAAATTGAATCAATTAAAATTCTATCAAAAATTTGAGAAAAAATTCAAAATAATCGATTAAAATTCTGTTAAAAATAGAAAGCAGCCGAGGCCCACGATCAGCCATAGCTCAAAAATTTTGTCTTTTCTCGAAGTATTTTTGAGAATTTTTTGAAAATTTTGAATTATGTCATACTTTGAGAAAAATCGATTTTTCATGTTTAAACGAAGATTTCACTATGAAGGACGAGGCACAATTATCCAGAAATATTTTTTTCGAAAAGTACACTTCTTTCCGATGAATTTCATATACTCACATTTTGTAATCCGACTGATAGATTCAGAGATACAGGCGTTTAAACATTTGACGATCATCGGGAATTGCGAATTTTCAAAAATATGTAAATCGAAAACGAATTGAGATAAAAATTTGAAATAAATCACAAGCACTCCTTTCAGTCTACCGAATATCAGAAAAAAAAATGAAAAAAATCGAGAGGGGTGAGGGTCAAAAGCTGTCCCAGTTGGGCTGGAATTCCCCATATATGTTATTTATCATAATAATAATCATCATCATAATCATAATAATATATTAATATCAATATCCGTAATTTAATATCTTTTGCGAATTTTTGTTTGTTTTTTTTTTTACTTTTTATAATTTTTTTGTCTTCCTCATCTCTTTTTTTTTTGTTCCATTTTTGTCACAATTTCAATATTTATACTCTTTTTCTTTTTTTTTTTCTTCTTTTTCTTAAATGCTCTATGTAATTATAAATTGTTAGAAAAGTTTTCTCGACCGAATATATAGTATATAATACGATCGAGAATATTATATATAAAAAAAAAAAAATGAATCAAAAATAAAATAAACAACACATTAATTAAAGCATCTTGCGATATTTATACACATATTATCATATAAATCTATGTATAGAATGTATTTATGTTGGTATGTAGGTAGGTAGGTAGGTAGCCGTAGGATGACGGATACAAACGGTTTTTTTTTGTTTTTTTTTTTTCTAAATAATTGTGCAATTAAACACGAATTAAGGAAGGGCACACAATTAGTCCCGGAAGAGAATATACTACGAGATTCGGGTTTATGAGTTTGAAAAATTAAAATTAAATTCAGTCGAGGCCAGACTGTAACACAAAATTATCTCTTTTTTTACAAAATTTTCTTGTAGTTAATTATCTCGTATCATTTTCTAACAACTGATATTATATAAATTCTATCCGATATAGATATATTTTTCAATCTTGCGTTTATAAAACTCAATGTTTGTTGTTGTTTTTTTTTTTTTTTTTCTCTCTTGCGTGTCATTTTTGCCAATTCAATTTATCATTTTACCATAAGAGACAATACAGACCTATAGCTTGAATTTTATTACGCAAAGTATCGAAAACATAATCTGATTACACAGAGAACGATAATATAAGTAAAGAGAGAAGTAACTTGGTTACCCTGTATATACTGTCAAATCTGGCCCTGTCAAATATTGGCGTCGATGTTAAAATAGTATTAATCCAAAACTATGTATGTTTTTTCATCCATCGATAGTTTTTGCCAACTATTTTAACATCTATTCATCATTATTGGGTTTCACATTCAATCAGAGATGAAGACGGTCTTATTAATCAGACTCATTCATTCATTTCAATCTTGAAAGAAGAAAGAAAGAAAGAAACAAAAAAATTATATGAAAATAAAAAACGTTATCTAACAAAATGGAAAATACATGTGCAGAGCTGCGCTTTAAGCTGCAATTAGCTGCATTAGCGAATAATATTTTCCATTAGTTTTTCATCGTAACAAGATGCTAATAGCATCTCTGAGTCAATAATAAATCCCAACGATGATATAATAACTAACTGGCAGTACGGTGTGGACGTTGCGCCCAGCGCAAGGTGCATGGCTGCTGTTTACGAGGCGAAGATTTTCATTCTTAGCCTTTTTTTCTTTTTTTTTTTTTTTTTTTTTCGTTTTTCAAAGGATAGGTTTTAAATGTTACATGGAATAGATTGCTGGAAAGAGTTAGACGTACGTGGCCATGGTGCCTGTTGGAATAGTCGGTGTTTCTTCGGGCCTACCTTTTGGCCCGTATTGACCAATGAAGGATCCATCTTCTGTGAAACGCCCTGTATGAACATAATACATTATCAATATTGTCTCATTCGTTGATTGTTTAATTCTTAGTAATTATTCACAAGGTTCGTAATTAGAAAATGTTAAAATTTAGGAGAATCTTGAATTCAAATTAAGGGAGTTTTAGGGGAACGATGAAATAATTGTTACATGGACTAATGCAAAGATTTGTATAAGAGTTTCAACCGTTATATGTATATAAAATTTATGATGATTCTATGAACAATACTTGAAATATGTACCACGTCCATCATTATTTTACCTTTATATTTGCTCTTTTTATTTGCTGTTTTTGAATTTATACCAAACTCTTTTCAAATTTAGAATAAGTGTAGCTATAATATCATCGGCATAGATTATAGAATGATTAGGAACAAAAAGTTCTTTTTTTTTTCTTTCAACTTTTGGAACTATCTTGGAATTATTTTGTTTTGAACCAAGCAAACAAGAAGAACGCTAATGCGGCTGATAAAAATATGCTAAATTACGTCCGCCAAAAATAATTATTAGCATATTCTTCTCTTAATATACAGAAAAATGAGAATTAAATTGAAAAATCTTGGATTTTAGGGGAACTGGCTGGAAATTAGATGCATTTTAGGGAAAGTACCGAAAAACTGGGGGTTTCAGGGAATTAGAGGACAGGCTGTGAACTATGTAATATTATTATTATTACATTACTTGGTCAGAATTAAGTTTCACATTTTTTAAAATACGTTTGGAAATTATAAAGTTCAGTTTTTTTTTATTTCTTCTACTGTAAACTTTCCGTTTTTCCACTCGGTGCAGTAGATTATTGGACAACAAATTTGAAAAATGTTAAGAAGTGTGAATTACAGTGTCTAATAAAGTCTAACTAAGAATGAAAAAAATAAAAACAAGCATAATCCCACCTCAAACTAGCGTAGCAAACGCTTGTGCGTTAGGCTCCGGTTTCTTCTGACGACCGTACTGGCCAATGAAAGACCCGTCTTCGTTCATACCCTCTGTTTCGTCAAACCAGACAGCAGGACGAGCAAGCAACACAGGTGCAAAGGGATGAAGGGGTGGAGTAAATATCATGAAAAGCAGAAAAAAATAAAATAACGATATTGCGAATGATAAAACTAAACAAAACTAACTGAATTTATAGAAAATAATAAATGTACAAGCAAAAACTGTTGCTTTTTTTACTAATTAGGTAAATAAAACCGAGTTTTTCATTTCGCCAATAAATCAGAACGTTTATATAATACGCAAAATAATTAAAATGAAGTAAAACAGAAATTCGCAGGTGTTTTTTTGAAGATAAAGAATCCACCGAGGAATCAACGATTCACTCGTTGTAGCGGGTCGAATGAAGCGATTGATTAAAAACACAACGTAATACAATAATAATTCAAGCCGCACACTGAATAACAAGCATGAAGAAAAACTTTTTAGCAAATCAATCGATTGTTCTAAATCACAAGTGCTGGTGAACCGAATACACGTAGAAAAAAGTATAGTGAAATAGGAGAGTAAAAAAGCAAACCGACCAGTATCTCCTTCCCCGTACTCTGCCATAGAGTCGGTATCAGATTCTGGATGTTTTCCATCCTGCTGCGAAGATGAAGCGAGAGAGGCACGGCCTCCGGCAGATTTTGTATCCAATGGTTGAGAATATTCATGAAAACCGCCACCCTCTTCCGGGTAGTCGCCTCGACCAGCGGCTAGCTCTCTTTCGTGAACTGCGTACTTTCCTCCTCTGTTACGCTTTATTACGCATACAATTATCAGCACTAGCAATAGGAACGCAATTGCCAGCATCATTCCTAGAAAAGAAACACAAAGATATGACGAATGAAATTTCTTCTGAATAAACATTTTCTTTTTTTCAATCTTAGAGAATAATCGGCTTAATTTCTTTGCAATTATCCTCATTTCAGATTTTAACTTTCTGGTTTTTGATAATAAAAAGAACTATTTGAAGCAATTAGGAAGTTTCGTAGTTTTTAATGGAAATTTGCGGTTGATTTGCCACAAAATGCACAAAAAAAGCTACAATTTTCTATGCAGTTTTACAGTTTTCAGTTTATTGTAGTTTGTTGTCAAGAAATTTTGGTTTTTGTAACAAATCTCTTGATATTCTTTCGTTAGTTGTTGTTAAATACCATAATTAACAAGAAAAGGAACTAGTCATGCTTTCGTAGTTTTTTCAAATGAAAAAGCATCAAATTTTCATAAAAAACTACGAATTTGTACGAAAATTGACGAATAGTTTGAATTTTTCTATAAATTCATCGATTTCTCAAATACTAGAGTATTTCCAGTGCGGAATACACGTATAATTTACGGATTATTATTCATTAGCGATAGAATAGTATGCCAAATTGAGCACCGACGTAATTTGAGATTCTTTCAGCAGAGTCTTTTGATTTTCGTGCACCTGATACTTCGAGGCGAGGAGTAACTGAGCAGAATAATAAGACATCATATGACGTGAGACAACTAAAATGCTATGAGAATATCTGTCTATACCTATGAACCATCCAGCTGTGGCAACATTTTCTTTTTGTTGAATATAAGGGCCTTCCCCGCTAGTGTCTACTTCGACTGGAAGACTTTCGGCAAAGTGTTCACCATCTACGGCGACTATCGACATCACGTAGACTTCTCCTCTCGTTAAACCTCGCACCTGTGTAGCAAAAAATATATTCAAAACAAGTCGTGATGATTCGACGGTTCAAGTGATTTCGCTACGACGCCCAATTCGAACTACTAGCGAAAGAGAACTGTAAAATTAGCATGAAAAACACAAGGTGAAATGATTAAACGATAAAGTATATCCGCAGAAAGAAATGAAGCTGATATTTGCGTAAGAAGTAAGCGAACCTCTGTAAAGTCGTCGTTGAATTGCGGTAAAGATTCTTGACTAATAGTCTCTCCTTTAAGCTTGTATTTAACGAAGAAATGACTTCCTGGATTTCCGTCTTGAGTAGGTAGCCAAGTGACTCTGATAGTCGCCATGTCACTGTCAGTTGGAATTCGTTCCCAAGTAAAGTTCGGTACTTCTGGTGGAATAGATACCGCACTGCGTGTTGTTCGCTCAATAAAATAGCTGAAAATATATTTCAAAAGTTAGAAGTAAGCGGCAAACATTTGACAATTCTCGACAATGACAACAAAGACGTTTATCAAGACTCGGGAGAAAGTTATCTTCTCAACATTTCTTTTCAACGATTCCTATTTAATTATCATTTTTGTTTATTAAAAAATAAATCGACTCATCGAATGGACTTCACTCACTCTTCGCCCTCGCCGGCTTTAGTCGTAGCTCGAATATGGACTCTGTACTTAGTGCTGGGTTCTAATCCAGCTAATTTTACTCTAGTTGCATCTGGATCTCGAACGTGTGGTTCTCTTTCGAGTAACGGACCGACACTCGTCTTCTCTACAATGTGATAATAGATTTTATATCCCGTGAGAATTCCGTTTGGTTTTTCAGGCCTTTTCCATACTAAGTACAGCGCACTGGATCCCATCGGAAATCCATCCAAAGATTGAACAGTGCCCGGAACTCCTTCGGGCGTTTCAAAGTTCAACACTTCCGAAGCTGGCCCGTTGTACCTGCGGAAAATTGACATGAATCGATTTTTTTTCATCAGAGTGGCCACAAATATTTAGGAATAAAATTTCGTGAGATTTTCAGGTTTTCCAGGACCTAAAACGCGGTTCTTCTATGACATTAAATTCAAATTTAAAACAAATTGTTCAACCTTCAAGTAAAATTTAACGATCATCATTCAACAAATATCAACAAATGATTGAAAATTTCAATTTTGAATACTAATTTTCAACTTCTATATTTTTTTCTGCATAACGAAGATTGAAATTCTATGAGATTTTCAAGTTTTTTAGGTTTATCGCCACCCAGTTTATAGTTACGATATTTTCTCTATGCCTTTCGTAAAGTATAAATGATTGATTAAACGAATTCCCACCTGCCGTTGTAGGCCAGAACTCTAACGTAGTTTTTGCTGTAAGGAACGAATCTAGAAACGAGAGTTTCAGTAGTGTCGTTTTTGACGTGGATCTCTCGCATCCCTTCTTCCCCATCCTTGTCTATCCAAGTCTGAATTTTGTATCCTTTGAAGTTTCCTCTCACCGATTCATCCGTCACTGGATTCCACGAGAGCATGGCAGTCGTACTCGACATAACTTTCACTACCATAAGGTTCGACGGCGCTTGCAGCGGAACTGCGAAGTCAAAAATTCATAAGAATAAGTAAATATTAAATGATAAATAAAGTGTACAAATGACAAACATTCGTATAGATTCTCAAATTTCTCATAGATCAGAAAATAACAATTACCGTCTTCGCCAGACCACCCTGTAGCTTCATCGGGTGAAACTCTGGATTCTCCTTTCTCGTTGATGGCGACAACTTTGATTTTGTATCGTTGATAAGTGGGCTGATTGTCGACTTGAAGTCTGTGCCGTTTCCAGTCGTTGATATCCTCGATAGTCCATTCCTCGCCAGGTATATCCCGCCGATAGAAAACGCGGTACATAAACCTTGGAGCATTGTGTTCGATCTGAGGCATCGTAGTCCATGAAATGACAATGTTCTGGGGATCTGTTCCCCTGCCCTCAACGTTATCTGGGTTTTTATAGGGCACGTCAGGCTGCGTTGTACACACCTCGCTGTGCGGAGATGGCAAAGATGCACCTGGGGCATAAGAAAATTAGGTAATGATTGAATCTACTAAAATTTACGGTGAAACAAAGAGAATTTTAGATGACAATCACGTACTACTGTCGGCGCAAAAAGTTTTGGCACCTTAATTCGAGTGACCATAACTTCTGTAAAAAAAATGATAGAGCATAGAATCAAAAACTGTCGTCAGGAGCCGAGTTTTCTGCATCTTATGATTATTAATAAATTTTCCTTGAAGAATTGTGTGAGCCGCTATGATCTCCGAAGGGTTGAAAAACGTAGTTTTCAGGGAGTCAATTAGCATACGTTGACTTCAACTCGTCACAGTTTGTCCAAAAAAAGCGTTAAAAATCTGCAAAAATTCAGAAAGATTCCCGAACCATTCACAAACATAAATGCGCTTTGAAATTTGAAAAATGTTCAAAAACCTGGACACCAGATGAAAAAAAGTTCGATGATGTGAATCGGCGAACGGCTTGGTCTAGGAGAATCTGAGCTAGCTCAAAATTTTCGTTGAAATATACACTATTTGATTCCGTAACTAGTTTCCGGCTCACAATACCAATCTTGCTGTAATCGGCGTCGATAATTTTTCTAAATAGCGAGGGGCTCCTTGTGCCTGAATCGCGATATTCGTCGCTGTTTTCCCCTCTTCCCTCCCGCCTGCCGACGCAATTGTTGCTCGCGGTCCTCGTACACACATATAGTATACCGAGGACGCAATTGTTGCTCGCAGTCCGTGTACACACATACATAATATACCGAAGACCGTGAGCAACAAATGCGTCGGCAGGCGGGAGGGATGAGGGGAAATACAGCGACGAATATCGCAACTCAGGCACACGGAGCCCCTCGTTATTCAAAAAAACTATCGACGTCGATGACTGCAAGCTTAATATTGTGAGCCGGAAACTAATTACGGAATCAAATAGTGTACATTTTAACGAAAATTTTTAGCTAGCTCAGATTTGCCTAGAGCAAGCCGTTCGCCGGATCACATCATCGGACTTTTTTTCACCTGGTGTCCAGGTTTTTGAACATTTTTCAAATTCCAAAGCGCGGTCATGTTTGTCAATGATTCGGGAATCTTGTTGGATTTTTGCAGATTTTTAACCCTTTTTTCAGACAAACAGTGACGAGTTGAAGTCAACGTACGCTGATTGACTCCGTGAAAACTACGTTTTCCAACACTTCGGAGATCATAGCGGCCCACACGATTTTTCAATCGAAATGTATTAATGACCATCAGGCGCAGAAAACTCGGCTCCTGACGACAGTTTTTGATTCTATGCTCCATCATTTTTTTTACAGGAGTTATGGTCACTCGAAATAAGGTGCCAAAACTTTTTGCGCCGACAGTAGTCAAGTCTCGTGTCTAATCGCATAAGGACGTAAGTGCGAAAAAGTTGATTTCGAAAGCAAAAGGGCGTATATTTTTTTTGTTTCTCTTTGCAATTGATTTGAAAAGTTAAAAAACGCACGAAGTTAAAGTTCGTAACGTTAATGTAACAGAATTTTTGGAGTAATATTCGCTATTTCATGACTGGAAAGTTGTTGAATTTGGAAAACTGACGAGATAAATACATTTGTTTTTGGCTCACTTTGGAAAATTATACACTATAATTTGCTGTTTTTCAACCGTTGAAATCACTAAATACGGAATTTTTTTCCCATTATTTCATTACGTTAACGTTACGAATTTCAACCTCATAAAAAAAACACATACATTAATCGAAATAAATATTTTCTAAAAGTTTGGCGATTATGAACTCGTAGTTTTTCTTTCACATTTGTTAACTGTAGAAAGTTGTATTCGCTAATTTTTGTCTTTTTTCAACAAAATTGTTGATACAAAATTTTCAGAATAGAGAAAGAGAAAGAGGAAAAAATTGCACGCCTTTATGCCGTTAGCAAATTGATCGAAATAGCAAAAGATCGTAAACAAATTTCTTCACGATTTTGCTTCAAAAATGATGTTAACGCATAGAAATGTTGAAATCAGGTCATATTGAAAAGGTCGTAAGCGCCAATTTTTTCCTTTCTCCATAAAATTGTTAAAAGAAAGGCTTGCTGGATCGAAGTACGTGAATTCGCAATTCAAATTTGACCATTTTCCACATCAATGTTGGCAAATTAGACAAAAGAGAATTCAACGATTAGAGAAAAGGAAAAACCATTATACGCCCATAAGCAATTATAGTTGAATTGATTTATCATTTCGAACTAAAAACTAACAGGGCGTATCCACCAGTACATACGACCTTCTGCTTTTGGCTGACTAGTAACTAAATTCCAATGTTTCTGGATATATTTTCATGGAATTGGCGCAAATACGAACAAGAAAGAATTATACGTTCTTTTGGTGTTTACAAGGGCAAATGGGCATGTGATGGCTGATATTAAGTCATGAAAATTCTACCGATTTTGTTCCAGGCCAGAACACGGAATGTATAATTAGCCCAGGGCGTCATAGGGACATTGTAGGTCTGGTCTGTCGCCGGAACATCCTCTTGAGCATTTTCCCAAGTGTCTGGAGTGAAGCTGGTGTTGGATTGGATGGTGTATCGAAGAATGGGGGCTCTGTTGTCACCCATAGGAGCCCATCGAACAGAAGCCTCGCTGTTCATACAAGATACTCCGACGAGCCTAGGTGGGTTTGGTACATCTTGAACGGTCAGCGTAGCTTGAGCTTTTGTTTCATCAAGTTCAGTACGAGCTACGCAAGTGTAGGTCCCGGAATCTAGCTCCGTAGTTTTAGTTATGGTCAAAGAATAATCTGTGCTTCTCACAAATCTCGGTTCTAATTCAAAATCAATTGGTTCTCCGTTACTCAGCCAGTCAATAGTCAACGTCAGACTTGAATCTGTGACTGCGTTACATCTGAAAATCAAATTCCGATTATTAAGATACTGAAAAACTTACAATGGAAAGAAAATCTTGTACTATTTCAACCTAAACTAATCAAATAAGTACCTGAAAGTCGCAGTAGATCCAGCAGCAACTTCGTAATCTTCAGGTTCGTCGGTAATAGTCGTGTGTTCTTTAACTACGAGATTACCAGATGCTTGTACGCTTCCAAATTTGTTAGATGCATGGCAAGTGTAGTCTCCAGCATCGAGGAAGTTAACGCCTTCAATTTCCAGGTCTCCAGATTCTAAAGTTGTGTATCTACCACCAGTCAATTCTCTTCCGTTCCTAATCCACTTGACTTCTGGTTTTGGTGCACCAAAGACACGGCATGTGATTCTGATAGTTCTACCATCAACAGTTGCCTCGTTGCTCGGAGGCTGTTCAATTTCCGGTTGTAAAGCCAACACATTTACGTAAACATCCTTGTAAACGTATCCCAAAGAATTGGTAGCGTTACATCCATAATTTCCGGTATCTTTTTTCACCAATTTTTCAATAACGATAGAATTAGTGTTCACTTTTCTTCTGGGATTAGGCGGTGCTTCTTCTATTGGTTTTCCGTTATGAATCCATTTGATTTGAGGCTCGGGAACTCCGCTTGCTTCGCATCTAAATTCAACAGTTTCGTCTTCAGCTGCATTAATGATTTCTGGTTCGACAGTAAAGAAGGGAACAGCCAAGACCTGGAGGTTTATAGAATACGACTTAGCGTCGCCAACTCCGTTAGATGCTTCGCAAGTATATTGTCCCTCGTCTTCAAAACTAACGTGTTTTATAATCAACGATTTCCCGTAATTCCCTTGAGTTATTCGATCGCTCGGATGTAAAAATTGGCCGTTTTTATTCCACACAATCTGCGGCAAAGGCGTCCCACCAAAGATGCAGTATAACTCAATCTTTTTACCTCGTAGAGCAACTTCGTTCTTTCTACTAACATATTGCTTCTCAGGTTCATGTTTATTTTTGCTTGCCGAAGCTCCAGTCGATATAACGTTGAGCAAAACTCTATTTCCCAATTTATATTCGTTTCTAAAGACAGAAGTAGCCGCACAGGCATAATAATAATCGTTTGAAGCGTCGTTTCTAGTCACGTTACTAAACCAAAGATTTCCCTCTGGATCAAGCGTCATTCTGGAATTATTTATGGATTTTATTCCTCCATCTGTATTTTGTATTAGCCAATAAACATTGGGTTTTGGCCATCCGTCAGGAGGCTGGCAAGTCAGTTTGAAAGGATCTCCTTCGCTTGCGCTCAACGTAATCGGGTGCTCGTCTTTGAAAGAATTCAATTCTGCTTTTCGTACAAATACAGAATTTGATATAGCCGTTCCCCACTCGTTTACAGCTATGCATTGATACTGGCCCAAGTCTTCGTCTCTTGGTTGCGATATGACCAATGTTCCTCTGCCGGGTTGCTGCGAGATTCGATTGTCGTAAGCTTGCCATTCAAATCGCTTTCCGTTCTTTTGCCAGTAATATCTGATCAGAAAGTAAGTAATCAGTAAACGTTTATTTCTTTAACAAGGTGTGTATTGTAAACGGTGTATCAAATTCCCTTACATTTCCCGGTTTCCCAGTTAAAAATTTTATATATCTCATTGAATTTATGAATTTAATTTAGTCAAGCAACACAATTTTCGCAAGTGATTTCTGTGTACCTTAAACAACGCAAAAGTTTTCGTTCCAAATTAGAATTGTTAATTTTTCTTGTAATTTTATATTTTAGATAAACTGAATTACTGAATGTTTATTAAATATTGCGTTTCCGACTAACGAAGATTAAATTTTGAAAATTTGCTGTTTCTTCTCTCTTATTCAAAGTAGGCTATCTTTGACTCAAGTTCTTTTATGAAGACGTGTTTATATGGCGCTCAAGAATCAAACTGGTAAACAAATTTTGACTCGACAAATTTGAACGTAAAGCAGCCTTAATTCAATTGAAATGGGAGAATTTTCTAATTTCATTAATTTTCAAACAAACCAATAAACATATCAATTCAGAGAAACTAAGGCATCTTCAGGATTAGCCCGAGGTTTTTTTTGGATATTTTTGAAAATTGTATAAGCTGTAGGTAAAAAATTGCAAAATATGGGATATGAGCCCGAATTCGCTGACATTTGCCAGTTTTTTTCCAGACGCATTCGAATTCCCTGACAATTCCCGGTTTTTCAAATTTCCCTGACAGCTAGACACCCTGTTTGAAAAACACTCTGATTTACAAATGGAGTTTGGATTGTAGTTATTCAATGAATATCCTCAAAACTCGTAAGTTCAATTAGAACAAAATGAAACTCAGGAGCAAACGGAATTGGCAATTCGGTTTTGATAGGCGAATCGAATAATTAACATTTTAATTGCGGTACAAACATGAAAAGGAGTTGAAAATGCAATTTAGTGAAATGATTCATCTCAAGAATAAACAGGAAGTGTAATTGAGAGAAATTCTTGCCACGAGGAAATTTATACGACTGCCAAAGTAGTTCTGACTGTATTAGTGGTATTCCATAGTCCCTTAGACTCAAAGGTCATCTCATTAATTAAGACTAGTTAAGTAGTTGCTCTGACTTTGCTACATCACACAGAGAAGCGTAGCGAGCTACAGAAAATCCACATATCAATCTTCTTGGTATGCATTTTACAGAATGTTTCAAATTCATCGATAACAGTCTGAGTGAACTGAGAGGATACTAAGTATTTCTTTTTTTTTTACATCTATGGTTTACAATTCTGATGCACAAAAGAATTTTGGATCTTCCCGCGTTATTTAATTCATTTTTACCAAACTGCTGATTTTTTACTCCATTTTTTCTATAGTCTTTGCTTACCTGGGCGCAGGTTCTCCCGCAGCTTCGCATTCGATTAGAAATGGTTTGTCATTTTCGTTTATCTTGGCCTGAGCGACTTGAAAAAGCTGCTCGTCCGTCGGTGGTTGTTTTGATATTAGAGGTGGCGATTGTACTGTGAAAATGGTAAATAAAGAGATTCAATAACGAGAAGAACATATTTGTGCATAGATAGACGGTGCCTATCGATTGTAATTAAAAAATGCCATTTTCTGAGGTGGAATTGAAGTCTGGAAGGAATTCCATGAGTTCCGAACAGTCAAAATTACAAATTTCCTTGAGATCCAATACTGAGTTTTTAGAAAATTAAGAATTTTAATTTTTCGCAGCTCTAGAAATTCGGAATTCCAATCCCGCCCCTTTTTCCTCTGTCCTGTTTTACAATGAAATGAAAATACCATGTGGAAGTTATTCATATTGATAATATACCAAAAATTCTCTTCTACATTTTGGAAGATGAAATATTTATCAGATCAGAAATACGAATGAAAGAGAAATAACTAGCCAGATATATACATATGTGCGTATTGATAAATTGTGCGTGCGATATAAACAGATGAGAATCACATAAGCTCAGAGATTCTTTAAAAAAATTTTGATACATTGGAAATACAGACACATAGATATACCTATTATATATTTTACACATCATAGCAATTATACAGCTGGAAATAGGATATTCATAGGCGATTTGAAACAGCTATTTCGACAGTAGCATAAATCAACGTCTTACACAAGTTTTTATGTATACGTATGTATGTATGTATGTATGTAATATGTATATGTACAAGAAACAAGAAAATGATAATATTATTAATGATATATCAAATTGAAAGACGACATCCAAGATAATATTTATGTAATAATTCTATACGTATAGCTTAATATCACCTTCAATAGTGTCCGGTATTTTGACTATAATATAGAATAATAATAATAATTAATTGATTGATTGAATAAACCCTGGCATTATTTCAAATCGCATCTTGTCATAATATGATAATGTAAGTAAATTATACTCACTCAGCGCAGACACCTGTAGAATGGTCAATGCGAGGGGTGCGATAGAGCGCACCATGACGTGCCTCATTTTCGAATGCTATTAGTGTCTGTAAACAGAGAAAAAGAATTTCAAAAATGAATAAAAATTGGAATTGAAAAAAAAAAAGAGAGATGAAATGAAAAATCTTCAAATATTCCAATAACTCGTTTTTGTTTGCATATTATACTACACAGTCAGTCTCTATATGTTCGTTTAGATAAACTCAAACTTAATATAGCTCCGCGACGAGGATTGTTGACGTAACTTAAATATAAACATACAATTATCATACCCAACAAATCTTATGATGATCTAGTCTTTTGCCGTTCGCTGATCTTTATTTTATTTTTATTTTATTTATTTTTTTTTTCAATGTCATATAACTAGCAGTAATATCGATTCCTTCTCTGTCTATCTATCTATCTGTCTATCGATCGGCAAATTTGAATTACCGAAAAAGTTCCGATTCCCTAGAAGATTCTAACCAATAGGAATACAGGAAAACTAGGGAATTCGCATTTTTTTTTCGATAACTCGAACTTGCACTACACATGATCGTGCGTTAACGGTTGAATAACAATTACTAAGTTTGCGCGGCTTCCCTATGACCCTTCTAATGCGATACGGAACGAGGGGTTGAAATTGAGATAAGTATATCAAATAGCGAGGAAGCACGCTTGAATAATTTGAAAAAGGGAAGAAAAAAAAAACACTCTCAATCGCATAAGACAGTAATTTACACACAACTCGCGACTGTCTTGTACGATTATGATTGATATACCTACGTACTCTAGATAAATTAGCTCGAATGACGCATCCTTCTTCTTTCTGTCTTTTTTTTTCTTCTCTTCTCACGTTTAAAATATGTCATTTGAGGATGTATATAACATAATGCGGTAAGATATATGAATTGATATTTCCGACAAGTCCTTATTATAATCTCACAATCAGTGGTATACCACAGTATATACAACTAACTTCACACTATATATACATAAGTTGTTTTGGTACGGGATATGGACGGTTGCCACAGGAGACGCAGCGTAAAAATGGGCGAGTCCCGCGAGCAAGCCGAGTTCTACCTATGTATGTATTGTACACATGTATCTATCTACGTATACGAGCCTGTAGTAAGTTACATGGCGAAGAGAAGGGTCGGGGACACTAGAAAGAGGCGCACGAATGCAGGTGTGCGCTTTCCTCGGCCTATACCGTTTCCCTTATAGCTTATATCCCTGAGCTCCGTTATTTCACGTAATATCTCGCAATTACACTTTACGACTTTACGAGGGAATGACGCTCATTTGTTTTGGGAATAAAATAAAAAGAGAGAAAAAAACAAAAAAAGATTGACGCCAATGTGCGGTTGCCGAAAGAAAACGATGAATTGAATCACCGCGACTACTACGCGAAGGTGAGGCAAGTGGTTTGATGATCTCAACAATCGCGGTGTACCTTACGCCGCGACAATGACAACATCGAACGAAAATAGCATCATTGCCGGTGCAACAAGAATCGAAATACTAAAATGATAGAAAATTTTGTTTCGATTTATATACAACTCGGACTTTAATTAATAATATCTTGCTGGCCCCCCTTATATTCTGCCCTAAGGAGTTAGGACTTATCTCCCGGTTGTAGGTGGCTGAAATTGAATCAATTAAGGAAACTACGACATTGGGCCTTGCCGCCGTCCGTAGCTTGGGGATAAGAGAGGAAGGAATGAATCGGTCACACCCGCGATGTCACGAACGAGAGCCTACTAGAGAGTAGAGCTGACTGGCACCAGCCAGGCATTGATCGCTTATACCTCTTGTCTGTCATTCCTACCTTCACTAGTTATACGCACTTGATTTTATACGAATAAAACACCGAAGAATTGTCTTGCATTCATTCACCCACTCCTCTTTAGTACCCGCCTTAATTATACTTAGAGGATTCAACTTACCTGTGCCAATAACTAATCACTTTTGTCGCGGGCCAAACCGTGCATCACCAAGGCATCGTCGGAAACCACTGACTGTTTGCCTAGTGCTTGGCTCGCTAACTGGCAGCGGTGAGTGAGCCAATGGCCAAGTTACGCTGCTATGGTAGTACTTTCAATTCATATTGGTATGTGTGGATATGCCGATATACGTAGGTAAACGCTCGCAAACGGCACTACTACATGACGATAGTAACATACCGCGCATGCGCCTTTTCGAGATATGTATGTAACTGTCGTTGAAAGCCTCGAGTTTATGTTGTATAGTATACGAAAGCGACGTAATGTTATTATAAAATACTGCGATTAACAGCAGGTAACAGGAATTTTCTTCTCAATTAGAGTAAGAGTAGAATTTCATGTTTGTTTAGGACAGATATGGTAAGGAGCTATTCGACGTTTTTAATCATCATACGTGTCGTTCACGATCACTGACGATCATCTAACGCAGGTAAGATTTTCCCCAGGCTCCCCAGGTGAAAGAGTATCCAGAGGGATGGTGAAACGCGAGCAGCGCAGTTGGTAAAATCCGCATTGCTTCTATTCATGTTCGAATCATTCGAATCGGTTTCCAAGCGAATTCATGGTTCCCTTTTGGATATTATAAGCCTCGGGAATAAGAAGAAGAATTAAGAAGCCAATTCGTGGTCATAGTTGCAGCTTTACAGACGCGGATGATGAATAAAAATAAACTATAATCTGTGTAGTTATAGCCAGGCGATAAATCATCCATATTACGTATATAAAAGCATATCGGTCATTTGAAGTCTGTATGATTTTTCTACAAAAATCTACAGGCATTTTAATTCGAAACGCTTCAAACTCGCATCGACCTTCTCGTCGAAATCCTTTCATAAACGGAAGATTGAAATTGCGAATTTCAAAAGCTGCGATAGGTGAAAATTCCGAATTTTTCTACTACCGAGTCAGAGTTTTCAGAAAGATTATTTCCCCGAAAGTCTACGTAGCTAATTTGAAAAACTCCAAATGGAAAAACAACGAAAGTTCAAAATTCCGAAAGCTAAAAATTATACGAAAGGCCAAAACTCCGAATCTCGGAATTCGCGAGATGCAACGTCATTTATTTCACAGCTTTGTCATGAGCTTCTCTTAAATTTGCGGATTTTTTGACTTTCCGAGTTTTTAACTTCCGGATTTTTGAGCTGTCTGTATCTCGACCTTTCGAAATTTTCAAGTTCTGAACTCTAACGTTTCTATATAGAAACTTAGAATCGCGTCTGAAATAAATTCGGAATTTTTACCGTTCGAAATTTGAATCCCACCCCCATATACGTAAGACAATACTAATAGCGTTTGCAAATTAGCGTGAAATACAAACACAGGCATGTGTATGCGTAGTTGCAGGTGATTACGTACGTAGATACTTACCTAAGCATATATACTTGTATATAGTGTAGCGAAATGTCACTGCTACGATGCATCGCCGACGATTTATATATAGTTTT
Organism: Ametastegia equiseti; assembly: GCA_963989295.1. NCBI lineage: Eukaryota > Metazoa > Arthropoda > Insecta > Hymenoptera > Tenthredinidae > Ametastegia > Ametastegia equiseti. Next base: position 24,967,594 of record OZ022390.1, read on the forward strand.
ACTAGGTTTTAGTTTAAATAGAGAACCGAGCGCGCAAACCGGCGCGTAATGAATGCGAATAGCATATATGTATAGATAATTTAGGTCGGCGCTAATATACCGCCTGCCGTGCAACCCCATAGACCCGTTAGTTCATAGGAAATTAATACTAACTCGTCCGCTATATATATATGCTATACAACATGCACATCGTAACTCCTTATAAGAAAATATGCTTTTTTTCACGGATATATTTCTACGAATTTTCTATGTAGGGGAACTTGCACTCCCAGTAGTTTTAATTTCAAAAAGAAACTGTATTTGTTATGGTTTTTTTATCTCAAAAATTATAATTGTTTTGCAAATAAAACAACGGAAATGACCTGCAGTATACAATTTTTCTTGAACGATTATGAAGAGTCGTAAAAGCAAAACAATATTTTCGTAGCGCAAAATTAGTTGGAAAGTTTGAAATTGCACAAGAATTCGTAAAAGTACAAAAATCCTTATCAGAGTAGATAGAAAAATGTGAGCTTGTAGGTGGAGTCGTATGTATGGGAGAAATTAGAATGGCTAATTGCAGTCCTTATTCCAAGTTGAGTTTCTCGACATTAGCTTTGATCTTGTCGTAAAAACCAGATGTAGCTTTTTTGATCAGACGATCCATTTGGGTAATGCTTTTCTTTACATCTTTCAGCCATTCGGCTTTAGCCACCGTTTCATTTTGTTGAACACAAGAATTAATTACTTCGCTGCTAGTGTGAACTTCCATGGGGAGACTTGTGGCGAAATATTTTCCGTCAACTGCGACTATTGACATCATGTAGACTTGTCCTTTGGCAAGGCCTCGCAACTGTGAAATAGAAATTCAGAAACCATAAATATATCTATTGATCAATCTACAATATATGATCCTCGGATTCAAAAATTTCGAGCAACGCTACTTAAACCTTCAGAAATAATAACATTGAGCTTGATCTCAAACATGTACTCTGATGAAAGAAAAGGGTTTGACTTTCATGGAAATTTATATAAATGACAAAGTATTGTTTCACTAAAGGAAGTAATTGATATTTGCACAGAGTTTAGCCAACCTCGATGTAATCTTCGTTGAATTCCGGTAACGATGTTAGGCTCATCTTGTCTCCCTTGAATTTGTATTTAACGTAAAAATGACTGCCAGGATTCCCGCCTTGAATTGGAAGCCAAGTGATTCTGATAGTCACTGTCTCGTCGTCGGTTGGGATGAGCTTCCAAGTAAAAGTCGGTACATCTGGTTGAACAGCTTTGCTATTTCGTGTAGTTTGCTCGATGAAATAGCTTCAAATATATTGCAAGTATTAGGAATAAATTTCAAAGGTTTTAACGTTTAACGATTCTCTATCAGCGATGAAGACATGTATCGGGACTACAAGAAGATCTCTTATACATATATCATGAAAATTACTAATTAACTTACTCTTCACCTTCGCCAGCTCTCGTCATGGCTCGAATATGAAGCCTGTACTTTGTGCTGGGTTTCAATCCAGCCAACTTGATTGCTGTTACATCTGGGTCACTGACCCGTGGCTCTCTTTCGAGTAATGGGCCAAGGGTTGTTCCTTGAATCTCTTGATAGTAAATTCTATATCCTGTGATAATTCCATTTGGATATGCTGGCTTCTTCCAGACTAAGTAAAGCGCGTTAGATCCCATAGGGAATCCATCAAAGGACTGAACAGTCCCTGGAATTCCGTCAGGCATATCAAAACTCAGTGTCTCTGAAGGGGGACCATTGTACCTGTAGGAAATTGCGTTGATCTAGTCTTATTCAAAGTTTTAGTCATTTCCTATGGGTTTTGATACTTCTGTTAATTTGGCACGTAACTTCACTTCGAGTTACTGTAGAAATTCGCACCTGCCGTTGTAAGCGAGAACTCTGATGTAATTTCGACCGCTAGAGACAAATCTGGAAATTACAGTCTCTGTTACCGTCTTTGCTACTTCGATCTCCCGCATCCCTTTCTCTCCATCATTGTCTGTCCATGTTTGGACTTTATACCCTCTGAAGAATCCCCTTACTGATTCATCAGGAACCGGGTCCCAAGAGAATTTGACAGTCGTGCCACTTATTCTTATTACCTTCACCACTGTGACGTTTGTCGGCTCTTGCAGTGGTACTACAAAAAAAAAAAGAAACGAAATTAGAACAAATCATTGAAGATTCAAGCTCGAATAATTTGCATAAACTAAACACACCAATGTCGATCTTATTAAACAAGAATAATAACAATTACCATCCTCGCCAGAGTACCCTGTCACCTCTTTCGGAGACACTAAGGACTCTCCTCTTTCGTTCAGGGCAACAACTTTGATCTTGTATCGCTGATAGGTGGGCTGGTTGTCCACTTGTAATCTGTGCTGTTGCCAGTCGTTAATTTCCTGGGTAATCCACTCCATGCCAGGTATATCTCGCTTGTAGTATACTTGGTACATGAATCCCGGTCCGTTGTGTTCTACTTGGGGCATTGGTTCCCATGAAATCACAATGTTTTCAGGACCTGTTCCCTCGCCCTGAACATTATCTGGGTTTTTATGGGGCACGTCAGGTGGCGTTGTACATACCTCGCTGTGCCGAGATGGCAAAGATGCACCTGCACCATAATGGAATTAGGTAATAATCGAAGCTACAAACATTTTTGGTAAAGCAAAGAGAATTTCAGATGACAATCACGTACTAGTCATATCGTGTGTCTAATGGCGAGGACATAAGTGCGAAAAAGTTGATTTTGAAAGCAAAACGGCGTATAATTTTTTTTTTCTTTGCAATTGCTTTGGAAACACGAAAAACACATATATTAATCGAAATAAAGATTTTCGAAAAGTTTGGGGAATACGACCTTGTAGCTTTTCTATTTTGTGTCTTCCTTTCACATTTGTTAACGGGAGAAGGTCGTATTTGCTAATTTTTGTCTTTTTTCAACAAAATTGTTGAGACAACATTTTTAGAACAGGGGAAGAGGAAGAGAAAATTTTTTTCTTAATTGTCCGCCTTGATGCCGTTAGCAAAGTGATCGAAATAGCAAAAGATCGTAGAAAGATTTTTTGACGATTTTGCTTCAAAAATGATGTTAATGTACAGGAATGTTGAAATCGGACATGTTCAAAAGGTCGTGAGCGCCAATTTTTTTCCTTTCTCCATAAAATTGTCGAGAGAAAGCCTTGCTGGATCGAATTACGTAAATACGCAGTTCAAATTTGACCATCTTCCACATCAATGTTGGCAAATTAGACAAAAGAGAATTCAACGATTGGAGAAAAGAAAAAACCATTATACACCCATGTGCAATTACAGTTGAATTGATTTATCATTTTGAACTCAAAACTAACAGGGCGTATCCACCAGTAGATACGACCTTCTGCTTTTGGCTGACTAGTAACTCAATTCCAATGTTTCTGGCTATATTTTCATGGAATTGGCGCAAATACGAACAAGAAAGAATTATACGTTCTTTTGGTGTTTACAAGGGCAAAAGGCCATGCGATAGCTGATATTAAGGCACGAAAATTCTACCTATTTTGTTCCGGGCCAGAACACGGAATGTATAATTAGCCCAGGGTGTCATAGGGACAGTGTAGGTCAGGTCTGTAGCTGGAACATCCTCTTGAGCATTTTTCCAAGTGTCTGGAGTGAAGCTGGTACTGAACTGGATGGTGTAACGAAGGATGGGGGCCCTGTTGTCACCCACAGGAAGCCACCGAACAGTAGCTCCGCTGTTCATACATGTAACTCCCATAAGTTCGGGTGGGTTAGGTACATCCTGAACCGTCAGCGTAGCTTCAGACTTTACTTCATCGAGTTCTGTTTGAGCGATGCATACATAGGTCCCAGAATCCAACGCTGCAGCGTTCATTATTGTCAAAGAATAATCTGTGCCTATTACAAATCTTGGTTCTGACTCTACATCTATTGGCTCTTCGCTTTTCATCCAATTAATCGCCAACGTTAAACTTGAATCAATGTTGGCATTACATCTGGAATTCAAATTCGGAGTATATTGACAATTAATGATGTTGCAACAAACTGAAAATCTGATGGAATTTTGAACTTTTATTATAGAATACAGAAGTACATGCCTAAACGTCGCAGTAGACCCAGCGGCAACTTCGATGTCTTCAGGTTTATCGGTGATAATCGTGCGTTTCTTCACTGCCAGAAAAGCAGAGGCTTCTGTGCTTCCAAATTTGTTAGATGCCTGACAAGTGTAATCCCCAGCATCAAAAAATTTGACGTGTTTTATTTCCAAATCTCCAGATTCAAGGATGGTATATCTACCTCCAGTTAGTAATTCTTTGCCATTTTTAATCCATTTTACTTCCGCTTTTGGAACACCAAAGACGCGGCATGTGATTGTGATCGTTTGACCATGAACAGTTGCCTCGTCGCTCGGAGGCTGTTCAATTTTGGGCGGTAGAGCCAACACATTGAGATAAACGTCTTTGTAAACATATCCCAAAGAATTGGAAGCGTTACATCCATAGTTTCCAGTATCTGTGTGTTCCAAATTTTTAATAACTATCGAATTTGTGTTTACTTTCCTTCTCGAATTAGCTAGTTCCTCTTCAATGGGCCTTCCGTTGTGAAGCCATTTGATTTCCGGCTCAGGAACACCCTTGGCTTCGCATTTAAATTCAGCTCGTTCCCCCGCCGCTGCATTAACAATTTCTGGCTCTACCGTAAAGACAGGAATGGCTAGGATCAGAAGGTGGACAGAGTACGACTTGGCTTCTCCCACTCCGTTGGATGCTGTGCAAGTGTACATTCCTTCGTCCTCAGCAATTACAGGTCTTATAGTTATCGATTTGCCATAGTTTGTTGAGACTATTCGACTACCCCAATGCAGAGGCTGATCATCCTTTGTCCAAACTATTTCTGGCGCAGGTATTCCCCCAAAAATACAGTACAAATCAATCCTTTTTCCGCGTACAGCAGCCTCATTCTTTCTGGTAACATATTGTGGCTCTGGCTGGTGCCTAATCTGGCCCAACGAAATTCCCCTTGAGATGACATCAAGTTCAACGCTATTCCCTAACTTATATTCATTGCGAAATACAGAAGTAGCTGCGCAAGCATAGACGAAGCCCTTTGAAGCATCATCCTTTGTCACATAACTGAACCAAAGATTACCCTCCGGGTCAACCGTCATTCTGGAATTATTTATCGCCTTTATTCTACCATCTGTATTTTGTATGACCCAATGAACTTTGGGTTTTGGCCATCCGTCGGGAGGCTGACAAGTCAGTTTGAAGGGATCGCCTTCAACTGCGCTCAGTCTAATCGGGATCCCATTTTTGAAGGATTCTAGTTCTGATTTGCGTACAAATACAGTGTTAGAAACAGCCGTTCCAAAATCGTTTATAGCTATGCATTGGTACTGCCCAGAATCTTCATCCCGCGGTGATGATATCACCAATGTTCCCCTACCGGGCTGTTGCGAGATTCGATCATCGTAAATTTGCCACTCAAATGGTTTCCCATTTTTTTGCCATCGGTATCTATGGGTGTATAAATTATCTCTTAACACATTATACCAAGTGCGTCAGGTTTGAGAGATTATATGATGTCTTGCGATGATGTGTGATGTAGTTTTTTACAGTATGATAATTCAATAGCTTGGAATTAGGAAAGATAACAGATGATAAATTTATTTGTGTTCACTGTGCATGGATCCTGATCATTTGATTCATTTCATTTGTCACAAATATATGATTTTTTATTTACTACTCAGTTTCTGAAATTTATCCTTACTTGGGGGCAGGCTCTGCTTCCGCCTCACATTCAATCAAAAATGGTTTGTCATATTCGCTGTTCACCGCAGTTTGAAAAAGTTGTTCATCTGCTGTTGGCTGTTTGACTATCAGAGGCGGTGATCGTACTGTGAAAATGAGCTATAATTAAACCATAATATACAAGTACCTTAATTCACTTCGAAATCGTTGATGAAAAGTTCACTGGGATTGTATCTAATTCTTACCTAATAAGCAATTGAAGTATGAAATGGGACCAGCGCTATTCACTCTATCGACAACACTGTGCTTTGAACCGTGGAATGATAATGTTGAATAATCACAGATGAAATATACATTTATGAAAAAAAGATAACTGAAGCCATTTGTAGTGATTTGTGGATGCTGGTAAGTGCGTAAGGTCGACACAAAATCACAAATATGTTTAATTTACATATAAAAATATGATGGGAAAGTATAGTTAAGTATTTCTAATAATTGAAATATGTACTTTAGACTATTCATTTTGATATCAATTCCAACAGTTCCGATCCGTATCGTACTGGTTAAGATGACAATATTAATATCGAATTTCTAGAAGATGGTAGCAAAAATATTTAAGTCTAGTTCTACAGGTCTTCGATATCTTTTGCAGTTGTCGTTATTTCGATAACGATGTAGAATAAATATCGAATAATAAATAATAACTAATTCCCCATTGAAATTGCATTAAAATTGAATAAACATGAAAAAATTATACTCACTCAGCGCAGAAACTTGGAAAATGCTCAATATGAAAGGTGCGCTGAAGAGCGTTGTGTAAAGCCTCATTTTCAATGTCTATATAAGAAAAAGAACAATGAGTAAAGTCAACAACGTAAAAGACTTTAGAAATCCAATAATCAGTTTCATTTGTTAAGTAATTGTTTACTTTCACATATAGACACAGTCAACGTTGAATCTTTGCCCGCAATAATGATTATTATTAATCTTCGTGATAAATCATTTTACGTAAATGATAATAAGGTAAAATTCAACTTACCTGAAACAATAATTAATAACCCGAGTCCATCGTCGAAGATTACTGACCGTTTGCCTGGTGGTCCTTGAGCCAATGGTCAAGTGACGCAGTTGTATATGGTTGTATAGTTTTTATTTGATCGAGCTAGCTGACGATATGTATGGATATAAATAATTATGGAACTTGGCTGATGTTATAAATCATGAAAACAAGAAGATAACATTTTTACTATAATCACTAAGAATATAACGATTGACTCTGAAAACTGTATCCAAAATGATACGGGATCAAAGGTTGACGAGATTTGATCCCAGCGGTTTACGTAAATTTTTTTTATCTAATTAAAGTAATCTATCCACATTGTGATGGGTGATTAATGGTTTACATACATAAAAATGTAATAAATAAAAAGTATTTATTAATTGACAAACTTGAACAATTATTTGTAAATTTGTAACGTTAATTTTTTTAAAACTAATACGTAACAATTGATTCTCAATTTTTGCAGTCATAATTCTATTACCTAGTATACAATATTTATAAACGATATACCGCGTCCTTATTGCCAAGGTACTGTAATCAAGTTTGAGATAAAATCTCTCAATGTATGAAATGATTTTTTTATTCTAAACAAATGGCTGATCGTAGTCGCATTTTTAGATTTTCATTGCTGTAATAGGAAGAAAAATAATACCGTATTGACCCGAATATAAGTCGATTTCTAATTTCCGACGTCTGATTCAGGACTTTTTTCTGGATCTGAATATGAGTCGAATTCCAGTAGCAAAGTAGTAATTATCATCACAATTGGATATTCATTAAGAATATTGAATTTTGTTGAACACGTAGGATAAATTGAACCTGAGACAAACAAAATTACAAACATTTTTTCGGGTATATTTCGATTAGCAGAGTTTTTTTTGGTTCATCTTCCCAATCATTTCAACAATTTGCTTATCCCAAATTCAGACTGATCATGTTTTCGGAAAAACTTGAAATTTGAATATTACAATGATCGATTAATAACGGAGTTTCCAATCAATAACACAAATTTCCTAAAAGGGGTCCTGAATATAAGTTGACTATAGTTTTTGAGGGTAAAATCGGTTACCAAAAACCTCGACTTATATTCGTGTCTGAATACGGTACTATGTACTCTTATTTCGACTTCACAACTATTAGAATTGAAATAGTAAAATCGTCTATGTATTACAGTATATGATATTGCTCAGGCTCCACTTCGTTTATATGACGTAAGAAGAACGTTACTTTGACCTGTTCAACGTGTCGGCAAAGTTTCATTGCCGAACTCATCCGTAATTTCATATGCTGAGTCAAGGACGGTAGATTCAAAAGCAGGAATGCCAAACCATCGATTTCCTGCAATCATTAAAATTCATTGATTATCAATGAGAAATCAACTCATAATGAATCAGAAATATAATTTTAATTTAGATATTAGTCGCAATTTTGAACAAAGGTTACGAATCGATTGGAATTTTCTCTTTTTCTTTATTACCAAATCAAATTAAGCTTTGTGTATAATGCAAAAAATTTCTTTCTACGAAGTTTTACAAATAAAAATGAAGAATAATTTTAGTTTTACCTCTTGTTTTACTCTGTAAGCGAGATCTTTACAGTCGCTGGTTTTTCTCAGATAACGAAAGACGTCGTCGACGCTCCAAAACAATGGATTAGAGTCAAGTTTCCTTGTTTTAGGTCTGCGTTGTTTTTTTTGTAGTCTTAAGTACTCCGCCTCTGTGTCAGAATATTCTGACTCTATGCTAGTGTCCCATTCTCTATCCCTTTTCCCGCACCTAGGATTATCGCCAGAGTTTCCATTCTTAGATCGAATTTTACTGCTCGCGCTGCTCGGGCTCCCCACGTTACTGTCTTTGCTCTTTCTATCGTTAAATGAGCTCCTCGAATCCTCCGAGGCGTTACTCGAGGGCGGATCGTTGTTCTTTAAGTCTTGCGACTTCTCTGACTTTTCAAGACCCTTTTGTATCATTATGTCTATTTCAGAAAGCGGCTGTCTGTCGTCAAAGTCCTCGACGCTTTCCTCAGCTTGAAGTTTTACTGAATCTAACGGTGGAAATCGCAGCTCTTCCTCAACTCCTTCAGTCTCTTCCTCCTCCTTTTCCTTATCTTTATCTTTATCTTTATCCTTGTCTTTGTCTTTGTTTCCCCATCGACCTCTCTTCTTTCGTCGCCCCCCTCGCCAGGGCTTCGGCTTTTGAACCATTATACTCGTGTAGCCTTTCGGCTTGCCGCGACGTCCAGTTCCTATGGTTCCAGCTGTAATTCAAGTCAATAATTTAATTACTCCAGGTAATAAAAAAGGATCTAGAAATTTCGTTTTTTCTTCTAATATCAAATTGAAATGAATGAGAAAACAAATCAAGATTCATAGCTAAAAATTCAATTCTTCGGATCCATAATCTTCAATAACGAGACCTGGGAATTCATCCTGAGTGACTAAAACTCAAGTATTTTAGTTGTACATGAAATCGTGGCTTTTGACAAAGATTTAAAATTGTTAGCAGTCGATTCCAGAAAATTCAGACTCGAAGTGGCACTGCATAGCGATTTAATGAATTTACTAATAATCAACCCTTATCTTTATTAATTTGAATTACTTCAATTAAAGAAATGATCTAGAAAATCCCAATTCTTGAGAATTTCAACGCAAATCAACGTCCTACTCCAACTTACCAAATTTATTTTTTGGAACTTTGTGGCATTTCTCTGGGCACTCGTGTTCAGGTACATAAAGAGGCCCGAACAAATTTGGGCAAACCATTAATTTCTTACAAATATCTCTGCAGAATTTAGGAACCATATCTCCGGATGTAATGACGGCAACGCTAGCTCTGTAAGTGTTGTTTTTATGTTTTGCTTTTAAAATTTCTAAATGATATCCTGGATCGGGTTTAGAATCGCATTGGAGAACTTTTAGTATTCTCGCACTTCTGTAACCGACTGATACTATCATAGACAAAACTTCTCTCATAACTAAAGTAACCGGCCCAGGGCCAACGGCTTTAGGTAACGTGGCTAGTTTTCCTTTGGATATCATCGGGCCAGTGAAGCAACGATAATTGAAATAAATTTTTGGGCACCAGAGGGAAGATCTTGGCTCTGATATCGGGATATCGAGAATATTATTCTTCTTTACTTCTTTGGGCGGAGTTCTTAGCTTTTTACAAACTTCAACAAAGTCTTTAGGCGGTTTTAGAGTGTAGGAATTAGACTCGCACCAGCCGACTGGAAATATCTGAAGGGAATTCATTGAGACTATATGCTCGGGGCGAAAATCTTCGTAGTTATCTAGTTTTATCCATAGAAGATTATCCACGATTTTTGTAATATGCGCTGCGCATATAGTGTTTTCATTTTCTGGATCTACAGCCTCCAGATACATCCCAGTTTCGAAACCTCCATCCAAAGCACTCTCTCGATCAGGAAAAAAGGCTTCCGGAGCAGGTTTGGACTTTGTCGACGCCAGATATGCCCCCCAGTCAAATTCTTCTGATTTTGAAATCCATCCTCTCGGGTGTGTAAGTCTGAACAAGAATGAAAATCATCGGTAAAATCTCTCCAGTTGATGAGATAAAAATTATTTAAAAAAACAATACTTGAAAAACAACAAGTTGAAGCTTTTTCTCTGAGTTATTCCCAGCGCCGAAACTCCAAATTTAAATGAAGCGATAAAAAGTAGCAAAAATGATTGAATTTTAATTTTTACTTGAATATTCCTTACTGTATATTATTTTTCTTGGTCCATTCAACGGGAAAAATGTACGGATGGTCTGCAGTACAGAGCCACATATCTCCGCTGATATTTTCTAATTTATCAGTTTTTACTTTTTCTTCATAGACGTCGATTTGCACGAGAAAATATTTCTTGTCAAAGACTTTGACGACAGTTGCTGGTCGGATTTCGACTCTATTAGTCGGTGATATCGCCTCTAATTTCATCCCAACTTCAAAACTATGCTGAGGATGTTCCGTGACGTTGTTGAATAAATTATTCTGCGTTTTTCTAACTGGCGGACCCGATTCCGTCAATGCTTTCCATTCCTCGTAGCTGTGCGATTCTAGTATCGAACTTGGAGGCTCAAGAAACCAATTCGAAGCTGCGTTTGCTACAAATCCGTTACAATGGAGCCGCTCCGAAGTGCAAAACAACCAAAAATCTTTAACCGGAGATCCCGGGGTGTCGTATCGTAGCAACAAACGACCTCCAACGTTTTCTATTATCTGAAAGTGTATTAAATAAAAATTAACAATCGTTAAAAGAATAAGAAAATAAAAATGTTGCTCAGAATAAATTGTATGAACTTTCATTCTGTTTCATTTTTTCGTAATAATTGAATGACTGACTTGATGAGAAAGCTACAAACTGTTGAAAGAGCATTTGAGTAAACTATTTTCTGAAAAGATTACAGATCAATGTATCAAAATAGCTCTAATATATTTGCAGTTCGTTCAGAGGGAACTCAAAATAGACCAAAGGTTATTCATCAGCCATTATCTCTTCTCTGGAATTCTCACCGTAGCAGGCCATAGTTTGTAAGGATGCCTTGTGTCGCTAGCTTCGATCTTAGTTCCTTGTTTAATCCTCTCAGTCATGCTCAGGCCATCCTGCAAGACATCGTCATCAATATCAGAATAATTACACTTAGAAATATAGAAAACATTGATAGCTTTTTTACTTTTTTTTCATAGACTAAGCAAAAATCCAATTCAGAAAAAAATTATCCCACTCCCAGAACAACAATTTATTATATTCCAGAGGCTCCAAAGCAATTTTCATTCCCAAATTCTTATCTACAAAGAAATTGTATCCTAGTTATGGTTGTTTAGATTCTAAAAAGTCATTCTGACATCAAATAATTCCTCAAAATTGATTGCAAACTATTTTTTTTTTAAACTGAATATGTTCAAAAGATATTAAATTTTTCTATGTATTATTCAATCAATTGTGAATCTACTTGTTTTCTATGATAAATATTATTTGATTCATCAATGAATTTGAATGATTTCAGAAAATCAGAGGCTCTGAATCTTTGCTGTTAAATCTATTTGGGAAGGAAGCTTTGCTAGAATATGACTAAAAGTTATTTAAAAAAAATAGCTACTAACACCAGTCAACATTTCCGAAGGAACAGATTTAGCGCGTGTTAAAAATTCTGGTAATTTTTCAAGGCAGTCCGGTGATCGTTTGAGGATAGAATCAGGAGGTTCGAGTTTCTTGTCGTTCTTGATACACCATCCCAATTCGTGAGCAGCTTCTTTGGTCAAATTGCACCAGAACTCAAGTGCCCTATCGTCTCCTCCAAAGTATCGTAGCCTGAGCAACGGTCCACAGGCCATAACTACGGAAGCAACCCAATAAGACGGCTCCTTTTCTTGATCTAAAAACCTCGGCACTTCTAGCGACATTCCAATTTCAATTCCACTCTGCAGACTCAGTTCAACGTGAGGAAACATTATTTGCGGCACCTCCAAACTTTTGGTTGCGTCCAGATAATCTTGCCACGCAAATCCATCCTCTGTAATGAAAAATAAAAATGAAATAAGTAAAAGATGAAATTCGAAGGTGAAAAACGGAATTAAACAGAATTCAGATGATTTGTACGTCAATTGATTAGAATAAGAAAGAATTCGAAAGATTTGTAAGTCAATTTCTTAGAATGGAAAAAAGAATTGCATGTCATTCTTTTCAAATCTATATAATTGTTGTTAATTCGGTTTTTTTACACATTCAATTCGTTTTAATTCGCTTTGGTTTACTTGGCAGATAATAATGTGTGTTAAATGGTAAAAGTGGATGATTGATAGTCTGCGAATAATTACCTCTGTCCATTGCAGGTTTTTCCTGACTTTGATACATGTTTGATTCCATTTTAGTTTACAATTAGGTATATTATGTATAAGTCTCGATAGTATAATAACGACGGCAATGCGCGTTGAGTTTAAGTATAGATATAGATATAGATGTATATGCGCGTGATCGCGTTGGTTCGGTAAGTTCCGTAGAAATATATCCTTACATATTATTTTCTATATACAGATTATGTTCTGCGTATAGCTATATGTATATCGCGTTATCTCTAGAAACTCATGCATGATATCTCGAGTAAATACACGAGAATATAGTTATATTATTAACGCATAGATCATTAGTTGCGATTTAACAGATAATAAATAACAAAAGAGATTCGAGTACAGTGAGTGCAGTATTCGCCTATACATTCAAGTCTCCGAGTTTGAAAAACTCTTTCAACTGTTTTACTAACATCGATACGAATCGTATGTACGCGTTCTTTTATTAATCTTTCGTCATTCTCACTCCGGACAGGTGCTCGCGCAGTCGGCTACTGTTCGTTTTCGAGCCGCGAACGCAAACGCGATTCAGTTTTCTATCCTCCTACGAATTACATCTCGAACACTGATCTTTACGCTCACTCTTATATGTACTATTGTAGTCTGATCGACGGCCTGCTGCGCTACCGTTGCATTATATACATGTACTCTTTTGGTATTTTTTTATATTAACGAACGATTTTATTCTATAGTTACATTCGGGTGGCGTTGATATTTCTATATCCACCTATACGTTATACGATCAAAGAGAGATTAATTGTTTTTTCTTAGATACTGTTATTATGTACCAGCGATCGACAAATAATATTATACACAATATTTCGTTCGCGGTTTGCACACGCCGCACTACGTAGTCCCTTTGCTTCGCGCATCGCGCACACTGAACCGACCTAACGACTATTTTGCCAGTTTGCCTAGTTTTGCCGCCGATAGCCGCCGCTGCACGGCTGCTGTAATTATCGAAACGACAGAAACATGAACTATCGTCACGGTTCGCATTGGCCGTCCACCTACCGTCGGTAAAGAAGATCGAGGATTCGAATATCGTTTTCGATCTTTGACGGTTTAGAGCAGGTCATATTTGACGTCTATGAATAAAATAGACACAAACGTTGCTGAATATTTTATTATTTAGACGAATTCAAAGATTTATAAAGAATTTTTGTTAATTCTATCGATAAAAACCATCGTCTTGATATCAACGGAGGACTCCGCGTGTTGTGAGATAAAATTCTTCAGTTCGATGTTCAAAGATGGCGCAATCGTCGATAGATACAAGCGGAGCAGACGACGCGATTACGAATCACGATGGTTGTCAAAACGTGATATAACCTCTAAACCGTTGAATTATATCGCTGTAAATTATACTTGAATTCGATAATAGATCGTTTACAATAGTCAAATCCATCTTACCACGTGAAATGACTTCGTTATTTCGTAGCCACAGAACTTATTGTTCGATTTTAAGCTTTAGTAAACGCGTTCGGAATCGCGATGGTCAATTGTCGATAAAAAACTGCGTCAACTTTCTGCTACCGAATCAATTTTTAACTCAGAGTACCAGCGCCTTGAACAACGACGTAAAATTAACAATCGCTAATCCCGCGGTGAGAAAATACCTCGATCACATCATCAAAAAATACGATATGGTCAAGGCCGGGAACGAAACCCTGAACAAAAACAGCGAGATCGAACCCCTCGTTGGTTTACTGGAAAACCGGCTGAGCATACTCGAGAATATCTCCAGTCTAGACGAACTAGGTAGGTAACAATATTCAAGGTCTATTTCTACCATAAAACACCAAAAAATTGATTTAATCTAAAAGCAAAGGGCCTGTCTTAGGTAAAGACAAAGAGATCAAGGAGCTCGTTGCAGAGGAGCAATCTGTCTATAAAACTCGCCTAGCGCTGCTAGACCAGGAGTTAATAGACACTCTGATATCCACGTTGGGGCAAGACGATTGTTCTGACATCATTTTGGAGATAACAGCAGGGGTCGGGGGTCAGGAAGCTATGTTATTTGCCAGGGATCTTTACGGAATGTATTTGGGGTATTTGGACTACCTGGGATACGATTACGAGCTTTTAGATCACGGGGTTGGGGACGCTGGCGGAACTCGACATGCAACAGTCTCCGTCTCAGGGGAAGGAGCATTTTCAAGGTTGAGACACGAGGCGGGTGTTCACAGGGTGCAAAGGATACCTGCGACCGAAAGATCGGGTCGAGTTCACACGAGCACTGTGACTGTGGCGGTTTTACCCCAGCCGTCTGAAATCGAGATTTCATTAGCCGACAAGGACTTGAAGATAGAAACAAAGCGAGCCTCTGGGGCGGGTGGCCAGCATGTAAATACAACCGACTCGGCGGTCAGAATTGTCCACCTGCCTTCTGGTATCGCAGTTGAATGCCAGAGCCAGAGATCGCAGATTAAAAACAAGGAATTGGCGCTACGGACTTTGCGTGCTAGAATTTATGCCCGGCAACTTTCTGACCAGCAAACTTCAACTCAAGAGTTAAGAAGGAGTCAGAGAGGACTGGGATTTAGAAACGAAAAGATTAGGACGTATAATTACCAACAGAATAGGGTGACGGATCACAGGATACCAAACGGCACGATTCATAATTTGAAAGGGTTCCTAGAAGGGGGAGAGCCGATTTTGAAATTGGCTAAATCTTTAGAGGAGGAAATGCGGAAGACTTTATTTCTTGAGATTATAAATGAGGTGCAGAGTAGTTGAGGAAAAATTCAATAATTGCAAGACTTGTTGTGTAATAAGATTATAGTATTGCTTGTCAACAAATGTATAAAATAAAAACAAAGATCGATTTTTAATCGTATATTGTTATTGTTTCTTTTCCTCCCTCTGATGTTTGTAACATATTAGATAATTATCTAGGTCCCAAACTAATATAAGATGTTCAAAATGATCGAAATGAGAGGCAAACAGAACGATAAATGAAAATCAATCTGTCGGGAAATAAGACGCGGGTGTCTAAAAGGGTGTCTAGCCATTCTTGAAGTCCTTGAATTTTGATTTGAAAATTTCAAATTAGACACCTTGTTGAAGAAGAAGAAAGAGATGAAGAAACAGAATCGTATTTTTCGACAATCTAAAGAGAAGAATTTGGATGAGATGAAATTGATATTGTAATGAATTGGAATCCGATAATAAATGTGTCATGCAAAAATGATCGCTATTAGCATAGAAATAAGAAACTTTCTGCGTACTAGGTACTCAAAAGTCTGAGAATAAATTGATATTTTCGAAAATCAGGTAAGTACGATTATTGCTTTTCACTTGGTTAACCGAAACTGTATTTTGACGTCATTATACTTTATTAAGTAGTCAGATTAAAACTGTTGGAAAAGGATTGAAAAGAGTTGACAAAGATTCAAAAAATTTCGTATGATGTTTATCTCGTTTCAAAGTGCCCTCCTCATAAGAATCACCTTTGAAGTTTTATAATAAAGATCGTTCGATTAGTATCGAGCTTGTAGCTTGCGGCGTATAGCTCTTGAAAAAAATATACTTGAAAGACACTTGAAAGTATGATCGATAAAGAGGTGAAAAGTAAGTGTTTATTATAGTTATTCTGCGAATAAAGTATCTCGATTTATTTGAAAAACATACAACAAGATTTCGCCTAACCGCGCGTGTCAGAAAGGCACACATGATATTATATAATATACACATATAATAAGTATATAGTATATGCATGTATCATTTTACGTTGCGTATTATAATTTATATTTATATTTATATTATTATATGTATATTTACACGACATTGCTTACGTATGCGGATAATAATACGCGTTGCGTTATATATTCGAAATGAAAGAAAACAATTAATATTATATTATATTATATATATATATTATATGCATAAGTTAATTATATTATCAATAATTAGTAATCTCATTTGAAAATACTTCAAACTGCAAGTGTACATCGTTTATATACGTATGTACAACTATATTATCGAATAATTACAATTACAAGTACAAAGCTTGAGTACGAATGTATTTTTTTTTTGTTTTCGTTTTTTTCAAATTTACGTATGTATGTATAAATAACGATTTCGGAAGAAGTTACTTCTGGCGCTTCCACCCGTTCCTATAAATATATTTATTTATATATATTATGTATATAATTACTATAGAAAAACATCCAGGAACTAGGCAAATACCTTTACATATATATAATATATATATATATTTATTTATATGTATTAATTTTCATACTTAAAAGTAGATAATTTATTATTACATTATAGCCTACTCGCTCACACCCATGTGTTACAGTACAATTATTGTACAAGCGCCTAGCTATACAATATTATAGAGCCGATCCGAATTCCGTAAAACATATATGAATCTGAAAAAGTACTTTGAAAATGGAATGCGGACATAAAACAAGAGTCACCTCTGCAGCCCATCCCATAATAGATTAAGAAACCGTGTGTAGAATACTCAGGAATCGATTATTTCCACGATAAAACTAAAACTAAAACTGAAAAAAAAAAAATAAAATAAAAAAATAAAATAAAATAAAATAAAGAACGTATCTCGTTAATATTACGATACACAATTCGCAGGAAATGATGAAAATCCACGTAAATGATATGATAAGGAATATACTATATATAGGACTCTCATCAGTTTCTCCGAACAGCTACGCGTGTTTCGTAATCCTAATCACTGATAATACGTCCTTTTTTTTTTGTGTTGAAAGTAATAAAAATTGATCATCGGTGCCGTGTTCGATTCATTTCTACTTATTTGCAGTATAAGGAACCATCCAGTATAGACTATAAAAAGCACGCGTGATCGACGTGATCATGATTTGTGCATGTATGGGCTTGTATCGACGCCACCCGTGGTGGGAATAGGAACAAACGTGATGCAAGCTAAATCCATAAGCACAAACCAGAGCACAAGATTTTTCACCGTGTTTTTCTAGCCTCGAACGGGGTTCTGCCCACAAAGTACTCAGTTCGTTATAGATTTACAGATTCGTTCAGCAATCGTTATCGTTTTTATTTGTTTTTATTTATTTTTATTTATTTATTTTATTTTATTTATTTTTTATCACCATTATTATATTTTATTAAACACGACCGCGCGGAATGTGATCGAGATTTGGTTAATTCCTACGGGGATAAGAATCTCAATAATTAATGACGCGCAATATGCTATTTGGCTTATTTTGACATACATTTTGAAAAATGAGTTACGGAATTATTTTTTTTTATAATCTAGTATGGTCATCCGTGATATAATTCGCTTTATACAGTCTAATTAGCCGCGATCCCTTATACCCGCAAATGAGTCAATGCAGGTAATAATATGGACTGCAGGATCGAGGACCAAGTACAAGACAATAAAATTGGCAGCAACATTGGCAGCAGGGAGATTCTGAGTCCAGGCATAGCTCCACCGCATAGATCCTGGATTTCTCGTTCCTTCGTGTGGTTACGAATGCACGATGAAGGCCTTCGTCTTGCGAGGATATTGTTCACTTTGTGACATGCCAGAGAAGTGGCGTTGGTGTATGTCACCTCTTTCGGTTCTACAGTCAATGGGACTTCGCTTTTCTTGTCACATTCTGCGTCTACCACGACGAGAATCATGTTACTAAAATCTACGGGTTGTACAACGTAGGATCTCTCACAATCCGAAGTTGAATTCATGTTGTATTTTGACCACGAGACGTTCTGCAGCAGGTATAATTGGATCTGAAACATAATGAACGAGTTGGAGATATGGAGATGTTGCGAGGGACTATTCACTTCGATTTTGGGTGTAAAGGTGACTTCCGACTTCCAAAGACTTCTTATAAAGAATTCTGAAGACTTTTGAAGACTTTCAAGATTTCCGAAGACTTCAAAAGACTTCTGAAGAATTCCAAAGAATTCCAAAGACTTTCCGAGATCTTCAAAGACTTCCAAAAACTTTCGAAAACTTCCGAAAAATTCCATAGAATTCCAAGGACTTCCGAAGACTTCCAAATAATTCCAAAGAATTCCAAAGACTTCTAAATACTTCCAAAAAATTCCAAAGACTTCCAGAGACTTCCAAAGACTCCTAAAAACTTCCAAAGACTACCGGTTGCGTATTATGAACAATTCTTCGAATTCTAACTGAACACTTCCAAAGTGTTTCGAAGATACTGATAGTATCAGACAGTAAAGATAGTATAGGATTGGTCCTGGTAGCTGCAGAGCGTTAAGAATGGTTCCAGAAACTGAATTAATCTTAAGCCTAAGAAATGTGGGAGAGAAAAGATCACCTCGTGATCGCAGGTCTCAAGCCTCGTCCTGTTGATTGAGACATTGGAGTATGTGTTCTTTTCGGGTTTAGCATCCGGGGATTCTTCTTCCTTAACCCCGAGTGTTCGAGGTTCAACGGTAATCTCAGCTTCCTCTTCTTCTACCACCTCTTCCTCTTCTTCTTCCTCCTGCTGTTCCTCTTCGTCATCATCTTGATAGGAATAGGCGTACGCGTACTCCGCGGAGGACCAGATGCCCGTCTTTGCCCAGGCCCAGGCCAATTGGCTCAAAAACCAACCCGCAGCTTGTTGAATCGTCCTCAAGGGCTACGAGGGTGAAAAAAAAATGTCGTTTCTCGTAAGAATTCGGTTAATTATCTTAGGCACGTGCCTATTATGGATGTGTAATTGCAAAAATCTTTGCATTGAAAATAAAAAATCCCAAACAAGTTAGAAATCCATTTTCCATACGTCTAGGCCGTGAATTTTGTATCTTGAATTTCGGGGAAGCAATTCGGTCAATTGGAATGAAATTTGGGGGAAAAATCAAGTATTTGATGGGGATGGTCTATGAAGCTTTCGAAGATTTTTCCACTTCCGGTCACGAAATGGCGAGTAGTGTTTGAAAATTCGAGTAAAAATGAATTGCAAAAGTAAACTGCTTGTGGCAAGTTACAAATATCCTTAAGTTGTGATTTGAGGACTTCACTTACCGTCAGCAAGTTGCTTCCGTGACTAGGTGCGCCTTCTTCATCGCGGTCACACACTGCTTGATAATCGAAAATGGTGATTTCGTCGAAGATGCCTTCTTTGACGAGGCTCCTCATAACAAAACTGTTTATCACGCCGAAGAACTTGCCGGCATCCGCTGGATTCTTAGCTGCGATTACGTACCCGTTGTTATCCACCAGATAGCAACTTAGAGTGTCGTTTTCACAGCTTCTAGAACAGTTATCTTCGCAGCTGTAGGTGATGTTCCGAAAAAGACCTTGAAGCTTCGAATGCTTGAATTGGAAACCAACGACTGCAGCCGGTGCCTTCATTTTTCCGTTACCTAATAATTACAGTGCAATTACATACTTTGTGCATTCGAATTATGAGAATAAACCGAAAATTACCCTCAAGATTTTGGTACCCGCATTTTTTAACTTTGGCAAGTCGTATAGCTCCGAAACAGTCGATCGTAGAGAAAACTTTGCAGGATGTTTTTGTTGCTCTATTAATTATCTAGATACGATTTTTTTTTTCATTTGTTCATGTTTTTTCTTATTGTTCCAAAAGTAGCTCTAAATAGTTTGATATAAACGAATGAAAAAATGTGATGGTTGGATAATTGATTTGTGAACGAAAATAATGAGGTGGGCTTTATAAAAGGACAACAAAATGGGAATGCCGAATAGTAGCTTTAAATGTAGGGTAAGTGTACCAGTTACGGACCCTGTCCCAATTATTGACCTTTTTCCGATGATTCTTTCTTATCCGTGAGCTCTGAAATGATCAAAAAATCAATTTGTATTCTTTGAGTCTCTAGCAACTGATTTGTGTAACGGAAACATTCAGAATTCATATCATCGATTTGAAATTAAAAAAAATATAAGGGTCAATAATTGGGTCTTAATAAAAAAATATCATACAAAGATTTCTCTAGGATCGACCGTTTCGGAGCAACGGCTCGCTAAAGTTCAAAAATGGAGATGCAGAAATCTTGAGGATCATAAGCCGAAATATGCTAGTAGAAGGAAAAAATTGCTTCTTGATTTAAAAACTTCTTTGAACAATTCGGCCAACTTTCGATGTCCATGGTTACCAATGAATATCGCGTGACTGGCGGTGACCAAGGTGTCGTTATTAGCTCCAGCGTCATCGATGGGAACTGAGAATACGAAGCTATCTGGCTGGACGTAGTGCTGTTCGACTGCCCGTTTGTACCAGACTTCGTCTGTGGCCCTAGGATGAAGTTTCCCGAAGTGTTCCTCAGGCTGGGTTTCATTTTCAATGGGAAAGTCCTGCCACCGGGTAAGGCCACTGTGGGTCGCCATGAATGCCAGGGTGAATCCAAATCGCTGTTGGAACTCTTTCCTGCATCGAGGAGAACGCTGTCAGGTCTTCGGATCTACCACCGCATTGAGTGAACGGGAACGATCTCGCGATCCTATAATATATACAGGGTGTCCAATTCAAATAAAACGACAGACTACGAATCGGTATAGCATCGCAATATCCCTCGGACATTAAAACTACGAACAATTGTTTCATTGAATTCGGCTTTAAAAGTTGGCGATTATTCTGCAGTCATCAAGTTTCAACGAGCCATGTAAAGTACCGTAGGATTTTTTCTCCAATAGGACTTAGTTGATCCCGAAGAGTCAATTAGAGAATGTGAAAACTTGGTCTGGCAATACACAAATTCGATAAGTCCATAGAAAAAGTGGCTGTCTCAAAAATCGCTTGAATAATCAGCGATCTCGCGAGTGACTCTGAAATCGCTCTGTAGTTGCATGGTAAGTCAATAGCGCTACAGAGCGGTTTTGGAGTCGTCCGCGGGAAAGCTGCAGGTTATCCAACAGACTTCTAAGATAGCTATAATTTTTTTAATTTTACGGCGCCGTCGAATTATTCAATGATATTTGAATATAGAGCTTTGGCAGCATATTCCTTTGAATTGCAAGAATTGACTATATATTTTCCAATGACTTAGCTGCTTCGTATATTTTAATGAATGACGAGATATACGAGCTGGGCTTGATTCGGATTGGGCACCCTGTCTACGCATAGGTACATCGCGATAGTCCGAATCTTGTTTTATTCGAACGACTGGAAGGATCATGGATGGAAAAAATAGTAAGACGCGAAAGGTGATGGGCTAATGGAGACCCGATCGTTGATGAGTAATGGGGTTTCCGTTGCAGACCGGAAGTAAATCTATGTGTATGGGATAAACTCTGATAATATATACATATAATTATATATGTAGTACAGAGTCAGTGACATAGCTGATATGGCTATAGGCGGGATTAAACGGTTAATGATGACAGGTCTTCATGTTAATATACCATATAATATACTCGCGCATGATTATTGAACAGGAGAACGTATAACGTGCATTATTTGATGGTTTTACCTGGGCAGAAGGTTCATCAGCATAGCTAAGGGTCTGCATGACGTTAAATTATTTTATTAGTAGAGACAAATCAAAGTGCATTAATAAATTATTAAAATATCATTGAAAAGTGTCGTTTAAACTACTACACGTGTTCTGTCCTCTATTGTAATAATAATAACTGCAGATTATTGAAATACAAATTCTGCAAAGAATTTTTCCCGGTATTTCGCATCGTATATATATTATTCATATTATTGCGTCATGCATCTACGCAAGCGTGCTCGGATATTAGGATCGTGATGATTTGTGCTAGACAGGAATCTATTCGAATATGGGACATCACGGCATGAAATGCGATATATTTTTTGGCAATGATGTGAGTTGCCGCACATATAGAGAAAGTGAAAACCATTTATGTATATCTGCTATTATTCCATCTTCTTGTAACATTATGTATTTTGCGGATTTTTGGACTCTCTGAGTTTTGGACTTTCGGATCTTTGAGTCGTCTGCATATTTCCATCAATTCCGGAATCTGCTAATTCTGAACTCTGACGTTTCTAGAAACTCAGAATCGCATTTCAAATAAATTCGGAAATTTTACCGTTCAGAACTTTTGCATTTCGCTCACGTGTTTATTTTGGTGAGGATTTTTTCAGAACATTGTTGAATCTACCGAAGAGTGTATCAAAGTGAATCGATTGCAAGAAGATGGATGTAATGAATTTGTCATTGGCACGGAAATTTGCTGTACATATTCATTAGAGCGATCCAAAAAGGCGTGATCGATATCTATCTTTTTTTTTTTCATTCCTGTTAAAAAGCCAGCGTATATAAAAATTCCAGGCCTCTTCGGATCACCCTGTTTTAGCATATGTACAAATTCTACGCGGTAAAGCCCCGATTCCTGACACATATATTAATATCTATGGATTATACGTGATTTATATAAAAATAAGTATGTGAACACACACATGCGGACGTCAGTGGTACACCTGTGCGCGCGCGTGTATATAATAACGTGTATCTTAATTATCAAGTATAATTAATTAATTAATTATGATCGTGCATTGGCCACGTTTGAAGAGCTTTTTGATCACTCACCCTTCCTCCTTGCGGGTTGTGCTAGCGTTGGCAAAGCACGCCGTTACCTTAGCATCGTAGACGAGGCTTAGAAGAAGATTTCTGTCACAGTAGTACGAAGCCTTGTCAACTTTACTCGCATTTACTGTAAATTCAGAGGAAATTAAATCTAGGAAACCATCGATTGGCAATGGACAACAATAAAGAGTGCGAAAACTACTGCACCCAAGTGTAATGGAAATTTTGGTAATACTTACGACGAGAAGTACCACCATGGGAATGCTCCGGGGGTTGGGATCCAACTCTGTTATAGTCCATCCACTTCCACCCCGCTTGGCGGGTGCGGTCGAGGAAATGGAGCAACTCTTGCTCCGAGGTGTTGAATCTGTGTTCATCCTCGTAATGGTACCTGTGGCAATGAGTACGTGGGATGATTACGATCATTTGCACTGTAGATATCTAGGTTTTGATGGACTGCATTTACAGGGTGGTACTAAATGTTGTGTCACCACTTTGGCAGGTGGTTCTCCAGCTCGAGATAGGCAGAATACCTCAACAAGATGTCCCAACAAAATCCATCTTTACTCTGTTCAGACTTATTGGACATTTTTATTATTGGCTTAAAAAAATCTCCTCATCAGGAGGGAAAAAAGTGTCTGGGGTCTATGGGTCCCAAATGAATTTTTCACCACCAAAAATGATCGTGAAGTTAAAAAAAAAAAAAAAATGCGGAACCAAAGTTCATTTCCGACGTATGGTTCCTCAGAGAATCTTATTCCTACTGACAATCAGCATTTTTTAAGCTTACAAAAAATTTGGACCTTGAGTTTTAGGGTGAAGGTAAATTTTGCGGGGGCATGTTATTGGGGCACTTCACCGATCTCGAACTGGAGAATCACCTGGCAAAGTGGTGACAGAGTATTTAGTTCCATCCTGTAAATTTCATTGATCATATGATATCGACATGCTTAATATATATATATTGGATATATCATGAACACAGAAGAGAATGAATGAATAAATGAATAAATAAATACGCACCCACAGTACGTCCAATCGGGATGCACCCGCCAGTTGCTACCTGAGAAGTAGTCAGTCACAGCTTTATCTGCAATAATATAGTTTACTCCAATTTTCCGAGTATTTGGGCTTTTGATGCATGGTGCAGGCATACAGAGATCGATAATGAAATATAAAGGAGATCATTTTCATCCCTGTATGTCGTACGATGTTGAAACTATTATACTAACTCCTAGGGAAATCTTATACTATACGTATCAGATTTATTGTACTTCCAAATTCCAATATACGTACTTTTCTCATGCTGGTACCGATGGATCTCCTCGATCGCGTGGACCCGGTAGCTTCCACCGTGATCGTGCTCTGGGAGGGCAACCACAACGGTGAACGGTGTATTCTCGATCCCCATGAAGTGGTATTTTCTTTTTACCCTGCCCACCCGTTGCTGGAACGTCAAAACCCGGATAAAAGCCATTTAAAAACTCCAAATTTTCAAAAAATTTAAAAATCTTCATCATTGAACAACCCTGAACAATGTTACCACTCACCATATCGTCATAGTGGTATTTCGTGGGCAGAACTACGCTTCCGCTTGCTCGGTTTATCACGGCCTCACGGAACTGTAAATCATTTTAGATCATTAATTGTTACGATTTGTAGATAGCAACGAGAAAATCATGCAGAATTTTCGAGCATTCATTAATTTCATACCGTGAGCAATCCAGCCCCGAAATCCCGGGGACCATTTCCCTGGTCCAGTAGCTCGACTTCTGCCATGTCGACACTGTTGTACGCCGGCTTTAGAATATCATCAAGCTGAAGAATAACCGGTAAAATTTTTTATCTTCCATGAACATGGTATACATATTTGATGCAAATAATTATTGCCTGCAGATACTTACGGCCGGTCTGAGATCCGGATGCGTAAGGATGAAGCCGTTATTGGTCACTATAAAAGCATAGCCATTCACGCCAAGCTGGAAAAATAAGATTGATAGGGTTTCGGTGAGTTTGTGAAGCCAATTCTGGCTAGTGGATCAAAGATTGTTAAATTACGACTTGCTATGGTCAAAATATTTAATTCTGGCTACTTTGGCAAGATATAATTTGATAATGTCACGTCAGAAAGTTTAGAATATTTGGTTTGATGGAATAGAATACTAACCATATGCGGCAACATTAGTTTCTCGATCTCTGCTATAGGAACATCGATACCAGCGACCCCCAGTAGCTCGGCAATCCGTGTCTGCAGTGAATAAAAATTTATTAACGAAAAGTTCCGGACGCGTTGAATCGTCCTGGTAAAAAAATAAAAATAAATAAAAGAAAAAACAAAAATCTATAGAAAATAATGACCATTTCAAATTTCATTACCATATAAGCTCGACTACCTTCCCCAACCAACGCTATATGTAATAACAATTACGTTTAGTAACTTTCTAATATCAACACACCGCTAATTTTAAAGTAT
The DNA here is from genome assembly GCA_963989295.1 of Ametastegia equiseti. NCBI lineage: Eukaryota > Metazoa > Arthropoda > Insecta > Hymenoptera > Tenthredinidae > Ametastegia > Ametastegia equiseti. The sequence goes on from OZ022390.1 coordinate 24,993,201, forward strand.
ATAATATTTTGATATACTATTATATGTAGAGGTATATGATATTTATGTCTGTCAAAATAATATTAGGTTTATGTATTGTTTTTAGTACAGGAAAATACTGATAAAAAAAACAAACCAATGTCTATGTAAGACTACGTTTCAATAATTATACTGGTACATGATAAACTGATTGTAGGTATAATTGTCAAAAACTATCCTATAGATATAATAAAACGAATCAGTACAAATGTAATAATATTTTGTAATTGTATGGATCAATTGGTATGGGAGCTCGGAGGACCGTTCATTTTTCAAAATGTTTATTTCTCATTTTTTATCTGGAGAAGATTCTAATAATTAATTATTATCGAAATTTTGGGATGAACGTTGATCATGGCGTACGATCCTTCGAGCTTGTCCACTGATCCACTGATCGCTACTCGACTAATGTCTAGCAATAATAATTAAATTACGTTATTGCCGATTTTTTAATAATTATTAATTATAATTGGAGTCATAATACGCTAACGGGGAAAATCGCCTCTCGATAAGATCCAACAGGGCGGGCAGGACGTCTACTCAATTATATACGGTTTAAAACACTTTGTTCAATATTTTTCTCTATGATGGCACCGGGTGGCATCGGGTGGCACGAACTTCACGCTATCTAACGAAACGTCGAAATAGTTATAAAAAATAAATAAATAAATGAATAAATCAATAAATAAATAGAATAACACCAAATCGATGGGTAATCATGAAGTACAGGATCTACAGGCCAGATGGCCACGTGTACCTCTCGAATCATAAAAAATATCCATATTTCGGTAACATACCAGTGTAAATAAACATGTGATTAAAACGTTTTGCTGAATGTTTTCTGCAGTATTGACAGACAATTTTTGCATTCCTTATCCACCCATCTACCACCTACTCCTGCACCACCGGTAAATTTAATATCCTACCTGACTACCTACCTATCTATGTTAATGATCATTTAATCAATCACGTTACTACCTATATAACAGTGTACACTAATTTAAACGCTAAAGTGAGATCAAAGAGGTATAATGAGATAAGATAATTAAGATATAGGGTACGAGACGGACGAACGAATGTAGACCTAAAAGTGATAGGGAATCCAGATCTGTACCCAAGAAGACGTCTCGTCTCTGGGATTCCATTTCCTGGGCTGTACATATGTTTGTTTGGATAACGAATTATTAATATCTATCAGCTGGCTGAAGAGATATATGGATTATAGTTTTAAGAATGTTGAGAAGATTTTTGGAATCTTTGGACTCCCCGCAGATCATATACTTTTTCGTTCTTGGATACAGAAATTGGCGATATTCGAAGGATCGGGGCTTTGGCAGGGGTCAATTATAATTTCTCAATCTATGCATTGAAAGCATTCGAAACAACGCTGGCATTCAGCTGCGAACCTCTCGAGTCCTGGTCACCCAATAAGCCTCGTTCACCAGCACCTGCTCTGTGATGTTCTGTGGACAGATAGCAACGTGAATCCAACATTCGCAGAAGGGGTTGGTCTCCCTCTGCAAAGGGTTCGCTCACACATGGTTAGTCAATCGGAATTTTTTTTCCTTATGTCGTACACTGTTTTTGGCCTGTCATATTTTTCAAAATACTCTGGCCATTTTTGAGTCTGAGAAAATCATGCGAAATTTGATGATTAGAATGTGGGTCAAATTGCCTGATCTAATTTTCTGGGGTAAATAACGTCATGTTTCATGTTCCTGCATAGCGCGTCCTCTTTGCTTCGCATTTGGACACATCCGCGCGAATATAAGGCTGTTAAATGTTTCGAAAGAAGATAAACTTGAAATTGGTAGCTTCTGGTACCCTGATTTTTATGCTCACCGCGTTCAGTCGACGGTCGAAAACTGGAACGCTGACGGAAGTCATCAAGCTGTAAGTCTGTGTGTTCAGGTCCTGGTCATGCATCCGTCTGTGTTTCTTAACGAGTTTCCGTGCTTGTTCTTCCCTGATTAGGAAAGTGGTAGAGTTTCTTCGGTAACTTTTGACCCGCTCCCGCTGCATCCTTCTCAGTCTTTGGTCCCACAAATAGTCTGTCATTTTCGGATCAGTAATGTCCGCGTAAACCGGCGTCCAGATCACCGGGTGATCTACACGTCGTAATACCAGTGGCCTCGCCATCACTGGCACGTAGTTCAGCACCTGAAAAAAGGTCGAAATTCAGTTGACAAAGTTTAAAAAAATCAGGAGGTTTAATACCTTTTCGGAAACCTCGGCCATGGTCGAGAGGTGAACGTAGTAGCCTCGATTCGCGCAGGCCATCCATTTAACCTCTCTAGTGTCAGCGACTTCCCTGCCAATCAGGTAAGTAAATACCCTGACTGGCATGTCAGCCTTGTCAGGATCCTCAGGATTGTCGAGCCAATTGTAACGCTGGAATATTTCCTGATGATTGTATGGAACACCGTCGGTAATGAGCATGATGGCCTGGTTGCACCTTGCACCTTCATGCTTGGTACGGTAGTCCTTGAGTAGTTCGAAAGCTCGGGTAAGAACTGCGGTGAAGTTGGCAATCATGTCAGTGTCGATCTTTTCCATCCCGATCTTGAGCTCCCGAATGTTAGCGAGGTTCGCCTGAACCAGGACGTTCTCGAAACATGGCACCACGTAGTTGGTACCGTTCGAGAATGTGATTATGTTGACGAAGTCGTTGTTTCCAAGGGTGTCGAGAATGCTGTTCACAACGTGCTTAGCGATTTCTTTCCTGATGCCAGTCATACTACCGGAGCTGTCCACCAGGATCAGAATGTCCTTGGGACTGGTTGCAGCTTCGATGTACCAATTTCGTGTACGACAGTCGAAGAGGTCGACGGGCTCCATGGTCCAGTTCATCGCAGGATATTGGGTCATGAAGCCAGTTGCACTGCCGAAGTATTGCCAGGATAACGAAGGATCGAGATGATAATTGTTGAGGAAGGTTGTGTTCAACTTTTCAGCCCAAATAATCGCCTGAACGACGTTCATCGCTTGGCTATAGACGTTCGTTGGTATGTGGAAGTTCGAGTTACTGAGGTTTACGGGTCTTCCGAAGTGACTGCTGTACGTCATCTCGAGTTTGTTGTCTTTGGCATTGTTGTATTTGTAGCAAGTACTGTTCTCCGGGTCCTTCTTAATCTCGTAACAAGTCACGTTGTAACCTTCAGCAGTCTCTGCCAGACTTTCAGCCACGTCCATTATGCGCTGTGAAAATGATCATCATGATAATTCATCAGTTAGCATTCACATAATAGCCCCTAGTCATTAAGTCAAGGAGTACGCTCTGAGGAAAGTCCAGCTTCTTACCTTAACCGCCGATATCTTGGACTCCATCATGAAGCCAACGTCCTTAGCTATTTCCTGTACCAGAGCGTTACCATCCCTAGGCTTGACTTCCGCTTGCTTGTAGCTTTTCTGCAGGGTTTCCACTTGGGCCACGTATTTTCCTAATTGCCCCAGTTCACCGCCCAGTCTGTTAGCCCAAGACTTGACCCTGCGGCATATATTTCATAAATCGATCAACGGTATGCGTTGGTCATAAGAAAAAAATCATATTCAATTTCAGAATGTGACCTCAATCTGCTGCACACATTGATATTTTAGTGTATAGTGACGCATTCAGGCATCTCAAACTTTAATTTGCTACCTTTTGGTCAGACAATAACATTCTCAGATGCGATTAGCCTTTGTATACTTTCAAATTGGGAACTTTGTATGTTATGATAAACGCTTTTCGTATAGTCAACGAAGATGTGTAGGGGTATAAGATTGTGTTTACTATCATGTGGGATTTGATTTCTGTCGTTAAAAGCGAACGATGATGGTGCGGGGTTTGAAAATTCAGATCAGTGATTGACGAATGGTGTTCAAATCTCCAGTGGTAGTATGAAGAAAAAACAACCACGTAAAGTACTTATATTTGGAAAATAAACGAAATAATAGTGGAATCAGATACAGAGCTTCCATCGCAAGATATAGTGACCATTTGTTTATTGATTTGAAAGTTTAAACAGAAGTACAGTACCGGAATATAGAGCAATTAAACTGTAATGTAAAGCACGGCATAAAGTTAGACGAACACTAAAAGAACGACATAAAGTTGACGTCAAGTAGAAATAGAATAACGTGACATAAAAATAAAACGCATGAAGTGAAAACAGTGAGGCATTATAGTGCAAATATAGGGTGCCCTTCGATTAGTCGTACAAATCTATACATATATTGGGACATTCTTTATGGAAAAGGAGATGATTTTTAATTAGTCACATGATCGTCGTATGGAAATAGTGGCTTTTTTTCGTTTTTTATTTCAGTAGCTGACGTGGCTGAACCTTTCAATTTTTCAAACCGGCAGGTTTCAAGATTTTTTAATTACGCCAGTGTATTCGGTTTGTGCTGACGTTTCTCAGAATAAAAAAATGGCCGTTCAATCGAATGTTGAATAACTCCGGAATGGTGAGTGATTTTGAGACGAAAATCAAAAAGTAAAAAGTAAGAAGAATCTCTACAGGCTGATCGTACTGGCAACGAAAAGAATTCGAATTTTGTTGAAGTTGGCACAGAATTTCGTAGAAATATTGAGACTTGTGGTTCGTTCTATGGTCCTGTGTGCGGACGGGGCGCAATATTTCTACCAAATTCTTGTAAATTACGATTGCTCCGAACTCGATGATGCAAGAATGCGTAAAATTAGCCGATGTATTGACGATGACTGAGTGCTCATTATTCTGTCCATGCGATACGCATAAACACATCGATGCTGGCATATTTCCACGATTCTTTCATGTTTTTGAATGTAGCATTGAATGTAGCTTTGAATGTAGTTTTGAATATAGCTTTGAACAATCTCCCACAGACGATTCAGCAAATCAGACTGAAGTGTTTATTGCAATTTAGTGCCATAGGAAAACACAATTTTACAAATACAGGACAAACGTACTGTACTATGCCAGACATCAAATGTAGCAAGTAGGCGAACGCGTTTATGGGTTCACTGTAGCTGAGAAGCTGTCGAAATGTTAGAAATCGACAACGCGTTCACAATTACTTCACTCGTTTATTTTATTTTATTTTACGTTTTTTTTTTCATTTTTAATACTGAGGCGTTGAGTGATAAGCTACGCTACAATTCAAACCCTTTGTGGCCACACCACTGGAGAATAACTTAGTGGTTACACTACTGGGTGAAATTTAGCCAGTTAAGTTTCAAATGGTTACTGCATGTGAAAACTATCGGTCCGATCAGGATCGAAAAAATACTGACAATACTTTGAACATTCTAAAACATGTGTGAAAAGTTGTTATGTCAAAATTCAAGTCACAACATGTTCAAAAAAATCGTGAATAAGTAGATTTGTCAAAAAATACACCATTTTACTCAAACAATGATAATTTTCTGAATTTTCCATACTTTCAAGTCAAATTTCAATCGAAATACTCGTCATTATGGTACCTCTACGAAAGAAATAGTGGCATGATGCACGTTTGAAAACAGGTATTTATTTCAACATGTGAAGAGGGTCGATTTTGGAGTAGAAATGAATGCGGATTTATCTGGAAGACATAAGTGCGAAAAATGCAACCTTTTCGCTGGAACAATCGTAACTAATGCATTTGTTACTTATTCGTTACCCAAAATGAGGCCTGGGCGAAATTTACCCATGGTTGCCACGAAGGGTTAAAAGCGTTCTATAATACTGAAGCATCATGTCTCGAACTGCAAAGCAGTATTGAGACGATCAGCCAGATGATTTTGATACGGCTGAAAGAGTTCAACTTCATTCTCTGTTTTCAGGAAGCTTTGTGACTTCGAAGTTCGAAGTGCCATGGAGCAAAAAGTCATCACCCACTTCCGTTCTAGATAAACCTCTCTATGCAGCAATGATAATTCCTTCAGAACCCTTATTATATATGGGAACAGAGACTGGGGTGTAGCTAAACATTACTGGCAATGACACCTAGTCGTTAAAATCAAACGTGGGATTCCAGGACCTATTCAATAAGATTGCACCTACTTATACCGTTCGACCTTTCATCGACAAGGTGATCGCAACAAATGGTAATTAATTTAATTATCCAAGAGTCTTTTCAGGAAAGTCACCCCGATTTGTCAGAACAGTTACACACCACTTCCAGGAAGTTCTAGAATTTTCTAATTTCTGTTATTTCGTGTGGAATTGCATAATATCTTCCCAGCCCGACATGCTGATACAAACTGACGAAAGAAGAAGTCGAAAGATCTGGCAGAATTGGTACAAATCTAATTGTTTTGTGTATCTATATCACGACATCGCGGGCGCCGCCATATTTACACTAGATCATCATACACCGCGTGAGTAGACTTGAAATACACTGAAGTGAATTACACTGATCATGAACTGGCATGTCCGGTCACAACACACATCTCCAGTCTCGTCCAGCCCCAATACAATACCATAATGACCTCAAACGAATCAGGCGAACGAGGTCTCATCAGCAATGACAAACCTCGCGTTTTCTCGCCACTAGGTCATCATCGCATAGCCTACTGCACCCTGTCCATCATCTCGAATTGCTATAAGGCCCCTTCAGTGCAGATGCCTAATTAGGTTCACCTATCCAACCCAAAGAAGCCGCGTGATTTTGGGTCATAGTGAACTTACGTGATGTGTGAAATGTTGTGCTGGGATTCAGCGAGAGGACCTTCGGCCAGGATCATCATCAGCGGCACTATCACAGTGGGGTAAAACGGGGTGGGTCTCATGGTGCTAGGGGACACAAAACTCGTGATTATTCACTGGGGGGTTTTTATTAGTGTATATCGTGACAGGTCAAGACACTGAGGGTAAACTTAAAGAACATTGGCGCAAAATGGTCAGAAAATTATACTGTGGATTCCGTATGACAGTCGGTTCAACGAAACCTGTGACAGCAGTCGCTATTGATCGTATCGTTGCGAGAACCGCCGAACAACTGCGCTCTGGGCCACGTCCATGATACCGCACGACGTCGCGCGCACCCTACGACATAAAGCTGTGGGTGCTGATGTACCTACCACCGGCTGTTGTAGGTACCCATGAATGTGTGTTTCATTATTCTGCGAGGTACCTATAGGTAACTATTATACTCCTAGGCGAATACCGAGTTTGCGCTGTTGTTCTGGTTTGGAGACCCGATCCCCTACTATAATACTCATGGTACACTACACTTCAGCGTCCCCCCCAGGTGTAAATTTTGCACATTCTGCAAATGTGGAAAAATTCGATTGTTCAACCCTGAAGAAAATCGTGTATGAATTTTGTCCAGAAATACATGTATGTATAAAGTAGGTCGGAGTGAAAAAGGTCCGTTTTTTATGCGGATCGTATTTTTAATAGCGCGGGAAACTAGCGTCCTGACATCATTGAGGGGGTGCACAAAGGAACAAATTTACCATGGTTATTTTCCGTTCCTGACAAACTAATCAAAGTTTTGAATTATTTAATATGGGGTTTGAATGAAGGAAAAGTCCGAAAAGACCGGTTGGCACTAAAATATTGATAATAACTCGTCTGATCACTCGATTTTAGCCTTCTCAAGCTTATTGAAAATGAGAATACCGAAATTGGATATATGTTGCTCAGTTTCGGAGATGCAAGCGTTTGAAAAATGGGTTTTTCCCCCATTAATGAGTTTTTCCCAAAAAGACCCAGTTTTCAAACACTTGCATCTCCGAAACTGAGCAAGTATTTATTTTTGATTTCTATACATCATAGGTAATAAAAGCTACCTTCGTTACGCTCCGAATAAACCTAAGGAGGCTGAAATCGACTGATCCTGTGAGTTTTTATAAATTTTTTAGTGCTGACTGGTCTTTCTATGGCTTTTTTCCAATTTGAACCCCATGTTAAATAATTCAAAACTTTGAGGCATTTGCCGGGAAAGAAAATATCGTGGGTAAATTTGTTCCTTTGGCACTTTTTGAAGTGATGCAATAAGACGCAACTTTACAGTGCTATTAGAATACAATCCGTAAAAATCGATCCCTTTCACTGCGAGTTAATGTATTAAGTAGTTGTTTAGAATACTTTTTCTGATCTTCCACTTTGGGTGATTTCTTTCGTGCGTGTCAACATCTCTGCAAGGTTTCAGACGTTTTGAGAATTTGGAAAATAAATGTTGTTCATATTTCTGCTAATAAGTATTTTATTCACGTATGCGTAACACGTACTTGTATTATTTTCATGACGTGTGAGTATGAATCCGTGATCGAATTTCATGAGAAATCACATCTGTGAAATATTCAAGTAATCGACTCTGCGTCTGGAACATCTTTCATGAACATTTTGAACCCACACTCGCAGTGGAACGTCTAAAATTCAAAAATTAGTGTTAGGAACAAGCACAGCCTACACGTGCACAGGGCTAAAATTCCACTGCTTATTTCCAACATCTGCTACTATACTGCGTGAAAGCTCAGTGATCGTAAACAAAAATCCCCGCACGTATGTATAAGAGTGATGGAAATGATACGTAAACAAGCATGAAAATAACACATACCCGCCTATGGAAATTACGTAAACTGGTACCAACGATCGAAAAAATTTTATACGGAGAGATGAGAATAAGAGATCTCTATACTATAGTACGGTTTTTACGAAATTCTGCAAAAATGCCTGCGTCAGAAATTCATAATAGTAGATGCAGAAGGAAAATCTCACCTGGGCCCTGATCTCCAGTACTGGAATGGGTCTCTCAACATCCCTCTTTCGCTGTTAAGGGGATGAATAAGTCATCTGTTCACTTTACAGCATAGTATGCATTATGACATACACCTTTTAGGCATGCATTTAAGACGTTTGTTTGTGTTGGCACGTATGCAATATTCAGTGAGATCAGTTGTTCAATGCTGAATTGTCTGCGTCACTTATTTCATCCCATGCACTTAAACTAAACGTGGCCGATGATGTACAGGATTTATTATTCAACGTCTATCTATGCAAGTTCGGCCGCAACAGACTCATCAACAACTGAAGCTTTCCCTTGTGTTCTGAAGATCTCATTTCCAACTTTTGAATCAGACAATATTGACGGAGATATGAAATGAAGTCGAGAATCGAAAACCAAAGTTCTTATCCTGATTCAGATCCTCGATGTTTAGAAAGTTATGTTGACACGAGTGGCGATGTTTATACGAATATATAATTTTATATGAACAGATCCTCTTCAGATATAAAAATAAATACCTTTTCTCGAACTTCCACTATATTGAGTTATTTGTTTGATCAAAGTACCATATTATGTGAGTATCAACCTAAAATTTTGTTAGAAAAAATCGAAAATTGAAAAAGTTACGAATATTTCACTTAAAAAGTTCATTTCTTGCACATTTACATCTTCGCGAATTTTTTTAGACACATTCATTGGGATTTAGGTATGAAATAAGAAGTCAATGTATCGAAGTGTAATTTTATTAAGGATCTGTTTGCTTTGAGAACTGTCGAAGAACTGATTTAAACCTAACAGTGATTAACCAAGAAGACTAATCCTATACGTATTGATCTCTTGTTTACATATATACAAATATATTTATGTCTCCAAACTAAATACGTTCTTATACTATCATCATTATTGTTTTTGCTTTTATTCCAACAACATGGACATTTAATTTTGGCCAAATTAACTTCCCGCACATATTCTACATGTTCCAAGTATGTTCCATAATATTTGAAACAAAAAAGATGAAAGGATACTTCTTGTACGGTAGCCAATTAAAAATCAGTCAGGTCAACAATTTGACTCAGGTGTGACTACCACGTGATTCTACAGAAGTGTGACTTACCGAGGGTTAAGTAGGTATCAGAAAACGAATGGAACAACGTGAATACTATGACGAACCTTAGAAACTGTAATCCTGAAAATTTTTTTAAATTGGTATTTATAATTTCGAAACTGCTTTTTCCGTTATAAGTCTATTGCATATATTGAGCACTTGAAAATACATAAATTCTATTCAAAATTAAGACGTGAGGCAAGGTCGTGAGCACTATCAAGCAAGAGACACTGCACGTATCAAAGGCGATTCCGAAATTACGATTTTATGGTAGTTCTACTGATTCTCGTTATTCTGAGAGTTCCCTACTTAGAGATCCTTCGCCTTCTTCTCCTCTCACATAGGAATTTAAAATAATCCTCTCTATGGAAAGATTCTACCAAAATTTCGGCACATTTTCAATCAGCGATGCCTGACGATTGATGATTATACTTGACGATATCGGATCATCATGCATGCAGGGTTACGACTTATGCCAGTCCCCGAAGGATTTGGCAACTTGAAGGTAATCGAGAGTGTTCAAATGTACGAATAAAACGATAAATGCAATACTTTATTGATAACAGCAATACTGTGTATCGGTACATCGGAAAAGCGTTAGGAATATCATTGAGGAAATGAGTACGATGGTTGATCGAGATGTTTGAAGGTAAGTTTTTGACCCACTACCACATTCGGTTATCTCGTCCTCCAGAGGATGGTCGCTATAACATCCCTCAAGTCCTCGTCTTGGTAAATCGGTAAGATAAAGTTTATGGCAAGGAGCTTCAATGGTTTCGTTTGAGTAAGAACTTGGCAGTAACTCCCAAGGTTCGACTACCAGTCGTTCATAAGGGCTAGGAAATAGCGTGTCAACAACTACGAGCACCAAGTTGGTATGTGGAACCTGAAATGATAAAAAGAAAGAAAGAAAGAAAGAAAAAAACAAAAACAATTCAAAGACAGTATCTTTTCAAAAGTAACTAAAAATAGATTAAAAAAAAAAAAGAACCGAAACCTTCTGGGCAAAAAAGGGTCTCGATGGATGACTGTTGATGTTTGTGATGACCTTTCGATCTGTGAAGTTCCTCAAAATGTAAAGGATTCGTTTTTGGTCACAAGGGTAATTGTGCTCTTCCCAATGTGGTGGTGGCGATGGATCTGGTGAATCTTCTTCTTTACTGGCATGTTTTCTTGCCCATGTTTCAGGGACATCAATAAATTGCGATGTCAGCCAGATAAGTCGAGCAAAGAACCAGGTCAGAAGTTTCCCCATGTGTTTGAAAGGAGTTTCGAAGATGTTAGCGATGCCCTCGGCTTGCTGAAGGCAGATCAAAGAAATTATTCGTCATTCCGTTGACATAGCTGAACATGAATTTGGGGGATTTTTGCCCTGGAGGACTTACGGTGACCGAACAAAATGCCTGATAGTCGAAAATCTCCAATGGCCTGTAGACGCCTTGCTCGACCAAAGAGCCCATCACTGAGCCTTCTATCACTCCCATAAATTTTCCGGTGTCATCGTGAGAGTCGCAGACTACGACGTAGCCATTTTGATCCAGAAGGTAACAATCGGTCCAAGAATGATCGCAGCCTATGCTCGAACCTGTTAAACTGGAAGTCACGTTGATGAACCTCTTGTAAAATGATATCATTGGCATTTGGAAACCGACAACTGCAGCTGGTGCTTCTTTGCTACCGTCCTTAGGGAATATACCCTTAGCTACCGTAACGATTGAGTCCATACCCCCGCTCGATGTTACTGAAATAAAGATACATTTTCTATGTAGTATGTTGGTAGTCATTGCAGGATTCATATAATTAATACGTGTTCATATACCCTCAATCTCTTTTATGTGATAGATTCCATTCAATTTTGAAAAACGCGAATTGTATTTTTTCGACGATTATCAAACTGATTGGAACGAAACCTCCACAAATGAATTCTGTTTTCTGGCAAAAAGTAGCTGAGAATGTCACTTCGTCAAAAAAATCATATAGGATTCCAGTAAAACTCATATTTTTCATGTTAGCTAGGTTAAGTTGGAAGTAATCTCCACTGTATCAGCTTTTAAGTGGAAAATCCTCTGTATTAACTATAGTAGTCCTTCACATTGGAAAGCAAACGCTATTTTTGTATCAAATGCACTTACCTGTTATGGAGATGCTTTCAGGATCAATCCTGTGCTGAAAAATGGCACCTTTATACCACGGCTCGTTAACTGCTCTTCGGTATTGGTCACCAAACTCTGGAATTTTGTCATCCCCAGAAGAAGAAGATTTTCCTTTCACACGAGGACGCTCACGGATGTTTTGCCACCGTGTCAGCCCGCTTTGGGTACCAACGAATCTTACAAAAACGCCGTAGGCGTCCCCCAGTTCTTTCTCCTCTGCGTTACCATACTTGAATTCCTCGTTGAAGCTCTGATTCGTTGCCTTCGCGTCGAATACCAGTAGCTGTACAAGTTCCTTGTTACAGTAGTGCGCATCATCGTCAAGGGAATGACGACTGCAGTTCAGTAGCCTGGCTTCACCGTCTTCATCAGTTTCGTTGAAATGACTTTTTTCTTCGTCCGATTCTTCGTACTGTTCCGCCCAGTACCAATCCGGCTCATCAAGAGCCCTCAGGAAGTGTCTGGTCTCGTTTTCCATAGTGGCAAACTCGTGACCCTCCAGATAGTGGTAACGACAATACACCCAGAACGGATGAACCCGCCAACGATCACCGACGAAGTAATCCAGGATCTTTACGTTCATACTCTGGGTCCTTGCTATCTCGTCACCAACCTGTGGACTCGGTCCAAAAATTTTATAACTGATTTGAAATACTTTAGGATGACTATATTCACTCTATAGTGATGAACAAGATCGGTATTGGTCTTGCATTTCTGCATTTTTGCAAGACTGGGATATGCAGGACCAAGACAGAGAGCAGGACCAAACGTATCAATGCAAGACCATTGAATGTGGTCTTGGTCTTGTTTTTCTCATCAGTACTATATATTTAGACGAAGAAAATGCACCTCCATCCAATGGATCATGCATTGGATTTGGATTGCATGTATTTTCATCAAGAGAGGCTCAAATTGGATGAAAGTAGAATTTCACAGAAGTTTTAAATATGTTTGTGTTTGTAACCAGTAACGAAATTCAGACCTTGATCCAAGTGGTTCCGTAATCCGGAAGAGCGATGGCTATTCCAAATGGCGTTTCCGGTAGCGGTGCGTAAAAGTAATCCCTGTTTTCCAAGGTGACCCTCCTGTAGTCGTCGTAGTGTATCCTCACGGGAATGCCAGTCTTGCTTCCAAACTCATGGTTCACCAGAGCTTCTCTTAGCTTCAATATAGTTTCCGGAGGATTTCTGGTTCAGTGGAATTGGGTTATTTGTCGCACCGGTATCGTACGAAAACAATAATTAACAATAAACGTTAATCACAGTACACATCAGGAATTAACTCCCGATCTCATGCACAGGATGTAAAACTGTACTGTCCCAATAATTGTGGCAACTCTTCAAGAACTCTTTATCAGCAGAAAACATACATTTTTGTGGTGCTTTTCTCTGCAGGTCATGTGTAAGTACATACGTTACCTGGGTTTGCTATCATCGTCTATAATCTCGACTTCGGTGAGATCGATGCTATTGTAGTTGGGTTTGAGTTCCCCTTTGGCACCAGGTCTGAGATCAGGATGAAGTATGACATAGCCGTTGTTGGATACGATGAAAGCGTACCCGTTAACCCCGAGCTTGAAGGGTAGGGTCAAACTGGTTATCTCATCGAGTGGAACATCAGTACCAGCGACCCCTAGCAGGTCAGCAAACCTGGTCATGTTGCTACGATTTTTTTTCCGATCAAATGCTGGTATGCTGACGGATGTCAGCAGTCTGTACTTTTGGTTGTCTTTCTTCTTCCCAAGCTACAACGTCATTAGAAATTAGAAATCTGTGGCTCATCGGTAGACTTGTAGATTTGAAATTCACATTTACATCGAATAGACGATTATGAATATGTAATACATGCCCCGTTACACGTATCTACTAGACACATGTTAGAGTATATAGATATAGGCAAATGTATACACGGGTAGAAGGGCATCCTGTGCGCAGTACGCATGAAGGTCGATATTGACATAGTGTACAGACTGTGAAAATCTGCATCGAGGTTGCTACATAGATGAATGTAGTCGATCGACAAAGTGAAATTAGGTAACCAAATGGTCAGGTATTCACAATAAGTTTTAAACAATGACATGGGCACTGCGGGTTGATTTGGTCGGTGTGTTAGTTAAATTTTGGGCATTTGTTTATCAATTGATGGTTGATTTTATCCTGATCGTGTCTCATCGAATGCGAATTTGTTGCGTCCTGCGTACAGTCGAACTGCTGCCCGTACCTATTATGTATGCTGCACACACTGTGCCTGTATCAGGCTTGCAGAAGTAACAAATTGTCTAATTCTAATTCACGGGTTGCAACGAACAACAGTAACACCAACATAACATTGAACAACAACAAAAACTAGGAATACAACAGTAACAATACCAATAACAACAGTAATAACGACGACTAGGGTAACAGGGCACATGAAAAGGATATAGGGAACAGCAACAACATAAAGAAGTAACCACGTTGTTGAAGTCATCGTTGTATTTCGAATTTTGAGAGCACCGAGACGAGATGGTTAAGACATTTGTTACTTAACAGTTATGTGATACCAACAATGATGGGTAACTGTTGAAGGGTGACAAATGTTCTCTGATTCAAATTTTCGATTCTGATCCTTGCAGAGTATCCTCCGCAAAATTGAGAGTATTAGTAGGTCGGACGGGCGTACGTGCAAAAATGGATCGGGGACCTGGTTCTCGATCTGGGTCTTATCGCAGCTGTAATTCGTGATACCGGATCCAACTTGCTATAGCTTATGAAGTTTGAATGAATATGATAGACGTACCATTTCTTGCCACCTTAGTACCGTTTGTGGTAATCTCTTGCTACGTTTCTGGCCATACCCATTAGCATGTATATCAAGGCTTGGCCACAGATGGTATTTCCAAATCTCCAAACAGTTTCAATTACTAAAAATTCCGTTCCAAACAATCGAGTACCAAAAAGTTGTGTTCAATATTTGCTTCAGGGTCTGTTTTTCTCACATAATTCAATAATTGAATCGATTTAAAGAGCAAGAAATGAGTATTGTATCCATCAAGCATGGCCACAAATGGAACGTCTACCCTATGGTGGATGAAATGGTGAAATAGGAGCAACTGCTTGAGGTATTTGCGTGCAAGAAGGTACAGGGATAATTATACTGGCTGCAAACTAGGGTTGCATAAGGACACTACTGCATTTGCGACAGCTTGGAGTGATATCTAATCATCTGCATCCTCTGCGCACTATGATCTATACGCATGATAATAAATTATGCTGGGTTCTAATATTGCGGGGTAATTTGAGGAGAACTTGACTGTCAGGCAACGGTAAGAGATACAGCAACATCGAGAAAGTGTAAAAGAAAAAATATAAAGAAAAAGTGATAGGAGGTGGAGAAAAATTAACGAGCTTTGGTGTTTTGGTTTTTTTGTTTTTGTTTTGTGGGGGATTTTCTGATGCTCAAAACCTTCTCAGTGTAGATGGCATCCTCGTTTATTCCGAAGCCCAGTTGTTTTCCTGTTTTCTCATGGTTGATGAGCCTCGACTTTTGTACGGCGGGTTGATCCATTACCAGCCACAGCCACGTAGCTAGTGCTGGATTCTACACGTTTTTACAGTTTATATACACATATATACAATTTTTACGAAAATACATACATATAAGGGATATCGAATATCACGCCATCCAATGCTCAACTGTATGTAATTCAACGACCAACTTTCGAAGGGCTTTTTCATTCTTTTCAACAAACATATACATATATCTACGTCGCTGATAGTGAAAATACGACTGACTGACTAGGAGTCATACGAATTTTCAAATTGGGCCTCATTCGAAAGTCCGGACATAAAGTTGAGTAGTTATTTTCACCGTCATCATGAGGTCATCCAGGATAATTAGGGGGATGATTAGGTACCAGAGTATAATGATGGACGCGATTAGCAATGAAAAACATACCGAGATATCCGCGTAAGCATGTGTCCAGATTAGAGGGTGGCGAATCTCTTGCAAAACTAGAGGTCTTGCTATGACATCGATGTACTTAAGTACTTGCTCCCTGACTTCGGACATGGTGTGCACGTGGGAGTAGTAGCCTCTGTTCGTGCAGGCTAACCATTTGATCTCAGCAACATTCGTAATATCGCGGCCAACTAGATACGTGAATATACGCACGGGGATGTACGTTCCATTATCCAACAAATTCCTCTCCAGGACGACCTTTGAAAAAATACCGCTTCATTCTCGCAGCTTTAAACATAAATATACCATTTGCTGCACGCGATGGTCTGTGCTATATCGGTACCATTTGTTTTAGTGGGTTATCTTATATTAAGCCCTTATTGTACGTTGGTACTTCAGGCAACCTCAAGTCCTTGCAAGTTATTTGACATTTTTGGAAATTTCAGAGTTTGTGGAAGTCACTAGAAATCTCTGCTACTCAAGAGTAGTTAGTTCATGGTCTTTGAAAGTTTTTGGAATTCTTTGACAGTCATTTGGTAGTTCTTGAAGTCTGGTCAAAGTTGGCCAGCGGATAGTCAAGGAATACTTGATTATCACCAGTTTTTTAGTCTCTAGTGGAGGTTATTGCTAGTCATGGAAAGTCACTGCTAAAGTGATTTCGACTTGACGGTAGTCTCTATCAGTCATTGGCAGTCATGGAAAGTCATCGGTACTTGATTAAATGAGTTGGAAGTGGACTAAATCTACTACCATCATGAACGACACAACATACAACGTGTTAGCACATCTGTTACTAATAATTGACGAACCTCTTGATACTCACTTCACTAACGTTTCCAGGAACACCATCAGTGATCAGCATGATAGCTTGAATGCAAGGGCTAGCGGCGTCGCAGCCCTTAGTGATTCTGTTACGTTCCAAAATGTCGAAGGCCTCGTGCATGGCCAAGGTGAGATTAGCTGACTCGGTAGGCTGCACGTTGGCCATGCGGTCCTTGAACGTTTGCAGATTTTCAGGTGTCGCCTGGACCAGCATACGTTCAAAACAGGGCACCACTTCATGCGTTAAGTTGTTGTAAGCGATTACAGTGACGAAATCGTTGTTCGACAAGGTGTCCAAGATCTCGGCAGCAGTCGCCTTACCTGTTGATACGAATAATGAATGACCTTGTATCGGAAAATAAAAAGAAATCTGCACATAATCCACGAAAATATCGGCTTACCGATACTGTAAGGTGCACCCTGCATGCTGCCGGTGATGTCCATAAGGATGACCATGTCTTTGCTGCATGTGGCTGACTCGATGAACCAACTTCGTCTTCTGCAATCGTATAAGTCAGGCATAGGGTCACCTCTGCGGTCTTCACTGCGCCATTGCATCGCTGGATACTGTCGAAGAATGCCAGTGCTTGACCCGAAGTATTGCCACGTAAGGGCCGGGTCAGACCTGTAGTTATGCCGGAAGACCTCGTCCAGTGCTTTCGACCATTGTATGGCTACGTTAACCTCAAACGCGAGGTCGTATATGTTTGTAGGTACGTGGACAGACGAGTAGCTTGTGTTCACGGGGATGTTGTAGAAATGAGAGTCCGCGGTGAGCTCCATATCCCTGTGGGCGATAATGAACGTGCAAAAAATCACTGATGGACGAATGCCGGAGTATTGCCGGATCCATCCCACATCATGGCACAGAATTGGCACTACCCCGGCTGCCGAATTTCGTTTGGTAATACTGGCCCAGTACAGAGAAATTATTTGCCCAACGTTGGGCTACTGCTGATGACTAGTATACTAACAAGTGAACATACATGGGGCTCAGCCGGAAGTCAGTTCTGTACTGGGAATACACTGGGCCAATATGGTGTTTTATACTGGCTGGGGATTATTTCGTGCCGATTCACGGCACCATACGTTGGATCGGTGTTAATGACCCAAAATTGTCCCAACATTGATTTTGACTTAGGCAAAGCTTGGCCCTTGGTAGCTGTCAGTATTGGCAGCTATGGTACCAATACTGTACCAATGCCAAGCAAGTTTGCAGTACCTACATGGGCACTGACATTCGAATGAATAATTACAAAAAAAAAAAGGTTTCATGATTGTACTTCCTGGTTTATGGGTATAATGATCACGTACTGATACAGGAACGAGTTGTTCTTTATGGACTCCGGCACTTCTGTAAGTTTCCGTCCATTCACTGGACTCCATTTCCCAGAGACGTATGAGAGGTTTAAAGCATCGGCAATCTCCTCGTCGAATTTGATCAAACCGACGAGGTCGGTGTCATTGTAGTCCTCAGCTGCAGCTTCGGCAACTCTCAGGATGCAACGGACAGCGTCCATTTTTCGACGCAGCATTCGGCCCACGCTTTCGCTGATTATTCCAATCAATTCTTTACCGGATTTATCCTCGACGAGGGCATTCAGCTCCTTGTATTTCTAGGAAGGCCATCACCAACAGCAAAAAAAAAAAAAATCGCGATGGTTTGGAATGATAAAACGTATACGTACAAGATTTGAAAGGTTTGAAGCGAGAAGGGATGACTCGAATAAGATTCAACGAAAAGTACTTTTTCGAACGTTTAAACGGTTTCAAACGTACAAAAAAAGTACTTTTCTAAAAACTGTCTATTTATCTCATTCACACACGAGAATTCCTTACTCTTTTAACTTCTGCTGGCCGCGCCACCGCGTCTGCTAGGTCGGCGAGATCGGAGCCGATTCTTTCGGCCCATCTGTCAACGCTGTCGAAGAAGGAAAACTTCGATGCTTATTGAATTTAAAAATCATCTTTTGGATTTATTTTTTTATTTTTTTTTTCCCTCTAAAACACACGAACCAGTCACACTCACGTTCGGGCATCTTGAGCAACGCTGACACTGATCATAACCAGAATGACGAAGAGAAGGAACCTGTTGGCGAGGCCCTCGTGGTTGAACATGACTAACTATATAACTTAATCCAACTTTCACGTCGATGATTTTTAACTTTATTATTATTTAATAAACAGAGACTTGAATATTCCGGGAATAACAGAATGGCATGGACGTAGGGTACGTAGGCACATTTTCTCTTATCTCAAATGTGGTGTCGCGAGACCGTTGCACCGTTGAGATCTGATTATTTTTGGTTCACGAGCGCGGCCAACGGGCGCCGGCCGGCTCGGGACGCTGAAATACGTCGAACAGCGTATATTTATAAAACCCAACTCGTCTACTTTGGGGTACCGTGAATCTTTACGCAACTTCTCGTAGACTGCGTTCGCCTTGCCGCAATGTTTACGTATTTATTATATATATAGACACATCACCTATACACCGATCCACGATCTCAATGCGTCATTCGTTTCCATGGTTTTCGCGTCTAACTAGATCCAGGCGGGATTCGAATCTTCTTCGTTCGCCAAGTTCAATTCACATTTCTCGTTATCAAGTTCGTTTGGCTACGATCTGTAATAATTTGTGGACCATCAGGGTCATCCTGGACTTTTCATAATCCTATTATCCTGTATGAGTTTTGAAATTTTTCCGTTTATCTATTTTCTATTTCTGACATGATGTGTTCAGAAACACACGCAGCCTCAGAAAAAGTGGCGGAGAGTCGAAGATTTTCGGAATTGGCGAACGTCGTTTTTGCCATACGAAACCAATAGTTTCATGTCTCTTACACGATGAAATGAAAAAAAAAAAGGTGTGAAACCCCCTCGAAAGAACAACCCTTTAGAATAAAATCGGTACAGGGATCTTGACTTATTTTACCGCATGATTTTTTATTCAAAAAAATACTGAAAGTTAACCCTTCGTGGCCACAACTCTGGGGAATAACTTGTTGGTCACACTGGGTGAAATTTACCCAGCCAAGTTTCAAATGTTTGCTGTCTCAAAACTATCAGTCCGATCTGGATCGAAAAAATACTGAAAATACTTTGAACATTCTAAAAAATGTGTGAAAAGTTGTTATGTCAAAATTCAAATCATAACATGTTCAAAAAAAATCGTAAATAGGTAAATTTGTCAAAAAATACACCTTTTCACTGAAAAAAACCACAACTTTTTGAATTTTCAATATTTTCAAATCAAATTTCAACTGGAATACTCGTCAGATATGGTACTTCTAGGAAAAAAGTAGTGGCATAGTGCATGTTTGAAAACAGGTATTTATTTCGACGTGTAAAGAGGATCGATTTTGGAGTAGAAATGAATGTGGATCATCGGGAAGATATATTTGCGAAAAATTTACCTTTTCGCTAAAAAAAATCGTAACTAATGCATTTGCAAAGTGAGGTCTGGATAAAATTCATCCATGGTGGCCACAAGGGGTAAAAGTCAAATCAGGATCTTCATTTGTCTGTCTAATTTGTTTAGAAAACATCCCCAATGACATTTTGTTCGGAATACCTGCCACAAGAAGAATTTAATAAAAAATGAGTTTCTTCTTCGATGACATTCGAATAGGATTTGAAGGTTGAGGATACTTAAAGCCAGCTCAGTGCTAAGAGCCGTAATTTTTTGGTACAAAAAAAGTGTGCCAAGGGATCGCAAATTGATTGGATTGTCATTGACTGGTAATTCAGTTCTCGTCGAGACGTTCGAAAGATTAATAGAAGAGGTCGTAGGCTGTTGATTCTAAACGATGCTAAGAGTGCATGCAATCTCTCATGCCCTTCACATACATGTATCTTATTATCGGAACATCTGCTGTAGATGAAATAACGAGAGTGGCACATCATTTATGCAGGCATAGATCTATCGTATAGGATGCGGATATCCGGTTAAAAAAAAAGTGTCAATCAAATTGATGTATAGAAAAAATAAAAATATATCTCATACTGTATTGTGTGTAATTGTAATTTTCTAAATTTTCTAAATTGTATGTTATGTAATTCTCTCGGTATTTTTTCTCGAGGAATTCATATACACGCCAATTTAGAAATAAAAACAAACAATTTCTTAGAATTTCTATAGGTATGTACATCATATTATACGAAGACTTCAAAGTTAGTTATCTGTTTTTTTATCTACTATTCTTCGAGGATCAGAACTATCAGGAAATAATAAATACATGAAAATAGAGGAATAGAAAAAGAGGAGGAGATTCGGAATGGCTTAAGTATTATACTCGAAGTTCATAGTACAAACAGAAAAGAATCTTGATCGACCCAAAGTCCTCCGGAGTCTGTAATATCGGGTGAAGAATGCTGACCAGGATAAATTTTCGAGTCCAGGCTCCACAGGCTCCAGAAACTTCTGCCGAGCTCGATTCGGCCAGGAAAAATAATCAAGACAAAAATATAACGTCCAGCAGGTTTTTACTCACATGTTTAACCGCCGCGCAGCCTTGCGTACACCCATTTAAGAACATGGTTAATAAGTTCGGTAAACGTTTGGGAATTCGGTTACCACCGTCTGCATGGATATATTATGTAAGCTTATTATTATCATCGCTGAAGGGAAAATAGAAACGTGTTAGGTGAACAAGGGGGTAATTAGAAGGCTGGCCTATTAGTGAATATCTTAGAATGGTTTCCATAAGAATGTTTCTTTCATTATGACAATAGCGTTAAATAAATAATAATATATACTGGACTAGCCGTGAAAAAAAAATTTTTATGCTTCAATTAGTTAAAAATTCTTAAGTTAACCTTGAAAAAAGAAGATCTTCGAAGTTTGAGGACCTTCTTTTTTCAAGTTTAACTTGAAATTTTTCAATTTGGAGCATAAATATTTTTTTTAACTGTCAGTCTAATTATATATTAAGCCTATAAATATATTTCATATAAATTTACGTCCTATTCCAGTCGCGTGGAATTCAGGAGGAGTTTACTCAACTGCGTACTGTTTTGAGAAGAACTTTGTTATTGCAATATACTGAGGCACGAGTACTGCTGTACGTATTGTTGAGTTGGCGCCTAACAATTTTACGCGTTTAACTCAATGAACATAATTCATAAGTCATAATTCGCCTAACAAAAGCGTACAGTTGCTTCTATTGAAATTTCGTTTAGTCAACTACCAATCGTTAAACTTCGCGATATATTGGTTGACAATATTTTTATCCATCTCTCAGTGTACTTGATGTTAAATTTTGGTGTCCCCTTTCTTGACGGGTAGGAATTAACGATCTAACGGGATTTATTAGGAAACACCGGAATCCACCTGCGAGATACTTTCAATAAACTCTCGATAAGTATGTATTGTATTTTTGATTTATACACTGTGAAAAATAGTGGTGGTAAAATTGGCCAGATTGGACCTTGGATAGAACAATTGAAATGGTTAATTAAAAAATCCAGCATTGATTGAGGTGAAAAAAAAGGTTTCAGGGGGTCAAAACACTTTAAATAGTGTTAAATTGATACCAAAATCGCATTCAGCTATATAGTAGTCCACACCGCAAATTTTGTACAGTGTATGATATTTTTTTTTTCTTTTTTTACTTTCTACTGGAGAACGATTCGATGGAAAAATTTGAAACTCTGGAGGGTTGTAGCTTGTCTTTCGATTCAATGATTAGAAATATTCACTTCGTCCCATTAAGATTGACTGATCGGTTCGGCTGTAGGAAGCCATATAACGTATAAATTGAAGGGGAATTAACCGTCCCTAGTAACATACCTCTGTAGAATCATGTAGTAGTCACACTGGGTCAAATTGACCGGACTGATTTCCAATTGGCTGCCGTACAAAAAGTAAACGTCCAATATTTTTTTTTTTTAATTATGAAACATATACTTTGAATATTTTAGAATATGTGCCAAAAGTCGATTTGACCAAAATTGAATGTCAATGTGTCTAAAAAAATTCGCGAAGATCTGAATGTGCAAAAAATGCACTTTTTCAGTGAAATATTCGTACAACTTTTTCATTTTTAAAATTTTAAAAAGGTGATGAAAAGTCCATGGAAACCCGATTAACCAATCATAAATACATGGTGAATTGTATATTTCCATCCTATGTTTCCCATACGGGTATAATATCAGATTTTCTGATTTCTCTTCACGTACATCTAATCACAGCCAAATAATCGAAGCATTGATAGTAAAATGGCACGCATGATTAGCGTTCTAGAACCGATTATTATTTTTCAAGTTCATTGAAATATTTACTGCATTTTTTTGCGTTTTTTTTTCTTTCCTTCTTTCTTATTATTGTAATATTGTTATGCTAGTAACGGGTTACGCGATACTCCGAAAGACCGCCTGTGTATTAGTCGGCATTAAGCTTACACCTCGTCCGGTCTAAACTATACACGTAGCAACGAGCGTCACCGATAAGATATAGTATTATTTTTCCGCATGGAAGGCAAAAAATCTAGATATGAAAACTTGTATTCAACGTTAACCGGTGATCTTGAGAAAAAATTCTCTACCAGGGATTCGGACTTCAGCTTGGCTATGCCACAAGAAACATATTGTATGTAACCAGCCAAAAAATATCTCTCACGTATAGTTTTATTAGGCTGTAATCACATATACATTCATGCCCACCTATGATATATTATAGGTATAGAGAGATAATCATTGATCCATATTTATGCTGAAAGAACTATGCCCCCAACTTAATATAGGCAAAAAAAAATAAAAAATAAAAAATAAAGTATCTAACTAGCAATTTCTTAGCTTTAATTAACAATCGAGGTGTCATTCCCGTAGATATTTTAGGCATGCGTTTATTCATAGATTTGCATACGCATATACATATATTGTCTGGTTTCAAAGAAAGGTTAAGAATTTCGTCCTGTTTTTCATCAAAACTTTGACATTTAATTTCATTGAGATATTCTGAAAAAAAGTAATCTCATAGTCGTTCATTATGACACTGAAACTGAATGGTTAAAATTAAACTAGCTTTTCCGATTGAACAATGAGTTGCCCTAAACGAGGTGGATACCAAGCTTGGAGTTTCAGGTCACTGTACACGGCTGGGTACGATCCAGATTTTTTTTTCTAATAGCCTGCGTGCAAAACATTGTAACTGCGAGTAAATCGGCAGCTGCTTGTGAAGCACGGTAAACCCATATAGGCATGACTTTGGCGGTTGGCGTGAGTATTGGCAAACACTGTGGCCGGGTCTCGGGCTCCCCTAATCGTAATAGTGCAGTGTGAATTGCAATACGGACATATTGCGTCCAGGTGAGACACGCACACAGCTTTAACGACGCGATATTCATAGTTAGGGCAAAACGACCTGGCACATATTCTACAATGTTCAAAGTATGTTCTATAATTTTTTGAAAAAAATCGGACGGGTATTTTTTGTACGGAAGCCAATTGAGAATTAGTCAGTTCAATTTAACCCTGCAGTGTGACTACCACGTGATTCTACAGATGTGTGACTACGGACGCTTGAATTTGCGGATTTTTTTACTTTTTGAGTTTAGGAACTTTCAGAATTTGCAAGTTCTGAACTCTAACGTTTCTAGAAACTCATGATCCGATCGCGTCTAATAATAAATATAAATTCGGAATCTTGACCGTTCGGAATTTTTGTAATTCGGAACTCCAATCCTGCCCCGGGGGCTCGGCGCAATATATGAACGTGAAGCAATGCTCATATATCGTACGTGTGTGTGAAGTGAGTGCATATAGGAGCTGAGAACATCTTATGATTCGTTAAAATGGCTTCGTTCAACAGTTCGCACAGTACCTACATCGCAGGCAATACCGCGCTGAGATCTAAGTATAGTATATATTAAACGAGGTCCATAATATCACGTATACAATATCATGGGCCTATATATGTAGATGTTGATGCGGTAGCGCGGTCATTGGCAGTGATCACCGTATATACCTAGATACATAATCGGGGGGGCACGTCACGCTGTTTGAATTGTTCTAAAAGTGACACGGAGACCTGTACGAATGTATCATATACATACATCGTACAGAGATACGTGTCGATTGTGCGGTGGGGACTAACGCGAACAAGCGAGTCCAAGCTCGAGAGACGGATAGCCGTGACCGAGGGCAATTTAAATTGATATTGATTTTAGCGCGCGACATTGCCGCCCGCTTGTTCGCCCTGCAGGGGCACCGAGAGCAATAAGAGTTTAGGAATTAGGAGTTAGGAGACGTCGACGAGTCGGGGATGTGGGGCTTGTGGGGCTGGGACCGGGGCCCCCCCAGCTACTGGGGCACGCTGCATGCAGTACTCACGCGGTACTCGGTAGTCCCACACGGCACACCGAGAATCAATCACCTTCGCGACTCGTCGACTCTTCAGGCTTATACCGGTCGCACGTCTCAGATCTTCTCCTCTACCTCTCGTTCTTCTAATATACCTACTCTTATTTACGTTTCATCCGTTGAGGAGAACCAACAGAACGAACAGGTATTTATCAGGGAAATTACACAAATAATAAAAACACTTTTTTGTTCAATTTGCAAAAAAAAAAATTCCAAATACCATGAAAATAATTATCCCCAAGTTGGGGGTTTGTAGCCATAGGGGCTGTTCATTCAATCGCAGAGTTATATTCGCATTACTCGATTCGTTTAATTCGAGCCAATGTTATATTAAGGCTGCAGATTGTGCGCGAGAGAATCTAAACTCATTCCTAATTTAAACGAGTTTTGACCTTGTTTTTAGATTCACGGAAAATTACTTTTGAATAACAAAATATATGATATAAATATAATAACAGTTAACACAATAAGATGAAAAGTCATTCGGAAAAGCACTGTTTCTGTTATTCAAAGGTGTTTATATACGATAGAACCTTTCAGAAGTTGTATTAGTTTATATTATCATCGTAGTGCACCTTAAGCTGTGACTCTAACGGAAGTAAATACACCTACGGTTACTTCATACGGAAAGTTTCTTGTTATTATTGTGGTTTACAGATCTTACCGGGGATATCCAGCTAGACGTTATTAAGTATTTCCGCCTTTATTTCCCATCTTGATTAGGTTTCTGTGATTATGCATACATGCTAATGAGTGCGTAGGTATGCGAAATACACAAGATGATTCAGGTACTTCGTAACGATTCTTTATACCAGGATTTATCCTCGTTATGGAGTTAGGATCAAAATTTCCCATCAGGTAATTTTCGGAACAAGGAAAATTTTTGTCTCTTGTCGTCTGATTATTTGAACAGTGAATGTAGAATTGTTTTTCTTGGATATGGTAAACAAGAAATGATCACTGACAAAAATATCTCATATAATTTTGAATACAATTTTGGCATTGAATAAATTCGTGAATTGTTTCGTTCCTTCTAAATCCGCGCTAAAAAAATTGCCTAATCGTAAAAAAGAGCGCTTCCTCTCCTTTTCCTTATTCTTTTTTTTTCTTCTTCGAATTGATCAGGAAATTGCAATTTCAATTCCGATGAAGACTGAATCACTCTGTAGTTTCCAACACATCCATGTTGTATTATGAGATTTTTATAATTCGACACAATTACGGCAACACGTATCCATAAATAAGCCTTTAATCCTGTGGTCAATATTATTGGAATCAGAGTAAACCGGTTGTGAATTCTTGGTAAAATTTCGTGATTTCATCATGGGGATTGTCGATGATAATTATTAAAAAATGATCATTTCTATTCTCTATAGAAATATGTATCATATAGGGTTACAGCAGGGCCAAATCACATAAATATTATAAATTGCGTCAGTTAATGAATTTTGTATTATTATAATTTTTGAATACGCAGATACAGCTCCTTTTCCAAAATATTGCTAATGATTTTTGTCAAATCACATTATTATGTCATATTTTCGACTTTGGCTCGTTATATTCGTACGCCTCACATTATTCAATCTCAAAGTCAAGGCTCTCAAAATTACACGGCGCAATCGTGGGCGCACATATGTACATACATACATACGCGTATGTATAACCCATGTATACATATATGACGTAAGGATCGCATGAAATATAATCGACATAACTTTAATTACGTGTCGTGATACGTAATGCATCGCACACACCCATCATATACATACGTATATACCTACTCGCCTATATCTAGATATAGACTCGACTACTTGACGCGAATTGATATCCTCTTCATCTTATTCTGCACCTCTCGCGTAATTATGCAGATTGGGGAGGGGGGAATAAAAAATACACAATCATTAAATCATGAGGTTTCCGGTTCCAGTATGTATATCAGCGTGCTGTGGGTATTATTATACCTTCGTTTATGCACGTACCCGTATACGTGTGAATATAATTTTAGAATTTAGTTTCGTGACTGCTGACTGCAGAGGGGCGCAGTGCCATTTTGAAATAACTATAATCGGTGGCAATCGCAAAGCTTGAAAACTATTAGGTAGAGAGAAGAGGGGGGGGGGGGGGCTGCAGTTTTGACCTCGGTATATCAAGCTCCCCCTGACCATACCGAACTTGCAGTGTATATATATATACATATAATAATATAAGTGTAAGGACGCGGCCGAGTGAAAATAGCCCATCAGCCCGAGCGCAAGTGCCACTAGGAGAATAATAATAGGAACAAACGATCGTAATAAATTAACGTGGAACTGGTATTGACTAATCAGCCAATCGACCGGTCACGACCTCCGGTGCCGCACGTCGTGTGAACTCAAGCCGAGAGGGCCCCGTCTAGGTTAATAAGTTCAAACTTGAAGAACCGCGTCACTTTCGACTCTCGAGGACGCGTCCGCAGGGCAACGCTTCATCATTTATCGATAATGGTCGATTATTCACTTTCGACTGATATATTGTTTTATATGTTCTATTTTTTTTTTTTTTTTTTATTATTCGGCAGCTGCGGAATATGAGAAGCAATATAAGGCTGTCTCATTTAGGCCTGTGATCGTTAGAGTATGGTATAGCTATAATAGCTGCCTTGAGTCAACCTTGGGTTGAAAACTTGGCAGACTTACGCGCTTACCGTAACATCATTTATTATCATTCGCATAGGAGATTGAAGTTGTTTCGAAATTTAAGATTTCTAGTCCCAATATATTTCGTAAAGTGTCTGATTCATAGTTTTTCATGCATATCCAGCCGTTTGATATCGACCGGAACGTAATTGCAGGACTGGTAACTGCAGGACACTTTTCTCCCTATTTCGTTTTTTTTTTTTTTGTTTCCATAAGTCACTTCTTGTGTTTTTTTTTTGACTAAATGGTCACTTTTCTTACTTTGGTCCGTCATATCGATGATTTTGTATTTTTTGTTTACGTTGATTTCCAACTATACCGGCATCATCATTTCGTCAAAAACGATCCAAATCGAGTTTTAGTTGAAAAAGTATTTATAGCTTGTCTTGTTGATGAACGCTCGGTCGTTGCGTTAACATTATAATTCTCTACAACCTGACTGTGATCAGAACGAAGATAATACAGTATTTTTTTATTAAAGTGATACTTTTTTTTCAACAATGATAACTTTCATTCGATTCAAGGAAATTGGTTGCAAACTGATCGACTGTTTATCCAACAAAATTTAAATACTCATATTATATTTACGATGCCTTGCAAAAACAGTAAATCTCTTATAAATTTGACACAAAGCAGTATCATTCATGTGAATTACCCGAAATCCCCTGTCGATTGACAGCGTATAACAGTATAGCATACCTTAAACCATTATGTAGATTGGTAAAGAATTTCACTATATGCATAAGCTGCTCAATCCAGTACTGCATTATAATTAATGTATTAGACGTGATAATTCTAATGAGCTAATTTTTAGTCATTTTTTTTTTAGGCAAAAAGTAACTTTTCTTAATTTTTCTTTTTGTTTTTAAGACCTCTGCCACTAGCAGCCATGTAATTGTTTATATTATTACATATATCAATTATACGAATTTGATATAACCTCTGAAATAAATTCCGAGTATATAAGTAAGATAGTTCTAAAAATTCGATCCAAGGTCGAGTTCTTGGAATGAAAACGGATTCTAATAGGAGACAAACGGCATTTATTGATCCAAATTGTCTGCCTAAACTGTATGAAACGGCGGTGGTTGACCGTTCAGGAAACATCGAAATCCCGCGCGGCCCTTCTGCAGTCACGTGAGCTCGTTCTCCACACGTGTGCGCGCGTCAGTCGAACGCCTTTGAATTGAATTGTCGCCATATTGCGATTATTGCGTCATGCGCGCGTCGCTTCCTGTATACGTTCGACACCGCGCATCGCCATGTTTTACTTATACCCACCACGTGACCGCGTCGATTCTACTATTTTCGACGGTTTTTATCTCTTCATCGGACAGTTTTTGAGAGACGGGTTATCGGCTGGAGACTCAAAACTCTTAGGCGAGGATCGGATCGTCCCGGACTGAGCATGACGATCCCCACCTTTCCGGGGCTTCGGCTTTCCGCGAAACGTCTAGCGATGCTGTTTTCACCGCGCTGCTTTTGTAAGGAAGATTTTACAGTCTCGCGGGAAATTGAATTCAATTTTTTTTCATTTACCTGAGTCTTGTCTAACAAAATAAAACTAATCGTTCTGTTGTTTTTTTTTTTTGTTTTTTTTTCACCAAACTTTTAAGTTTCGTAGAACAAAATCAACTGATCCGCTTGACGCGAATTGAATTTTTTTCATTTCGTTCGATTCGGAATTTTTGAAAAATCTGAATTCATGCTACCCATGAGAGGTCACCGCATCAGACGTTATAGCTGTTTGTGTACAATCTGGAGCCCACAACTTTCATCTGAAATCGATGTAGGGTTTCAAATTTATTTTAAGGACATGTCTTTTCTCTATATTATGAAATTGATTTGGAGTAATATGGTTGTTCGAAGTATTCTTTTATTGGAAAAATAGAGATAACATAAAAATGGTAAAAAATTATGCTCTGTTGTTTAAACAGCTGTAAAAAATGCAATTTTCAATTTTTTTGCGAGAATTTATAAGTTCATGTAGGAGAAAAACATGTCCTTAAAGTAAATTCGAAACCTTATTGATTTCAGATGAAAACTATGGCTTCCAGAATGTACACGAACACGATGGGTGGCAGCTGATGTCTTCCATATTTTCCGAGGAAACACTATAAAAAAATTACAATATTTATTTGAATGTATGAATAGTAAATGTTCTGGAAGTTTTTATAAATTGAATACATTCTTGTATTGCAAAAAAAAAAAAAAAAAAATTCACGTATGTAAATCGCGAAAAAAAAAACTTATTGTTAGTCCTAAACCTATTCCCTCCTTGAGATAGAACAATATTACCCATAGATATCCCATGGATCATATATATGATTTGTGATATTATTTGGAAAATGTTCCTTAAATATTATTCGCTTTGTATCAGTTTGGAGTCTTGATTAGACTATAATGCTATGGATACAAACCTGTATGACAAGATTGCAAATGCATATATATGTTTTACTACGTCGTCTCTTCCCAGAATCGAATCCACGTTCGCTTTCAGTTTCATTAAATCATCACTATTGACGGTGCAGGGTTAGGAGCCGCACCAAAAATCCAAAATAAAAAACAATTATCTCTTAATAAAAGACCAATTTCTCTCAAAGTGAAACCTCTAATATTGTTTCAAGGTTTCCGCGCGATGGTGAAGAAGCTTCGATGGCAGGAGATAAGGAGAAAGATATGGAGTACTTCTGAGCCTCCACAATCGCGTTTATTTTCCGAGCCCCAATGGCAGGAGCATGTGAGTCTCTGGTACTTCCTCTACCGGTGGCTGATCTTCGGATGTTGGAGTGCGATCATCATCTGTTCGATATTTGACATAGGAAGTCGACGTCCTGAGAGAAGAAAGCAAACCTGGCCGATCTACCTGACCCATTGGGACCTGATTTTGGGTGCAGGACAATCTCTCCTCGGTGCAATCCTTGTCACAAAAAGACGTGGTATGCAGAGGTACGTCGGTTTTGATCCCGACACTTTAGTCCTTGGCAAAACTGAACGCGTCTACTGGGTCTTGTACACCTTAACTTGTTCCATAGCCATAGGTGTTACTATTCTTTACTGGGGTACAATTTACGATCCAAAAGTCCACGCCAAAGATCCTCTCAACTTCATGTTGCATCTTTTCAACACTGTCCTGATACTAGCTGATCTTATTCTCGTCGGTATACCCTTGAGGTTCGAACACGTTTGGTGGCCGTTGGCCTGCGTAGTTTTTTACCTGATATTTTCGTTCTTTTACTACTTGGCTGGTGGTTTGGACAAGAACGGTTACCACTATATTTACAAAATTCTAGACTGGCAGCAGCCTGGTAGAACAGTTTTGGTCTGTATGGGTGGTTTGCTGTTTCTCAGTTTAGTTCATTGCACATTGTGCTCTTTTTCATGGTTCAGGACTTACGTCCGGGCTAAAGCTACCGGGACAAATATGACCACGACTATCATGACACAGGGTACTAAATCGGGTGCAGTTAATGGATGGGAGTTTCCACTGTCTAATACAAAGTCTATTGAACTAGTAGTTTGATCGAAGTATACTATATATATGTATGTATGTATACATATAGGAACCGTTGAACTTTTCACGCGATAAATTAGCTCAATTTTTTCAGTATTATATTCCGTGTAATTTGTATATGTGTGTGTGTGTGTGTGTGTGTGTATTTTTGGCAGTCGTATACTGAAGCGTAAGTTCACATGTTATAAACGCGCATATACATATATACATACGCACGCTCAATTATATTAAATTCGCATCGCGTTACGCGTTTAATCATACTATGTATATGCCACTGAGACGATGTATAACCCCAAGACAGATGTTGGAATCTCAGCAATTAAGTATTCGCCAACGCCTAATTTACGGCCTAATAATAAACCTGACTGTCAGTATGATATTATAAGATGATGGTCAAATCCTGAGGACATTGGCATTATTATACGTCATGATACGTCGTATTAAAAGATTATCCAGATAAGCCTATGGCATTGCATGTTTGGATCAGTTTTTTTTTTTTTTTTTGTGATAGTGCCTGAGACGTGATAATATACGAAAATATAAATGCATGCTGTATGAAAAAATCATTAGGTAAATAAACCCATTTTTTTTTTTTTTTTGCAGAAAATGTTGAAATAGATGAATTTGTTAACTCTTCGTGGCCACCATGGGTAAATTTTACCCACACCTCATTTTGGGTAGAAATTATTTAATGAAGGCATTACAGTTACGATTTTTTGAAGGTGAATTTTTCGCACTCGTGTATCTTCCAGATAAATCCGCATTCATTTCTACTCCCAAATCGATCCTCTTTACACGTCGAAATAAATAAGTATTTTCAAACTTGCACTATGACACTATGTTTTCCCTAGAAGTACAATATCTAACGAGTATTCCAGTCAAAATTTGATTTGATTTGTTATGATTTTTCGAGTCAAAAGATGTATTTTTTGACAAATTTACCTATTCACGATTTTTTTTTCAACATGTTGTAATTTGAATTTTGACGTAACAACTTTTCGCACATATTATACAATGTTTAAAGTATTTTCAGTATTTTTTCGATCCTGTTTGGACTGATAGTTTTCACACAGTAACCATTTGAAATTTGGCTGGGTAAATTTTACCCATGTGTGACTGCTAAGTTATTCTATAACAGAGAGGTGTGGCCACGAAGGGTTATAAAGTCGTGAACTTACGACGGGTGTATTAATAATGATAGTCAACTTAATTGCCATAAAGCTTACTAGGTAATAATTTAGCGCAAACCTTTAGTTCCTAATTATCTATTCCGTTTGGTGTCCATCCAAATATCTTTGGCAAAAGTGAAAATATGGGTAAACGGACTTCCTAGAATAAATGAATTTGCTACCTATCACGATATACCTGTACTATAATAATAATTACATGAAATTAAATATAGGTAATATACATTTTTACAGTGATTTATGTATAATTGTATACCCGTTGCGTTTGCATATGTATGTATGTATGTATGTATGTATGTATGTATGTATGTATGTATGTAAAAATATAACTTGTAAGCTATATTATATTTTGGTCTAATTTTAGTAGTATAGCTAGGTATAAAATAAGTAAAGTAACATTCCTTGTACCAGTTCGTATACAAATAACTATACATAACTGGAGACTGAGTGAATAAATGACAGGTTTGAATGCTAGTTAA
Organism: Ametastegia equiseti; assembly: GCA_963989295.1. Classification (NCBI taxonomy): domain Eukaryota; kingdom Metazoa; phylum Arthropoda; class Insecta; order Hymenoptera; family Tenthredinidae; genus Ametastegia; species Ametastegia equiseti. The sequence goes on from OZ022390.1 coordinate 25,026,133, forward strand.
GAAGCCAAGTAAATGAAAGGAGAGAACATGCACTTATAAGATATGTAGCACGTTTCAGAAAAGAACTAGCTTACGCGAAGAGAGGAAAAAAGTTTCAAAAAATAAATGAACGGATCTTTGTAGGAAAAAAAAAAAAAAAAATATATGTATATATTAAGTAGTCGAAATAAAACTATTGTATGTATATTCCGTTCGAAATGAATAGATAGATAAAAGGGTATTCTAAAAAATGTATAACAGACAAATATTATTAGTAATAATAAAAATAGTATAATCAAGAAAGGTTTGATAGATAATTTGTGAATTGTATATGAAATAAATTTTCATACATTGTGAAAAAATATCAACGTTTTATTATTAATAAAATAATCTTCCTTCAAGACGTTTCGGCTACATTAAAAACAGGTATACGTCATACTTTTTTTTTCTGTACCTGAACCAAAACGTAATGGAAGAACAAATTCCCATCATCTACTATTAAAATCATCGATTAATATAATTATCTCATATTATTATAATTACTTCAATCGGTGGTATCGGGACCACCAAAATCCAATTCACTCATTCTTTTACAATTGTTTCTTTTCTTTTTCTTTCTTTTTTTCTTTCTTTCTTTCTTTCTTCTTTATCTCATCATTCGAGATCTCTAAGGTTGATAGTACTCTCCGGAGTACCCGAGTCAAGAAGTAATACTTGACATTCTGTCCCAGCAATATCATCCTGATAATAAACAGACGGTAAATCATCAGGAAGCAAAAGACCTTCGACGAGTCCAGCGGCGCCAAGAACTACGTCTGTAGCGCCAACAACGGAGTTGAATATGGTGCTGTTTGCTTTGAACCTCAAGAAATCATTGTAGGTCAAATCCGTCCTTGCAGATCCCTTGTGATCCTCGTCTCCACGTTGTTCTTCGTCGCACTCTTCCATCGATTGAGCAGAACCTTGTTTCCCAGATTCCGAAAGTTTAAGCATAGAGCTAAAAGACGGAGATTCTAACTCTGGCGAACTAACGACTAGTGCCTCGTGCGGTGCTATCATTATCATGTGATCTGCTGATTGAGACACAGGGGATGATGAATAAGCAACAAAATCTGAAGCAGATGACGTCGTTATGCAATTTCCTGATACGCTGTTGATCGGAATCTTTTCTTCTCTGTTCTTCGACCCATGAACCCTAAGCATGTGGCCTCTTAGCGTAGATTTTGCCGCGTAAACTTTGGTGCAGGTCTCAACAGGGCAACGGTAAGCCATTCTGATTGAATCTTGATGAGTTATCAGAGGTGTGCCAACAACGACTGGGTCAAGATCGAGATCTAGATCAAGGTGAGGGGAGGGATCCTGTTCTTCGACAATGTCAGAACTTTGTATGTTAGTTTCGTAGTGATCGTTTGCGACTGTGAAGACTTGTTGATCGTTTGTTGATTCAGATTCCTGGAGGATCAGGGCTGAGTTTTGAAGAGAAGAAACTGCCTCCTGGGTTTGATGCTTTTTTATATGAACATAGAGGCTGCTTTTGGCGGAGAATTTAGCGTCGCACATGTGACATTGGAAGTATCTTCCGTCTTTGTGGGTCAATCTGTGTTCCTTGAGGTGCTCGGAGCGCATGAAAGCCTTGCCGCAAGACGTAACGTCGCAGACAAACTTCCTTTCGTTTGTGTGCTTCTTCTGATGTCTCTTGAGTTTGCTAGACGACGAAAATGCCCAATTACAGCTCTCGAAAGTACATAGGTAAGGTTTGTACCCGGTATGCGATCTGATGTGTGCTTTTAAACGGCACGGTTTATCGAAGAGTTTACCGCACCCTGGCCAAGAACATTTGACGTCGCTTTCCTTGTAGCTGTGACATCTTTGATGACTTGTAAGCGCATTACTGCTGTAGTATCTTTTACCACAGCCTTCATGTTTGCATACGTAAGGAGCGTGGCTCTGATCGTGGGATCGCATGTGTAGTTCCAATGCTCTTTTCGTCTGAAATCTTTCCTGGCATTCCGGTACGTGACAGAATATCTTGCTCGGTCTATTGTGCAGCTTTTTATGTGTCAACAAGTTGTAAATCGTTGTGAATCTTCTACCGCAATTCTCCACCTCGCAGACGTAGTCTTTACGCTTTAGGTGCGTTTCTTTGTGACGCTTCAGTTTAAACTCTGAATAAAATGCCCATGCACATCCCTTGAAGTCGCACTGCAAGAAAAAATCACAAAAATAATGTTTTAGTGACATTTGTAAAGTTATCAGTTACTTGTAAGCAGCTTTTTGATGTTCGATACTGAAATTGGCAATAAAACTTCAAGTTGCACTGGAAAAGAACCACAAAAACAATGTTCTTGCGATATTTGGAATGTTATCAATTAGTTGTAATCATCTTTTTGGTGTTCAATCCTGAAATTGGCAACAAAGGAACTGATGAACAAGTTTTTGCGCTGCAAGAATTCGACGTAACGTTCCAAAAACAAATGACGTTGTTTCAAAGTAAGCCGAATATTGTTAAATCTGTAATCATATCTGAAAGAAGGGGAGAAAAATGTTGAGTTTTAATACCTTGAATGGTCTGACTCCATAATGGGACAAGACGTGTCCTTTGAGGGCATAAAGTCTGTTGAACTGTCTCCTGCAGTCTTCCCTAGGACAGACCCACATCTTGCCATGTTCATTGGATGAAATGGGTTCGAGAGTATCATCGGTGATGCCAAGTTCCTCGAGAGCGTTGGATATTATGAGATCATGTTCGTTGCTGATAGGGCCATCAGAGACGAGGTCAGCGGCGTGATTTTCGTTGCATGAACTTTGGATTCTAGACAACTGTGGGAAGTTTCCAGTCGCCTCGATAAGCTCCGAAGTTTTTCCCTGATAAATTTGCTCCTCTTTTCCAGTATTTATCACAATCTGTGTCATGTTTGATATCTTGTCAGTAGAAATCGCTACCACAGCCATTATCCCTTCGCTGGTTCTAGACTGTTCCTCCGTCTTGATCACCCTGAACGAAGAAGAACCGTTCTCGTTTTTGGGCAGAGCTTTTCTCCTCTTTTTTATTATCCTTGGCTCCAGTTTGGACTTGAGCTTGGGTCTTGGTTCGTCGCCTTGATCTGCCTCTGCCGAAACATCTCCCATAGCTTCCATCGAGCTTGTTTCAACGTCTACATGTCCCACAGCCTCGACGTAAACGTTTAGAATTCGCTTGGAGGACTCCTTCTCTTTTCTCTGACCTCTCGGCTGACTCTCCCTCTCTTCTCCAGGACTTTTGGCGCAGCTTGTTTCCTGAGCTAATCCAGCAGTCGAGGAAAGTAGCGGATTATTTAAAGCCTGGCTGCTGGCAGAGGGTAGAATTTCACCAGCCACCATCATGTCGTCGGGAGTAAGAGCGAGAGAGTCTAAATGATCGAGCTGAAAAGGCGGTAGGATAAATTCGTCCTTATCGCAGGCTTCGAGGAGTTTATCGCTGCGTAAATCTTGAAGCAGCGGATCGTAACCCAGGGCGAGTTTCTTGTCAGATAAATCTATGTCCATCGATAATACGTCCGCGTTTTTTCCTAGAAAAGCGTGAGGCAATTCGTCGCCAAGATAGCGATGATCGTCGCCTGACGCTTCCTCGACTTCTGACTTTATAGTGTCCAGATCCATACTGGAAACAGATTCTGTCCTTGTCTTTAGCCATTTTTCAATATTTGCTACGGTTTCTGCATCCTCTGAGGTTTCGGCGCCGCAGAGTTTGCTCGTGTAACAATTGTTGTTGTTTGTCGTTGGTTTTTGTAAAAGGACATTGGCTTTGACGGTGGGATTCGTCTTTTTCTTAGGTTTATTTTGCTGCTGATCGGATATATGACTGATAGCGATTGATTGATAGCAGAATGTTTGTTCGGTGGGAAGTACAGCGGCGACGGCGGGGGGTACGATGTCCGTAGATGATGAAGATGAGCTTGGGAATCGCGCGGGGCTGTTGCTTCGTCGACGTTGAAATATCCGCGGTATCTTCTTCGACTTACTGCCACCGGGTGCGACTCCTTTACGAGACATTTGACCGCCTCGTAGCCCATTATACAAATTCACAAAACAGGCAGAACGCCATCGAAACTACATAACCTATAACTCTACCGCCCCGTCAGGCGGCAGCTGTCAACGCCGTGGTATGTATGTATGTATGTGCGTACAATAAGTTCCGCCAACGGCCAACGTTACGAGTTACGACCCGCTCGCCAACTGTCGGCGAATTTACTCCATCGAGTCTTTCATCACTACCGATAGAGGGTTTGCACGTCACCATATTGCAGAAAAACAGGTTGCGTGCCACGGGCTGCCTATGGATAGGCGAATTCATGTCGGTAATGCAGTTTATGTCAAGCGCACCATTGGGAATTACCACTAAGTGTGATCCGCCTGAATGTAGGCAATTCACACATCATCTGACTGTTTTTGAGGAAATAAAACACGATATTCACAAGCTATTTTCTTGGTAAAAACATATTCGATCAATGTAAAATTGGGAACGGCGATAAAGAAGAATAGAACGAAGGGCATGACACTCTTAGATTTTGAAAAATCGACCAAAAGTTTTACAGATTATTTGTCAAAAGTTTTGATATTTTGAACGTTCTCTTGATTTTTGAAAATTGAAGAGTGTCATGCCTTTTGTTCAATTCTTCTCCATCGCTGTTATCAATTTTACGTTTATCGAATATGTTTTTGCTGAGAAAATAGCTTTAAAAAATTCCAAATGGAAAATCGTTTTTCATATCCCTTTCTAAGATTTTACTATTTTGGAAGCAAGCCCTTCCAACGGGACCTCTGATTTTTATCCGAAACGTCAAGCATCCGTTACAGGAAAAATAACAAATGAAGCGATCTATTATTACAGGTATAACATACAATAAAAACTTAAACGATAAAGTTCAGGGGTTTTTATTGTATGTACACGATAGACATTTTTCGCTTCAACATGTAAATTATTGTAGATAATGTGGAATCATCTTAAAAGGTTGGAAACCCTGTAAGAACCACTAACATGTTGCGTCTTGTTCAGTTATTCCATTTTTATGTTTTATATAGATATATTTCTTTTCTTTTGCTCTGTGAATCGCATTTGAAACGAGTCGTTGGTTATTTTTCTGAAAACTCGTGTCTCATTTTTTCTTAAATCGCGAAGAGCCTCTGAAAGCAACACTCGATTCGCACCCATCGCCACGTCCGACCTCCGCCGAAGAATTCACCTGCGAAATAGTAGTCTCGGCAAGAATTTCCCCAACAGACCGACCGCCGCAAGTACCTCGATCCGTCGCCATAGGCGGCGCGATATCAACGCCGCGCGCACCTTTCTCGCAAGAGAAATACTCCCGAGGTCTGCGACCCGGTCGACACTCTTCGAACGGTACCCTAAACGGGCGCGGGCCGGAGCAACGCTTCTCGAACTTGACTCGATCCTTGACTTGTGAAGAGGAAACCGGATATGAAAATGACGATGCGGTTTCCGCCAGACGACGACACTCGACTGCCTTTGGGGGCGCATAATCAGGCGGAGGTCTTGGCTGAGGCTCGTTCGAGGTACAGCAACGAGTGGGTCGCGGATATCCAGTGAAGATGAGGACGTCGCCATGCGTTCGCCGGTACCGGGGGTCTGAAAGTCTCGGGTCCGTTTTTCTGCAGGCTTCACGGTTCCGAAGAGCCACGCGGCATGTGGCAGGATCCGGATACGATCTTTCATCGAACTTGAAGAGATAGTCCCAGAAGCTGATCTCTTCCGGTTTGGGCGTTGGACAGGGTGGACAATTGCTCGGTTTCTCTTTGATGCGGACCAATCGTTTACAAAAATTCAGGAACCCGCGACTCGGGGGTTTCAATGGCTTCCCGTAACCCTTCTCAAGACACTTCGAAGACGAACCATCGGACGGTTCAGGACGCTTTGGATCCGGTTCTCCGCGACTTCGACAGTACGGAGGAAGTCGTCGAGGACCAGGACCTGGACCTGGGCCCATTCCTGAATCTGGACTGTCTGAACCGGAAGCGGCTCGCGTGCTGAGCTTGCGACGAATTGATACGAAAGAGCATGGCTGTGGAGGGAATTTTTTTAGATCAGAAGAATCAGCCTGAATTTGAATAACTCGGATGTGATCCTAGGCTTACTTTATAGTCAGCAAATTGCAAATTAAGTTAAGAGAATAAATTTGGAACTTTAGTACCTGAGGAGACAAATGGAAATAAAAATAGAAACTCATAATAATGCACACACGTATTTGCCGGAGAACTAAAACTGAGTATAAGTTGATTATGGTTCAAAATGGCTTCGAGTGTCCTGAGAAAGTGGAACACTCGAAAGTTCTCTATATATTCCTGAATAATCACATTTTGATTTCTTCTATTCTCTCATTTTTTAAATCCTGCTTTTCTGCATAGTTTCTGATATCAACTCCTCAGAAAAATAATTCTGTCTTTGACCGACGATAAAACGATATGAATTTCGATCCCAACGGTCATGTATAAAATGTCAACAATACATTACAAGAATTGCAAACGACGTATACTAAGCTATTTTACTACAAGTCTGAATGAAGTTTTGAAAGCATTTCATAACCTTTACATCCAATGTTCGGTAGTATTGCAAAACAAATCCACGTCGTGTAACGGCATTGGAGTTTTCGATTGGACTATGGATTGCGGATGATGGAACCGAACAAGCCAGTTGAGGTTGTTTCGGTACTGCGGTTAAAAACCGGACTGTGTTTGAAAAGCCTTTTTTTAAAAGTTGACCAGGAATTTTGACTGCACATCGAAACGGGTACATAGCGCGAATATTTTTTCGCAAACAGCTGTTGTTTCGTCAGCCACCGTTTGTTTGGCCTTCAGAAGTCAATGAAAACAATACAAAAAAAAAAAAAAAAGAAAAATGAGGAGAAGAAGAAGAAGAAGAAGAAGAATGAAAGATTTGTACATTTATCGTAAAGCGATGTTAATATTATAAGCGTTTACAATTTTACACCACGTGGTGTAAATCAATTCTGACCATTTCCCCGGGATTGATTTGCTCGTCAACTATATACCATAGGTATATATATGTATACCAACAGTATTCCGTAGTATAAAGTTGCGAATCCAAGGGATATAATCGTCGACCGGTGCCAGGGCTGAAGCCAAACCAACCAACCAACCAACCAACCATCCAACCATCCAACCAACCCCCTGCACCCGGTACTGACGCTCGCGAATCGCGGTGAGCCGTGAGGAAGGGTGTTTACTCAAGACACGACAATTCATTACGTAATTGAATTGAATGAGGCCTTGGGGAGATGGGGTTTGAGGGGAAGGTACAGGGGAGGTTACAGGGGGTAGCTTGAAGGAAGGAGAACCCGTCGTAGGGAGAAAAGGGGGATGCTGTACAGGAGGCGCCGCGTTCCGTTGTAGATCCTTCGCCTGGACCCGTGCCGAATAAGGGAGGAGGTTTCCGGTATAGGTGTGTAAGTCGTTATATACATACATACTATACATGTGTATGTATACATACATATATATCTACAAATACATAGATACATATAGTACCAATGTGAAATTTCCTCCGTTGGTATGGTCGAGGTAGTGAAGGGGAAGGTAGATTTCCCTCCGTTGGCTCGCCCCGACCGAATTAAACGATTAGTTAAACTGATTTCCAGTTAGGAGAATGAATAAGTAATCGGATTTCTCGTTAAGGTAATCGCATTCCGCCCTGATTGGCTCCGTCTGCCTGGGTTTCGGCCCACGTACGTATAAATGCCTATGTATACATACATACATACATAGATAGATATATAACACACGTATGTATAGCCACGTGTGTAACTGCTATAATAAGCAAATGCAAACACACACATACCAAAACATACGTGTCACCCTTGCATATAGCTATAATTTAACTATAGACTGCATCAGCACCGAGTATATCGTACATACATTTATAGTTACCTACAATATACTTCCTAGTTCCTATTTTGCCACAATTCAAACTCGTTCCGATTCCTTCACTATACATATGGTACCAATATATGAATGTGTATGTGACTAGGTTTCACGTGTGTGTGTATAGGTATGTATAACGTTTCTGTATCCACAGTGTAGGCAAATTCATGCCTATCTATGTGCTATGTATAACTATGTATGTACAGATGTACAGGGTGGAACTGAATGTTGTGTCGCCACTTTGCTAGGTGATCCTTCAATTCGAGATCGGTGGAGTGCCCTAACAAGATGTCCCAGTAAAATCCATCTTTACCTTGTTCAGACTTATCGCGGACATTTTTATTATTGGCTTGAAAAAATCTGCTCATTAGGAGGGAAGAAAGTGTCAATGGGGACCATGGGTCACAGTTGAACCCTTCATCGTGAAAAATGATCGTTAAGTTGAAAAAAAAAAAATGCGGAACTAAAGTTCATTTCCGACCAATGGTTCCCCGGAGACTTTTATTCCTACTGACAATCAGAATTTTTTTGGCTTCCAAAAAATTTGGACCTTGAGTTTCAGGGTGAAGGTCAATTTTGCGGGGGCATGTTATTGGTGCACTTCACGGATCTCGAGATGGAGAATCATCTGGCAAAGTGACGACACAACATTTATAAGTTCCACCATGTAGATACATATAAATTTATACACACAGGCGTTCACATAGGTGTAATAATATGGACAGGCGCAGTGCTCGTATGCATATGACGTGTTGTGCATACGTATTGCAGTGTATATACTTGCATCTATAGCTGTATCTGTTGGCATGGATTCACACCAGTGTATTTGTATGCTTATACAATCCTATACCCCTGTTCTTCTCCTATACCATCTCACCCATCGGCGAAGCCACGCCACGGTCCCGTAGAATGTTTACCCGAGCAATTACACTCCCAAACGCAATCCCATTTAAATATTGCTGGTAGAAATGGAAGGGGATTGCCTGCAGGCAGGGTGGGGAGACCAAACATTGCCCTGGTAGGTAGTTAACGTAGACATATTCTGTATACATGTATACATATACATATATACATACCAGGGGCAGAAATTTCCCGGGTCTATTCATGTGTCTATTATATACCCATGCAACGATATAACAGCCGCTGCAGGAGATGTTATGTGTAATCGAGACAATATATAGATTGCAGTACAGATTTGACAATAGGCGATGTTATAATATATAATATACATATCACGACATACTTCGCATATTTTCACTCATGCAGGTAACATACAAGATACAAGTACATTAGATGCAAAACAGATAACATACGATCGGCTATTGGTGATCTGAGGAATCCGTATACCTACACACATGATGAGATAGTTCTATGAGTTTTTCTGCAGACTGTCTATTCATCATCCAGTATTGAATATACTCTTAGAACGAGTGACCCGATTTTATAGAAATTTAATATAGAAGCTGTACCCTACTGAATAGTATACATGCAAGTTGGATATTGAATTTGATCAAAATCGGTCGGTGGGTTCAAAAAGTTGCTGGCGATATCTCGACAGCCTTATCGGTGCAATTCGGATGAGTCTATAGTTTGCTTGGCACTCTTTCGAGCACTCAAGGCGCAATGGGAGTCTTTTCAGATAACAATTGGACAACAATTATGCGGACAACCGTTGTTATCTGAACTGAAGACTCCCGTTGCACCTTAAGGTGATATGGTAGAGATGACTTCCGACTTAATCTAGCAAGCATATAAAGAACCTGAGTTTCACTGAAATCTTATATCTGTTTTTTTTTCAAAGAAGTGACATACTTAGCCACTTTCTGCAAAAAAAACTGAATTCATTCGTTGAGGGTTCATTCGGATCGGTTGGCTAGTCGTCGAGAAATTACGATTCGCGTTTTCGAGGTGATGACAAGTGGTAATCATGGAATTTTTATGAGACTTATGTTCGGAATTCCATTATTACCAATTTGTTATCACCTCGAAAACGCGATTCGTAATTTCTTCCCAACCACACAATTAACCTAGCGTTATGAAACTCAGAAGATTGATGCTTTGCCACGGCAGAAAGTGACTGAGTATTTTACTGTTTGAAAAAAATGAATAGAATTCCAGTCATATTCATATTTTTTATGTGAGCTAGGTTAGGGTCGAAGCGACTTGTGCCATATCGCCGTAATTACATGGGGAAAAATACATAGATACGCGTCGTTCGAAAACTGTTAATCATATACTCAAATAACTGCATCCGTCTATACGTATAAACTATTCAACCGATTGGGTCACTGCAGCTGACTATATTTCGCATGTCGAGCAGTAAAAAATTATACACCAATTTTCATTTGGACGAGTATCAAAGTGAAACTGGGTAGGTATGTTGTACATACATACATACGTATATAATATTCATATCGATATTTAATATCGGCAAGTATGATATAACGCGTATATAACGTTATCGCGACGGTATGAGAGGAAGGGACGGGTTTGCGTTGCGTCTGCAAACGGCGAACGGTGGAGGAGGAGGCAGTATTGTATCTACATACAAGTGTATAGCTATGGCAGTGGAGCGATTTTGCAGGTTAGGGCGCGGGGGTGGAGGTGGAGGTGGAAGTTGGGGGGGGGGGGGGGGCGGCGTGGAGCCGCGTGCACGAGGGTGAAACGGGTGAAATGCTAATGAGCTTTGTCGGCTGCGGGGGCGGTTCAGGGTTGGAATTGAACCCGTGAAAGACCGCCTCCGGTCGGCGGATTGGCTAGCGTCTCGATGGCGGCCGCCGCGGCGCTTAGCGTCGCGACGCGCCTCCCGTCGCCCTCCGACGCCTCGCGGACTCCTCGCGGACGCGAGTGACTCCCCGAGGATGGAGCAGCTCACCCAGTTTGTCTCGAAAAGCTTCGATACCGCTACCGCGAACGCGAACGCGAATACGAATGCGAATGGGAACGGTAACGGAAACGGAATCACAAACGGAAACGGAAACGGGAACGCAATCGGTAACGGTAATGGAAACAAGGTGCACCAAAACCCCGAAACGATTAACTGGGATTCTTCCTCATCCTCTTCTTCTTCTTCGTTGAAGAGACGCGCTTGCAGCAGGGACGCCTGCGACGCTGCGGCTGCAGCGATTACCCTCAGCGTTGCTCATCTTCTTGGCTCGACGGAAAGTGCCACGACCTGCAGTACGTTCTCATATTCTCACGTTCAATTCGCACTGCAGCCTACGTCAGTGACGCGACGTTCTTTAGAGGGCATCTTCTAATGGATCGACGGCTCCGCGGAATAACCATGCTTTCTCAGAAGTTGCTTGAAAAAGTAGCTATATCTCAAGTTTTGCTTGAAACGAACAGCTACCTCAAATTTTGCTTGAAAAGAACGGCTACCTCAAATTTTGCTCAAAAACGCAGCTATCTTGTGAGCGACTCTGAAATCGCTCTGTAGTTGCATGGCAAGTCAATGGCGCTACAGAGCGTTTTCAGAGTCGCGCGCGAGATAGCCGATTATTCGATCGACTTTTGAGATCGCTACTTTTTCAAGCAACTTTTGAGACAGCTGGTTATTCCGCGGAGCCATCATCGATATCAATTGCGATTTGCGGTTCAACCTCGTCCGTGTGTATAACGTGATTTCAAAAGCCTGCAGATTTTGATCTCAATATACATCCACGTGATTGTAGAGAGTGGGCCAAAAGAAAAACCAGCCCAATTTAAATCCTAAGCGTGTCAATCGATCTTCAAGATCTTTCGTTTGCTGGAAACTATAGAAAAATGAATTTTTCATTCCGCGTTTGGAAATCAAAAGAATCTGAATCCTTCGCAAAGGTACACGCACTTGGAACCGAATTTCCAAAAATTCACTAGGAGCTTGGAAATAACAATAATTTTTGTCAATAATTAATTTTATTTCCTTGTTTAATTGTTATTGGAAAATTGATTTATTTCATTTGCGATTTTTTATTTCGAAAATGTCGGCTTTGCCATTGTCCGTATCCGCATAGAATTTTTCAGCAGAACGATTCCGTACGGGGTAGGGTTTATGTGCCAGTGATTTAATGAATATCACGAAGGTTTTCTAGTAAAAATGCTCTAGAGATATTTGAATACGAATTATATGAAAACATGAAACACACATATTGCTGTATAAATTTTCAATACCAACCTTCCTAATTGCAACGAGAAGAAGTCTTCCGATCACAATTAAACACGAAAATGAAATTATTCATTCATGAAAATTATTTTTTTCTAAGCTTCGAGCGACTTTTTGGAAACTCATTTTACAAGTGCGCGTACCTCTGCAATACGAATGAAGATTTTTTTGATTTTCAAACGCGAAATGAAATATTCGTTCTTCTAGTTTCCAGAAAGAAAAAGATCTCGACAATCGATTAACGCGTTCAGATTTTATTCAAGTTTTAAAATGAGCCGGTTTATTTTGGGCCACTCTATACGTGCATACGGAATAAAGAAAACCGAATCAGAAATTTCCGCACCGCGGTAACCGCAAATTTGCTTCTTTTGCTATGGTTTTCATTTAAATCCTGCCGAGAAATCATATACATTTGCAGGCAAAAAACTGGACTTGCCCCGCAAAACGAAAGTTAAATGTTCAAATAGCTGCTTGTACCGTCAACTAATTTGTTTTTTTATTTTTTGTTGTGGTCAACCTGCCAAGATTTCGTTGAAATATTCTTTATAGTCAATACGTTCAGCAGCTCTGAAGTAAAAAACGTGCAGTCCAGTTGTTTTTAATTTTTTTTGAGTTCGCGAGGCGAGTAAATGAAAGTTGGCCATTATTCAGATGGAGATGCCCATTCGAGGGAGTCCCTGGATGAGGTATGCCACGGCGAGGCGGCCCCCGAGGACGAGCCGCCGTCGCCCGATGCAAGATTGCAGCCGGAGGACCTCTCCGTCGGTACTAAGCTGAGGGATAAACCGGAAAGCGCTCGGAGTGGCCCTCCGAAGACACCGGAGCTTAAACTATCGGTTAGAAAGCTCCTCGGGTGTAGCCCTTCGCCGCCACCTCTTCGACCTTCACCGTCACCCTCACCGTCATCAGCCTCGACCTCCGATCGGTGCCAAAGTCCTGAAGGTAACGGGGCCGAGGTTCCGAGGGCTGATCAAGGACCACCTCAGCGACAGCTTCTTGCTCTTCGATCGCAGACCGCAACGGTACAGGAAGAGACGGCTAAGGGTACGTAGTTCACTACACTGTTCGAGGTTTTTCGTCCTTTATAAGTACCCTTTGTGGCCACACCGGTGTTGAATAACTTGGTGGTCACACTGGGTGAAATTTAGCCATTCAATTTTCAAATAGTTGCTGTGTGAAAACTATCAGTCCGATCGGGATCGAAAAAATACTGAAAATACTTTGAACATTCTAAAACATGTGTGAAAAGTTGTTGTGTCAAAATTCAAATCACAACATGTTGAAAAAAATCGTGAATAAGTAAATTTGTCGAAATATACACCTTTTCACAAAAAAAATCATAACTTTTTGAATTTTCAATATTTTCAAGTCAAATTTTGACTGGATTACTCGTCAGATATGGTACTTCTAGGAAAAAAATCGTGCCATAGTGCACGTTTGAAAACAGGTATTTATTTCAACATGTTATAAAGAGGATCGATTTTGGAGTAGAAATAAATGCGGATTTATCTCGAAGATATAACTGTGAAAAATTCACCTTGTCGGGAAAAAAATCGTAGCTAATGTAATTGTTGAATATTTTTCACCAAAAATGAGGCCTGGGTAAAATTTACCCAGGGTGGCCAAGAAGGGTTCATTCTCTACCGCAAGGGAGCAATTCGCGAGTTTTCAGACCGCCACCCCCCAAATGGTCTAGAAATCAATTTTGAAAAGTGTGTTTTTGACTTACCCATTTTTATTGGATAATAGCATCAATGTGCGCTGATTCCTCGCATTTGCAGATTTTTTTTACAGTGCAGTGGTTACTTGTAATGATTAATGTACTAAAATAGATGCGGGTTAAAATTTTGAAAAATCCTTACGTAGAAAGGCAAAAATTTCGAATTTTAATAATGCAAATACTAAAATAACGACCGATAAAATTTATTCGTATAGTTTTTATAACGTTATACTTCAAAGCTTTTCTTCCGTACAGACTCTCGCTATATATTTTGAACGATCGCTATTTTCATAAACATTTGTACTGCTGGCCTTTCGAAATTTTATGCTCTTTCGATATATTTTCCCCCCACCCCATAGCGTAGCTTGGGTTTGAGATGGCAAGTTGTGTTTTGGAACAGATTAACTTTAATTCATTTGGATCCGATTTGGGGGGAGTGCGCACGGTCGAAATTCGCCCAAAGCTATTCCAACGATACATCCGGTATACATATTTGTATTGGAAAATGTCGGTAAATATGCGTATTAAAATCTAGAGCACGTGTTTATTGGATATTTATACATATTCGTTATAGAATTTCACGAATTCCCGGTTATTGGACGTGAATAATACAATCGCTAGTCATAATCGTGATACAGTCTGCGTATTTTGAATCACGAAAAACAACTCCGTGGAGCTTTCGCAGTGAAATTTCAAAACGATTTCTTTATACAAATATGTATCGTGTGAAGCGTTTCGGTTTCGGGTACCGTATAATAGATTGCACGATGCATATTGGAGAGATTGAATCGTGGCTATGAGAGGGGACCGACAATATTTTTCTTTCGATTATCTTTCGACTGATTTCATTTTTTTCTTTCCTTCTCGGATCAGTTATGAACGATCAGAAGTATATCGATATAAGGTAAGTGTTCCAGTTACTGACACTGTCCCAATTATTGACATTTCTAAATGATTCCTATTAACTTCTTTTTTTCCTTTCAAATTATATCAAAGAATTATAGTTCGTTTTCTATGAATCTCAAACAACTGCAGATTTGTGTATAAACGAAAACATTCCGAATTCTTATAATCGATATAAAACTTAAGAAAATCCAATAATTCAGGTCACGTCAATAATTGGGCCTTAAAGTGTCAGTAATTGGGACACTTACCTTAGTTTCCTGATACGTGATGTAGACTTCTCGGGTCTGACCACACGACGTACCTATACTACTGTTAATGGGATACGTATGGTGTTCGATGACATGCTTGATCTTCAGGCTCAAAACATCGCAAGTATCGCATTATTATTCCCGAGGGATCATCAAATTGCATTTTTGGACCAGTTCAAGTATGTGGTGGTTGGTTAATACTATAGTAGGTATATATATCGATTTTTGTCTTCCAACGCTAGACTGGGGCACCATCGTTCACGAGCGTTCTTGTCAGTATAGAATACTTTCCATATATAGGTACAATAATATCGGTTTAATTATACACACACGAACCTCTTCGTTTTTTAATAACAAAAAAGAGAATCATGTGTGATGAAAAAATTGTTCAACAGGAAAAAAGCTAGATTCTGCTAGCTCAGGCGCAGAGTTTGAAGTTTTTTTTTTTTTTAGTTTTTTTTTCGTGGGTTACGTTTGTGCCCCAGTATATGGTTCTAGGGTTGATCTAGTCTAGATGCATTAACTGACAATACAGTCACATATGTCCAACGATACAAAAGACGTTATACAAAAATCTACAAAACTCTATTTCCGCAACTATAATTGAAGGCAAAAAACATTGTATATTAATTTACACACATATATTTGTAGCCCGCTGATATTAATTATTCTGCAAAAGCAGCGGGGTATTGTAGACAGGGCGTTCAATTATAACTTTATCGTAGCCTTGCACGTGTTGGCCTATATATGCAGCGTTATATGAAATATTCTATACTATAAAACGACGGTATACGTGTACACCTGAAACGCGCAGAATTCTGCAGCTACATATCCGGAACGTCGGATGGGATCCCGTTGGGCGACGTACGTAGCAACAGCTAGAGCTGTAACTGTAATACGTAATTTATGGTTTAATACGTGCGAGAGGTGCGTCCGGTCCACGCCCTCCGCCTAAAACTCCCACACAACCTCTCAACGGGGTTCCGTCATAACTTCACCCGCGATTAAGCGCAAATCAAAAAGCAATCTGCTACGGAGGTACCGCATATCGCATCGGGGTGAGAAAAACAGGCGAGAAAAAAAGGTACATATATATATATAAATATATAGGTATGTATCTACATGTACAATATAGATATTCGTTACGTACATACATATATATAAACGTATGTACATAAGAAACGGACAGCTGGGGGGGGGGGGGGGGGGGGGGGAGAGAGAGATGAAGAGAAAGATTTAGAGATCCCGTGGATTTTGGGGCTCGCGAAGGATATCGTAGCGAAGCACTTTGCCTGGCCCGAGTGGCTATTGCAGAGGCGACGCTGGCTGAAGTCCGGGGCCCGCGGTTGGTCAGTATCGTCGAATTTGGGTGATATTTATTGCCTCAGGGGTTAGATTTTGAGATAGTATCGTTGAAACTCGTAAACTCTTCCTAATGCAACGATCGGCTCTAGCGTATAGGGTCAGCTATCATGATTTAAGATATAGATGTATATATATCTTGCTCGCCTGCGCAAAGAAGATCGCTTTGACGGCATCCAGCGCCGGATCTCTTCTCTCTAATTCTTCGAGCCAATTTTCCTCCTTTTACATATTTATACGTACATACTTGTATATTTTAGGTTATATTTTGATTAAAAGGGGCTTCGCTATATACAGGTTGCCTGTTCAACACGAAATAATGCGATTCGTAGTTTCTTTTCTCCCAAACTATATTGCAATTGTTCGAAATATGATACTTTGGTGGTTATAATGCGTTATTTTCAGTAAAAAGTTCCGGAGCATAGGTATAAGTATCTGTCGTTTCTTCAAATTCTGAAGAATGTTAATGAAACATTTTTAGGTTGGGTCAAAAGATTAGATTTCTAATAACTCGAGAGGTTTAGGAATTTTGAAAAAGTGAAATATACTGATTGTGAGTCACTTCTTGCTAAACTCTACCATCAATCCCCCAAGTTTCATTCCGATCAACTCATGCGTAAGTCTGGGAAAAATGACGAAGTAAGTTTTCGAGATGAGCCGCGAGCTTGTACTATAGCCTCTTAAGGTGCAACAGGAGTCTCTTCAGATAACAATGGTTATCCGCATTGTTGTCCGATTGTTATCCGAAGAGACTCCCGTGGCACCTTAAGGCGATATGATACAAGTGGCTTTGAATCTAACGTAGCTGCCATAAGGAATCTGAATTTAACTGGAGTTCTTTTGTTTCTCTCTGAACAGTAAAGTACTAAGCCACTTTTTGCCATAGCAAAGCATTTATCTCTTGAGTTTCATTCCGGTATATTTTAGAGTTTGGAAGAAACTACGAATCGTTACAATCGTGACAATTGGTGATAATGGATTCGCAATGGGAGTCTGTTTGGAATTTCGTTATCACCAGTTGTTGTCACCTCGAAAATGTAAATCGTAATCTTCGACGACCACCCAACCGATCCGAACGAACCCTCGACGAACGAATTCAGTTTTTTTTTTTTTTTTTTTTTTGCAGAAATTAGTGTCTAATTATGTGACTATATCAGATAATTGACTGATAGAATTCCAATAAAACCATGTTTTTCATGATAGCTAGGTTAAGTTGGAAGGGATCTCTACTACAGCCACCTTAGGTCTTATCTTAGGTTCTAACGAATATATTATGAGTTTATAGGGTAAGTTCAAAAGGTATTAATTTGTCTATATTTCAACTGCGTTGAAAGGATCGAACGACCATTCTCGATTTCTGAAATACAAAAAAATAAAAAATCAACAAAAATCGGCAGTTTGAATTAGTTTCTTCAACCTGTTTGAAATCTGTCAATTTCAAAAGCGACAATTGTGAGAGAGAGAGAAACAAGAACAAAAAACAAAAAAAGACACGAACATTGTTACGACTGAATAATAAAAGTCTGTGTGTTCGCGGAAGGAATAAACGAGACCGGAAGTGGCTCCGGAGGCGTTAGGTCGAAGAGTTAGCAAGTTTGGAAGAAACGAACTCTAACAATAAGTGATTGAGGTTTTGCGATGCTGGCCTACAGAGCTTTGGCTAGCGCAAGCGTCTAGATAGCGTAATTCTTTATTCATCGCCACGGCCGGCACGACGCGGCGTCGATTCGTCGCGTGCCATATGGGAAGAGAATAGGTATAGGTATAGATAGATAGATATACAACATTGTAGTAGTATAGTCGCGGGGCGACGAGGGGCCAGCCGACTCCGTCTGTCTCCTCTGATTCCGTAGACCGCGCTCCTGGTAATCGAATTAGCGCGACCCAGGGCGCGCGATTGCTTCACTCGGGGTTCCGCACCGGTTTAACCCTCGGGGGTGACTTACTCGAGCGTTTATACTCACTCACGTACCTACCTACCTACCTACTGGGTCTCGTGTGTACCAAGTGGAAGACCTCGATGCCGAGGATCAACTGGATGTGCGGGTGTAACTAAACGAGCGTATGAACGTATCCTACATACATTACAGCCACACACACATACATAGTTTATATACATGTATAATCATCCCTATGTATATATGTATACGATAGCTGTATAGTGTCGAATATTATACTTGCGTACATCCACTGAAGCTATATAACGATATACAGTTGGTCCGGCCCTAAGGGATGACATTAAACGCGTGGCGGGCAATCCAAACGCGTTTTAGAACGATTAAAAGTCGAGGCTCATGCTGCTGCACTTTGCTGCAGATTTGATATATGAGTATATTATAAGCTATAGGGTAGGACAAATTTGCGGTGCGTATATAATTTTGCACGCAATGACGAATTGAAATGAAATCAACGGGGTACATATGGGATTGAAATTCCGAATTTCAAAAGCTGCGAAAGATAAAAATTCCGAATTTTTATATGAGAGACTGGGAGTTTTTAGAAAGATTATTTTTCCCGAAAGTCTACGTAGCTAATTTGAAAAACTCTGGATGGAAAAACACTGGAGGTTCAAAATTCCGAAAGCTAAAGATCTAAAAGGCCAAAACTCCGAATCTCGGAATTCGCGAAATGCAACGTCGATTTTTAACTTTTGCATCTTTGAGCTCCCTGCATTATTCGACCTTTCGAAATTTCCAAGTTCTGAAGTTTCAGGTTTCTAGGATCTCAACATCGCGTCTCAAATGAATCCGAAATTTATAAATCGTTCGGAAATTCAATCCCGTCCCAAATCAACGGTATTATCAATTCCGTAACAAAGAATTATCTAAAAATTAGAAACAATCTTGTACAACATACAATACAGACAAACGGATCGATTATCACAGAGGCATAGTAGGTATATGCTTTGCGATTCCAGTCGAATTCCAAAAACCCAAAATCTCGTATCTCCGGGATAATCGAAATGATTTGCTTCATATAAGGAATTGGGGATTAATTAATTATTGATGAAGCTGAAGCTAACAGCCAGAATTATAGCAGCCGAACAATTCTTAGTTAATAAAAATGAGGCAGCAAAATCAAAAAAAAAATCTTAAAAGAATTTTACCAAAAAAGTCATAAATCTGTACTGCATCATTCTATTTTAAAGATGATTAGCTCGTTTGGCTGCTAACTCTGGCTGCTAGTTTCAGCTTCATTAATAATTGTCATCAGGCAATGAAGAGTATAGTATATAATTACAGAAAGGATTATAGATCTTGAAAATATATGTAGAGCTAACAATAAGTTTGAGAAACATGAACTGCAGAAAGACATAATCGCAGCCCCTTATACTCGGGAGATCCGCGCAGGTTTGCCTTGGAGCAAAGTTGTTAGGTATACCTTAGGCACCTGGAAACGCGCACTTACTATAATTAACGGTACAGGAATTAATTAACCGGTACTTAATACAAAGTAACTACGGTCGACGATACCATTGTGTGTACAAGTGTCGGTATATAGATATAATACCTATACAGGTACAGGTATATACGTATGTATGTATACGGGAAGAGAGAAGTCTGCAGATGCCCCCCTGATGTTACCCTGGCTCTTCGTTTCCCACACCCCGTTTCGAGAGGATTAAGCACCTCGAGTGCTACCCCTAGCAAGTCGAGGCGAAGGGGTGCCACGAGGAGGAAAGCAGCTAGCTCGTTGTGATTTATATAATTTAGCAAAGTGACGAGCTACGTTCGTATATATATCGGCAATGCGTCGAATACCGGCCCTTCGCCCCGCACACAGACGTGAATTAACGGGTCGTTTAATCCCCCTGTATACATGAATATTGACTAGGTATGTACTGTATACATTGATGTGGCTGGTTAAGAAATTAGAAAAGGCTCCGTAGCTATTTGATTTTATTTTTTTCTATTTTTCAATTTTTGATGGTCCCTTCGATGTACAAAGTCACTCAAAATACAACGAGGATGTACTTTTCCGTATTTTATATAAGAATCGAGTTTGAGTTCGACTGATTGTGATAGATAATTGTCGAAGTTCCAATCCATCGAGTATATGGCAACGTCAATATATTATGCTCGAATCGAGAAAATGAAAAATATGTCCTGAATTTTATTCCCGGTCTACTCGAATATGCAGGTTCTTCCGGTACACTCCCGCCAAACTTGAGATTCAGAAAAAATGTTCAATACCTCTGGATGAAAAAAAAATCTGACAAACATCGAGCATTTAGAAGATCCTGAAAAGAAATTACCCGTCAACCTAACTTTTTTCATTTAGATGACAATGATGCTTTGTTAATTTTTCTGAACACGTAGATGAATTTTTTCCGGATATTGTCTATAATTAGTAATGACTTAAAATTGTGGTTTGCTTCTCTCATTTCATCCGAAAAAACGCAATTTTGAATAATTAGACAAAATTTTAAGAAAAATAAAAATAAAAAAAATTCATACGTATTTAGAAAAATTAGCAAATCATTTTCATTTGAAGAAAACGTTAGCTTCACCGGAAATTTCTCGAATAATGTTTTTTTTTTCATCAATTTGTGATTAACTTTTCATAAATGATATTATTATGCAAAATCAATCTTTTCACGATCTTCTATAATTTTTTCAGATTCTTTTCCATATCAAGAACTATGTTGAAAATTTTCTCTCAAACTCTGCACGTTTGGCAGGAACTGGAGGATCCGTCTTAAATGATAAGAAAAATTGTGCTGAACCCGGATTTCTCAGCTATACATATAAGCGTACGAAAAGACATTACCTCATAAATATATCAAGCACATATATTGCAATCAATAAGCAACGAAGAAAACACGAGAGTTATGATATCTTTGAAAATTGATGATGATGGTCTGGAGAGCGATTAGCGATGTGTTATACTGGGGGATTTAGTTCACAGTGGCTGCAGGCAGGATACGTACATACATACACACATACATACATATATCTATCTGTAATACATACGTATACGGTCTTCAGAAGTTGTTCCCGCGAAGTTGTTCAGAAGTCGTAGCTAGTAGACGCAGTATTATAGTGTAGACTTGGTTCGTCGTTAGTCACCCCTAACCCGAGATTCGAGTAGTTGAGATTTCGTTACTTCGCTGCAAACGCTATATGTATATGCTGCAGGACGATGGAATAAGTTTCGCGCTAATGTCAGCCAATTCGCAATCGCCTTGCCTTATATTATACCGATTTGAATAGAATACTCGTAAGCGGGTACGGAATTTACGAGGTCGTATGCTGATAGTCGGACTCGTGGATGAAACGAGCCGGAAAACGTCCAATGCGGGGGAAATAGCTGCGTCAATTCGAAGAGCAAACTAATAGCGACGATTAGAACGAATAATGGCTTTGAAAGAACGTAGCCTTGTGCAGGGTGGAGGATCTTTCAGCGTATCTAGGATTATAGATACTTTGGAGATGTCTGCGTTTTCTAGAAACGCGAGAATATCGTCTTAACGATTTTTATTTCACGGAATGCAGGAACTTCTTCAGGACTTGTCCAGCCCAGAAGCACCGGTACTGTTGGTCCTGCAGTAGCAGCGATCAGCGCTGGAGGAGGAAAACAGAGAAGATCCAGGACTAATTTTACCCTCGAGCAACTTGCTGAACTTGAAAGACTTTTTGACGAAACGCATTATCCGGATGCTTTCATGAGAGAGGAACTCAGCCAGCGATTGGGGCTCAGCGAAGCTCGGGTTCAAGTTTGGTTCCAGAACCGGCGCGCCAAGTGTCGCAAGCACGAAAGCCAACTCCACAAAGGTACGATTTTTGGTGGTTCAATGATCAGTAGACCAAAGTTTAGGGTGAGGGTTGAAAAACCAAAATACCAAAATTTAGAATGACCGAAATCCCGAGATTCAGTGATCCCAATATCAAACTTACACGAATAGCGCATAATCCAGCATGAAAAAAAGTTGAGTAACTTCTCATCGAATCATTCAAATTCCCGACGCTCATTTATTCCGAAAGATTTTCCTATAAATTCAAAATATAGAAGAATGCAGATTACGATAATGCAGAATAGGTGCCGAAAATAAAATTTCCGAGTAGCCATGACCACTTGGGTGGTGCAAAACTTGGAAGATCCGTACACACCGATGATGAAAGATCAGATGGGTCGAAATTATTGTCGATTATACTGTTTTATTCCCACCCCCTGAACTTGGCGGCAGGATAATTATCTGCAAATTTATCCATCATTCATCCCCCCGAAGGTGGAATCCTTCCTAAAAACTGCAATAACACGAAAACCGTGCAGGGTGTAGTACAGGGTGGAACTAAATATTGTGTTCCCACTTTGCCAGGTGATTCTCCAGCTCGAGATCGGGGGAGCGCCCCAATAACATGGCTCCGCAAAATTGACTTTGACCCTAAAACTCAAGGTCCAAATTTTTTGTAAGCTACAAAATTCCGATTGTCAGTAGGAATAAAAGTCTCTGAGGAACCATAGGTCGTTAATGAACTTTAGTTCCGCATTTTTTTTTTTTAACTTCACGATCATTTTTCGCGATGAAGGATCCATTTGTGACCTATGGTCCCCATTGACACTCTTTTCCCTCCTGATGAGAAGATTTTTCTTAAAGATCGATTTTGTGAGGACTTCTTGTTAGGACACTCCACCGATTTCGAACTGGAGAATCACCTCGCAAATGTGGCGACATAAAATTTAGTTTCACCCTGTACAAAGAGCTTTGTTTTTTGACCTCGGGGCTTAGGTGTCGCAGGTGGACTTGTCCTGGCGCCCAGAAGTCCGCCAACATCCCTGGAACCCTGCAGGGTGGCTCCGTACCTTCCGGCTCTGAGATTGCACCCTCCGCCACCTCCAGGAGTCGCAGCCTCGACGAATTCGGCGACTGGATCCGTCGCCGGATCTGCCTTCGACCCGGCTGTTCTCCACTACGCAGCAGCTGGAGGTCTGTTTTGTCTTCCACCCCCACCACCACCGCCCCCACATTCCCATCATCAGCACCATCACCATCAGCATCAGCACCATCATCACTCACCGCACCCACTCGGCCTCGCGGCTTCTTTGGCAGCTGCGGCTGCCGCGCGGTCAAAGAACAGCAGTATCGCTGACCTCAGGCTCAAGGCCAGAAGACATCAGGAAGCCCTCGGACTTGACAGGCCAGCGTAAGCCACCGAAAATATTCTAGCTGTATATCTTTCCTCTACCCATGTACGTATACTCCAAACTAGCTAATTGGCATTGGCACGGTATTGGTGCCATAGCTGCCAATGCTGACAGTTACCACGGGCCAAGCTTTATCCAAGTCAAAATCAATGTTGGGACAATTTTGGGTTGTTAACACCGGTCCAACTTATGGCGCCGTGAATCGGCACGAAATAATCCCCAGCCAGTGTAAAACACCATATTGGCCCAGTGTATTCCCAGGACAGAACTGACTTCCGGCTGAGCCCCATGTATGTTCACTTGTCAGTACTAGTCATCAGCAGTAGCCCAACGTTGGGCAAATAATTTTTCTGTACTGGGCCAGTATTACCAAACGAAATTTTGCAGCCTGTGTAGTGCCAGTTCTATGCCATGTCGATAGGTCCGGCAATACTCCAGTATTCATACATGGGTATGCGTTATACATGTAGTAAACAGGTGTGGAGTTTATGAACGATCATAAGTTATGGGGTACAGGCTGTAATCTTGTAAGTTAGCCATGTCCAATGACTTGTGCTGTACTGTAAAATAGACAATAGGCGATAGGCGATATCGAAGGGGATAACATCACTCGGAAAAATCATTCATTCGAATATGAAATTACATGACTATGGATGATCTACGTATCCATTGATCACGAATAAAGTAATATTTGAACTATTTTACTATTTTTTGATCACCGAAGAGTGGGAATATCTACGTTTAGGTTCATATTTGTATGAATTATTTTTCTGACCGCTGATTTTTTTCCCGTAATGACACTTTTTACTGACAGCGGAACTGAAATGTTGAATCAGATGACAAAATCGAACGCAATAGCTGTTTCGCTGCGGTAAAATAACGTTTATCTAGGCTGGGATTTATCTTATCTAGAGCTGTTATAATTGGTCGATTATGATTATCGACTCGATCCTACGTTGTAACCACGTTTTTCTATCTCTCTAACTTTCGCTCTCTCGAAATATACAGCGGAACCTCGATTCTGCGATATTCTCTACTACCGTAATGGTAATAATTAATTAATTAATTCACACTCATGCGCTATGGCGAAGCTATTTCGACGCTCGACTAAGTGCCAAAGAAGAAAAAAGGAAAAACAAGTACTCGGCTCTCGAAGCCAATTAAGTCTATAATCTGTAATATCGACTCTGGAGTAATTATTCTGATCTTTTTGGTACACGGAGGTATATTAGGTATTATCCACTTTTGTCATTTTTTCTTATATGCATTTCTGGTGGTTGCTGCACTGAGACTCGGACTAGATGGTAATTTATCGTGATATAACAGAGATCACTTCCAACTTAACCTAGCTAACATGAAAAACACAAATATCACTGGAATCCTATCAGTTTTTTTCGACGAATTGAAATACTAGGCCACTTTCTGCCAAAAAACTGAATTCCTTCCGTCGAGGGTTCTTTCGGATCGGTTGGGTAGTCGTCGAGAAAGAACGATTCGCGTTTTCGAGGTGACAACTAGATATTGGTAATCATGGAATTTCGAACAGACTCCCATATCGCCTTAAGGTGTCACGTGACTAAGTTCGGGATACCATATTATCACCAATTGTTATCACCTCGAAAACGCGATTGGTAGTTTCTTCCAAACTATACAATCTACCGGAATGAAACTCGGCAGATTAATGCTTCACTACGGCAGAAAGTAGCCGAGTATTTTACTGGTTGGAAAAAACTCATAGAATCCCAGTCAGATTCACATTTCTTATATTCGCTAGGTTAGGTTCAAATCGACTTGTGTACCATATCGCCTCAAGTTATGCATACATTTATTCGTTTCTCTATACCTGCGGAGAACTTCAAGTTTTTTCTATTGCATGACAAATCCAAAAGTAATTTGAGAACGTTACTTGAGATTCTGAATTGTTGTTCATATAGGACTGCTTATAATTATTATCTAGTATTCATTATACAGTAATATTCAAATTCTTCTGTGCAGACTTAACCGCACCATAGGAATAAGTCCATAAGTATCTATCAGTCTATTAACCTGAACGTAACTAGAATACGCATATGTCTTATTGTTAGCCGCAATGTTGGTTGCATAGATATACAAGTGGTACGTACAATCGCCACATTTGACAAAGATACTGCGATACTATTTAGGTATGTTATGCTGCACGCGAGTTAGAGGATAGCGGGGGATGTTCCCAGGTCGCAACTCGCAACTCGCAGCTCGCAGCCGAACTGGCAAGACATTATTCTTAGGGGATGATTCACGGTCGGTCCGAACTTGGCTAGGATGCGAAAGCGCGTGTATATGCGAGGCTCTAGCTATTCCCCACATACCTACGTGTACAATGTACGTATATGCAGCACTAGCACTGGCCGCATCACCAGCACCAGTACCAGCACCAAAAGCGACCGGACTGACTCCGGGTAGAAGCGCTAATGCAATAACTGCCCAACGCCAGTCGGATAAATCAAGGAGAGGAGAGCGAGAACCGGTGGTAGTACTACCAACTGCCCGCCAACCGCTTGCTCGCTCACTCGTCCACTCTGGCACCGCGGGGGTGGCCAGTAATCGCGTTAACATCCCTCCCCCCCCTCCTCTCCTCCGGTCTACCCCCACTCCTTATCCCCCTCCCTCTTGCGGCTCCCACCTAACCCCTGGGCGTCGTTACGGGACGCCTGATATCGCTATTTCTTTCTCTCTCTCCGCGATGTACCAAAAACGTGCCCAAAACTGAACGGGCTGCGTTCGGAATTGAAAATTTTTAATCCCTAACGGTCAATTTACACTGGGTCAATTTAACCCAAGCCAATTGCCTTTGAGCGATTAGTAGTGAGTCAAGGTGACGCGTTATGTATTGCCGTAAAGGTAGAATACGCTATAATTGATTGAATATTGTGAAAATTTGTTTTCCATATGTAATGAAAAAAATTCACGAGATTCTTCTTAGTGGAAAAAAATATGGGTTTTTGCCTTAAAAATTCACAAGTTTTCAGATTTTTTCTAATATTTTACAGTATAGTTCCATGAAAGAAATACTTTCAGAGCACGAGGCGTTTGAGAAAGTATACCTATATTTATTTCGAAGATTGAAATCGCTGACTCATTTGGCTTGAAATCATAAAATAATTATCAATAGAATCCAAAATAAATCGTGAATTATTCAAAATGATGGTTGGCTATGGTGCCGTATCAATGCAGAGTATAATCCGTAATATTCGATCGGACAAAGAGTTCGGCGGGTCAAGTAATTGACCGATCAGGGTGACCACTACAGGTTGATGAAAACTTTTCCAAACCGTTCAACTCAATTAAATACCCGCACATTCGTATCCATTTAGCGAAAGGAAAATTAAAACGTACTGTATAATAAATCGGGATGAGAATGGATGATTTGGGAACATCTCGTTTCGCGCACAATATATAATCTAGTTTTTTTTTTTTTTTGTCTTGTTTTTTGCCGATGAGATTGTGAGGCCACCCCAAGGCCCCGTAGTGTATATAGCTCTGTATATGTATGTATAAATACGTGTCTATATATATATTCATATACATACCTGCAGGGTTGCCAGGGCCGATTCCCTCGGGTGAAATAAATAGTATAAAGTATAAAATGAAATAAAAAAAAGTCTTCCACCGGGCGGGGCTGAGATTATTTCGAGGAGAGAAGAAAAAGAGAGAAAGACTCGCCGTTTGTTTTAATCCCAGTTTCAAGAAGTTTTTCTCCCCCCTGTGTAAATTGGCCATCATTTGTCCGTCCCCCTCACCGTGTCCCAACCCCCCCTCCCCCAAGTGAGTCGAACGGTTCGCGCTTATTGTTAGCCAGGGAGCTTCAGAGCGGATGCCGGATCGCGGTGTTAACTGCTATATAATATCCCGCGAGAATGAAAACCCACAACCAAGAGGCCGTCAGGCAGGAATACGACGAACCATTAATTACACTCCATCGCCAACTCGTATTTCTCCTCTGCAGCTCGTTCTATATACATATATATATACCGATGTTTACTCAAGCCTTATGTATATTAATTATCTTAAGGTCTTGCAGAGAGAAAAATAAAAACCCTCTTGAATAAATCTCGTCGAGATTTTCTATAGCATAATTATGTAAGATTCGTAGCTTTCTTGACCTATATTCAGGTGTAGCATACACCTATGTTGCGTCGCCACTTTGCCAGGTGATTCTCCTGCTCGAGATCGGTGGAGTCCCCCAACAAGATGTCCCCGCAAAATCCATCTTTAGCTTGTTCAGACTTATTGGACATTCTTATTATTGGGTTAAAAAAAATCTTCTCATCAGGAGGGAAAAAAGTGTCAATGGGGACCATGGGTCACAAATGAATCATTCATCGCGAAAATTGATCGTGAAGTTGGAAAAAAAATGTGGAACTTGAGTTCATTTCCGACCTATGGTTCCTCAGAGACTTTTATTCCTACTGACAATCAGAATTTTTTTGGCTCACAAAAAATTTGGACCTTGAGTTTCAGGGTCAAGGTCAATTTTGCGGGGGCACGTTATTGGGGCACTCCACCGATCTCGAGCTGGAGAATCATTTGGCAAAGCGGTAACATAACATTTAGTTCAACCCTGTACATATAGGGTATATAGATATATGTGTACGAACACCTTGCGCGCTTGCATGTATAAATGTGCCAATTCATGGTAGAGGGGGTAGGGGTCTAGGTGTAGGACGTAGTTCAATTAACGTGAATATTTAATAGAAAAAGAATGCCGAGATTTAGAGCCGGTCGTCCACGGACTATATAGCTGGCCTACGTAACATTAAATAATAACGTTGCGATTCCCGTCGAGGGCGAGCCAGAACCAGAGCCACTACCAGGCACCCCTTCCCCACCCACCCCACCCTCAGATATATATCATCGCCTGGCAGTTATGTGTGTCATGAATTTTAGATTATCCTCGGATTAGATTAAGGGGCGGGGTGGCCGGGAGCGGAGAGAAGCGCACCTCCGAGCACCGCGATCTTCTCCCTCTCCCCATTTCTCTCTCTTTCTCCCCTTTTTTTTTTTTTTTTTTCATCTCGTACAGTTCTTGCTATCAAGTTCAAGTGGTGGTTTGAAGTCCCGTCGTCGCCATTGTATACCATATGTATGTATATACAAGTATAACGCTTGATAAACAAATTAAAAAAAAGTATAGCTTAGGTTATCTTTATATACGTATAACGGAGTGAAAGAAAGTGAGAGTAGAGTTACGAGTAGATAGGTGTAGGATAATGCGCCTTTCGAAAGCGCGTAAAAGTCCTACGATGGGTCCTTCGGAGGGGATATAACGTATAACGGGACTTCGAAAGGGAGAGAGAGAGAGAGAGAGAGAGATAGTGCCTGAGTATCGGGCAGAGGGAAGAAACGAGGAGCTAAACGGTCTTTCCGTTTTCGTTTTGTCGTTCGTTTCCGCCCCCTGGGCAGCGCCGATGCCGAATCAATTCGAGTAATAGAGTGGCGGACCGGGATGGAGTGGGGAGATTAAATCGAGGGTATCGTGCATCGCGGGGTCACCCCTCTCCCCAACCCCCAGCTTCTTCTTCTTCTTCTATCCCCCCTCCCCCTCAAATTCCCCCGAACAACCGGGGAAAACGGATCATTACCACACCTGTCCTTCAAGCTGAAGTTGAACCACCGTGCGAGCGACCCTAATCAAGAGAACCAATCACTTAGCGAGTGTCCTGCCGAGATATAGAAGGGGATGAACATCCCGCCGAGACCGATCGGGAATAGATTTAATACGACCGCGCCTGCGTGAGGCGTGAAACGCCGCAGCTTTTGTAGATGTAACATGTTAAGGGGGTCAGGTATATACAGAAAATTTCACATCCAGAACTGCTAACGGCAGTAGACTCGTTGATTTTTATCTTAATTATTATGTTCATTTCTCTTATCGAAATACCTGACATTAATTTTCAGAAATTATTTTTCCACACTGCGTGCGCAAAGTTCGATTTTGCGCACGCTTCGCGTGCATAAAATCCAACTTAACGCGCGCTGTGTTAAAAAATAAAGTTCGATACACGTGCGAAAGATGATTCTCGACTCGTGTGATTATCACCCTCGCTTCGCTCGGGCGAAAAACTTCACACTCGTCCGAGAATCAACACTTTCGCACTAGTATCGAAAAGTACTATTTTCGAATCCGTTGAGATATGGGAAATCCCATCTGCTAGATTGTTCGCATTGTGACCTGAAGAATGTATAAAAGAATCCACGACCCTCAAAGTTCAAAATTAGCGAAGGAGATACCATTTGAAGTCACAAAAATCTTCCGAATGTGTGAATCATGTGTCACATTGCCGTATATTTCTCATACATGAACTTAATCTAGCTTTCATACTCCTGGGAAAAAACCTGTTCCATGATTATATTACACGATGGTGACAAGTGTTGTATAATTTCGTCTATAGGTAAAGTTTTACTCGATCATATCATAGTCATTTCTTTATTTAGGCCTTGGAATCCATTTTCTCAATTATTATATCCCAACTATTAGTTTGTTTAGTTTATTTTTTCATAACGCGGGAAAGAAGTAAAAACTAATGAGAATATTCCGATTAGAAGGCGATTTCACACATTTTTCACACTTCTTTGACTTCAAATGGCATCTCTTTTTACAATTTTGAACTTTCATGGATGTGGATTCCTTTACACATAATTCTTTAGGTCACAACGCACAATCTGGCAGATGGGATTCTCTATATCTCAACGCATTTGAAATAAATAATTTTGAAAACGGGGGAAAAATTAATTTTTCCAAATTTCATCAGTCAGGTATTTTGATATGAGATATGATTTTAAGAGAAAAATCAGCGAGTCTCTACCGTTAGGGATTCTGGATGTAAAATTTTCGGTACTTGATGTTAGTTCAAGCATTTTTTACCAAACGGGACGCTTGCGAACAGAAACCGGAAGTCAAAACTTCTGCCCTATACCTGTACAGAAAAAAACGCTTCTAAAAACTTATTTAAAAAAACTTTTTACATGAAATATGAAAAATTATTTACGTTTGAGGAATTGGTCATCCGAAAGAAGCATGAGGAACATATTTTATCCATTATGAGCCCATTTTTGCAGGAGAAATAGAGTCTGATTCGAAATGGGACCTTTTTCATCCGTGCGTCGTTCCGCGATTTTGTATCTGAAAGAATTACACCTCATACAATCGAAAAAAAAAACAATAAAAATTGCGAATCTTGCCATTTTATCCTATCCTATACATGGGTACTAAAATCTTGTATAATTATTACGATTACCGTAAAGTTTATATTACTGCAGTTTCAGTAATTTCAAGCAATTTCGTTATACTGATTGATTCAACGAGGTATATACAGCTAGAGAGAACCAGGCTTCTTGGTATTTTCTTGTTGTTCCTTGTCAAATTCATTACATATTTTTTCATTCCGTGAATTGGTCTTTGGCCATACTTTGAAAACGGGACACTTAAGTCGATCGATACTCCGACCGAACGAAATAGGGTCCTATAAATTCTTAAAAAGATGCTTTTTGGTGGGGTAGGTACGTTACTTACATATATACGTATAGCCGTCTGCCAGCTTTGAGAGGGACAATGAAATAATCGAATCAAAATAGAGTAGACGTAGGTACAGTGTAAACTAATGCGAAAACAAGACCTTCACAAGGGCATATGAAACACAATTTACCATTCGGAATTTTTCTCATCAAAAACGTATTCGATCAATGTGAAATTGATAACAGCAATGAAGAGGAATTGAACGAAGGGCGTGATACTCTTCGAATTTTAAAAATCGAGAAAAATTTCAAAAGGTTACAACTTTCGATAAACGATTTGTAAAACTTATGGTCGATTTTTGGAAATCGAATAGTGTCATGCCTTTCTTTCTGTTCTTCTTTATCGCTGTTATCAATTCTACATTTATCGGATAGGTTTTCGCTCAGGACTTAGCCTTTGAAAATCGTGTTTCATTCCCCCTTAAGAAACTTCTTCGAGAAGGAATGAATATACGATATAGAATAACACGTGTATTAAAATAGATATAAAACTGACTAATCGTGTATAATTAAAATCTTCTTTATTATTCATTCATTGAATTGATTGATTGATCACCTCTTTCTATAAATACCTAGTCGACGTGTGATGAATATCTTCCGAATCCGCGCGTGTATCGTTATTATTGTATAGGAACATGTTTATATATAGCATGATGATATATATATATATCATTACAAGGATATTATATAGCATTGTTTTTTATACAGTCAGATGAAAAAGTGTCAAATATACTTACTGTACTACACAATAATTAATAATATTCATTATATATCATCATCATTCAAATAATTATTATTGATATTATATATTGATTTCGAGATTCCCGAAAATGGGCACATTTATACCTATACATATAAAAAACGGAGCGTACCTAATCGTTTAAAAAAATAATAATAATAATAATGAAAACTAGCTGATGTAAACGTATATAAGCGAGAGCCAAAATTCGAAATTCGAAAGAGAGAGAGAGAGAGAAGGAGAGAGAGAGAGGAAAAATATTCGAATATTAATATTATGTAATTACATACAGTAATAAATTTTTACCGCATATATAAGGATATAGGATGATTCATCAGGTACAAGGTACGGCCCTATAATAAAGTCCCCATCCTTAGATCACAAGAATTCTCACCGTTATTAAACAAACAAGTCGATGTATGTATACGTAACGATAAATTCAACGAAGTTATCTTGTCGAATCTCATGATTGTCAATTATTCAAAGAGGAAAGCATAACCGGCGATCGAAGCAAATATATATGTATAATAATAATAATAATAATAATAATAATAATAATAATAATAATAATGATAACGATAATAATGATATTGATAGTAATAATAATAATAATACAGAGTCTGGTACTCTATTGTATGTACGTGTATAAGCAGTCGATGGAGTGGAATCTACTTAATTGTATCGCCAATTGGGACAAGTCGAAGTCAATCAATTAAAGACTACGATATGTTTTTGTGATTGAACAAACGGATCCATTTTTCAATCTCTTGACTGAAATCGAACACCCGAAATATATTTCGGTTGAATTATTTAAATAATTTACAAAGAAAAATGTATAAATTAATAGAGAAAATCATGGAAAGTAGCGAATCGGTGTTCCCCATTTATATTAGTGGGTATAGATTCAATTGAACGCTTAATTGCAATGAACCTGTAAGAGTGGAGCGAGAAGAAAACCAAATAATCAAATAAGTTGCTTGTACTTTCATTTTCACCAAAGTCTTATTACTCCCTCATTTAGGAACACATTTCCATGAATTCCAATATCAACTGGTAGTCTGGTACTCTTTTGTTATAGTTACAGATAAGAAGAAATACTGAATTATCATATCCATGACTTATCTGTTTTTCTTCTCAATACAATTCCTTGGCAAATGAGAAATACACAAAGACAGAAGTATCGATTACTAAAAAGAGAATTCTGATCGTAGAGATGCTTATAGTTTCTTAGATCCCTGCGATTGCGATAAACCAACAAACCAAAAAAAAATAAATAAATAAATAAGGAATAAATGCTTCGAGTGATAACGAGTGGCTTTATAGTAATCGATATACAATAATATGTACCTACGAACTTTAGATTATACAGAAAGAAAACTGGATCAAGCTTTTATTTCTATCACAATATATTTTATCATTCGACTGCAGCAGTGAGTTAAACAAGTATAATTTAACTCCGATGTATGTACCATGACATCACACGAATCGACCAGAAGATAAAAAAACGCGAGATCATGTTGGATATATCGCAAAGGATAGGAACCGCTCCGAACACTGCCTGCACGAAAGAATAAAATGACTAATTAATACATTATATCCCCCTCCCCCATCCCCCCCCTCTTAATAATAGTAATAATGATAATAATGAAGATTGAAGAAAAAATAAAATAATAAAAATAAATAATAATAACCGTAATAACGTAGTATTAAGTGAGAAATATTATGGTAATAATTGTATAGTTATTTAACCACGTTTATGGCTCATTGTCAGTCTATTACGCTATAGTCTCATGCAACATCAACAACAACAACAACAACATCAACAACAATAATAATATTAATAATAATCGTAATAATAATAATAATAATATTGATAATAATAATAATAATAAAGATACAACAATATATTTACTTGTGTGTGTTTGTCATTTAATTGTTATGTAGTTCATGTAATATCCGATCCATCCTTTGAATTTCCAAGTATACTTTGCATACATTCATGAAAATAAAAAAAAAATAAATAAATAGAATTCTAATAAAATAAAATGAAATAATTCTTGTTTTTCGTTTGCTTTCAATTATTCTATACTTTCATACGCTGTAAGCGTTTTGATATACAATATACATATATATATATAATATTTATAAGAAATTTGGTATGTATGTATATTACCTATACAGTTACAAAAAAAAAGGAGAAAAAAAAAACAAGATATATATAAAAAAATAAAAATAAAATAATAAAAACATTCTCAATTATTTTCGTTCTTCGATTGTATTCATAATATTTATATTTTCTAATATTATAACGTTATACATAAATAGGTGATTTTTAAGTTAATTCCCGCTCACTTGTTGTCAAATATATGTAGTTTAATCATTTTTATCGTGTATATTATATCATGTATATAATGGCCTGGGATCGGACAGTTAGAAATGATCTTAATAAATGACTTCATTTGATTTTTTTTTTTTTTGTTTTTTTAAATAATTAATTAATAATCAATTTATATTTTTTTTTAAATTGTATAAAGTACATTCGTCAAAACTTTATCGTCGAATGTATCAAGCTAATATTAATATAAGTAGGAGTAAAACTTAATAATTAAAATATCATCAGTTTTGGTGCTAGGTGAAAAACATACATACATACATACATAAATACATACATAATATTTAGAAAAGAATCTAATGACAAGTGGGATAAAAAAAAAAAAACACTTTCTATAATTACCACTAATTATTGTAAGTTGAAAAACTGTCCGATCGAAAGCTCAATGGTTCGACGATGTAAAAAAAAATATTAATATCACAAAAATGGCGCAGGCAGGTTTAGGAAAAGGCCAATTTAGGGAATAGAGTTTATAGACTATAATAGTCAATAGATTGGAAAAAAGACACGAGACGTAGCGCGTCAAGATGGGATCAAGTTGGGAACGGTCACTTATCATCAATTCCTAATTATCTATTCTCCACGCTTGGCTCTTTCTCTTTCTCTCTTTCTTTATTTCTCTTTATTTCAAGAGTTCGACATACGAAAACGACAATAAACATTCAAAAATAAGAATAGATAACAACAATATCAGTCGAATTGTTCGCCTTGGCGCTCAACCAGATAATCATCAATAACTTATTATAACGAATTAAATAAAGCTTTTTGACTTGAAGTTAGCTTTTTTTTTTTTTGATAGTAGCATTAGTATCGAATTTATATAGAATCTAATATCAAGGGTAATATTAGGATTACACAGAATAATAATAAAGAGAAAAAGAAAATAAATAAATAAAAATGGAAAAGCACAATATGTTAATAAATCTTCGTACTAGTGTATTTTGTCGTCTCGTTTGTCACTACTCGCTGTTATCCCTGCCAATCGCTTTAAATTCATGAATATTTCAACTTCGAAATTTATTTTCTTAAAAAAAAAAGAGTAAAGAAAAAAAGGAGAAAAATAAAACATCAAAGTTATCGAGGATAGATAAAGTCAACAGTGTAAATATGTGAATGTTGGACAGTCGCTGTAGTTACGACAATATGTTGTAGAGTTCAAAAATAAAGAAGGAGGGGAAAAAAAAAGAGAAAGAGAAAAGAAAAGAACGGGAGAAAATAAATTGAATCAGAAAAAATTTACATATTTCGTTTTTTTTGTATTTATGAAAAAAGTTCTAGAAATTTTTCAAAACAGATCGAGGCCACGATCGTCATCCGTGAGCCTTTTTTCCGTTTATAGTCTTCATTAGGTAATATGTACTATATTATTTATGATTTTTTGTTGTGTTTTTGTGTTTCAATTTCAACATTCATGAGACAATGAAACTTTATTCTTTCGATTACCTGGAATATTTGAAGCTCGACGTTGCGATGAATCAACGTCAACGAACAACGTCACACGTACAATAATTGATTTTGAATGAACCAATTGATTTTCGATATTTTTGTTATTTGCTTGTTGTTTCTTTATAATCAACGCAGAGCAGCTTTGACTTGAGGCGACCAGTATGTCACGGTTGTAAAAATGAAACGTAGTCCAAAATCAATTTATTTCTTCACCAAATTTCATTTTACATTGTAAAAATCATGCAGTCACTAAAAATTAGTCGCTGCACGAATTGAGGCACACCGTAGGTCCGATTTCACTTTCTCACGATCCGAATTGTTCGGAAGACGCGCCGTCATAAATTGAACGAGGGAAATTGAATTGAAAAAATTATCATAGAAGATATGGCCAATTTTCCAAAAATCGAACATTTCTTTTCCACTTATTTGCAAATAAATCAGCCTAAAAATTACATTTTCCAATTTCCCTCGTTCAATTTGCAACGGCCTGTATTCCTTCGAATCTTGCTCATAGATAAGTCGAATCGGACCTACGGTGTGCCTGAATTCGTGCAGCAACGGTTTTTTAAGTGAGATCATTATAATGATGCAAAATGAACTTTGGTGATGAAACAAATTGATTTTGGACTATGTCAATAATTCCAACCGCGACATATACTGCTCCCCTTGAAGCACGAAGATTCTAAATTCGCGTGTGCTTTGAGTAACTTGCTTTATATTTAGAAAAAAAAAAAAAAAAAAAAACAATCTGTTCACAATACGAACGCTTCGACGTAATTAATACATCTATTGTATACGTACTCGCTGTGTTGCGCAAAAATCAAGGCATTAAAAAAAAAAACTCCAAAAATGTTCTTTTCTTTTCTTCTATTTCGTGGTTGTCACTGATTAGATAACGGTTCACCATTTACAGACTATCGACTCTCTCTTTCTCTCTCGCTCTCTCTCTCTCTCACACACACACTCTCGCTTTAAATTGGCTACTAATTACAACAGAAATAAAAAAACTGATTATTTTACACAGAATTTCTTTCTTCTTTTCTCTTTCTTCCTTCCTTTCTTCACTTAAAGATCAAACAAATACATGTTTTAATCGATTATTGATCACTGATATCATCATTTCTCCTCTCATTGATAAGAAATATCTTTTTTCTCCCGTAACACAATGTGTGTTATTCGTTAAAGAAACTTTAGCTCAGATTTCGATCAATTTATAAACAGAATAAACAATATAATTATTAAAAAAAAAAAAAAAAAAAAAAAACCTGAGATAAAACCGATACATTTTTTCCTACTTTCGTAATATATAGGTATTTTTTTTTTGCTATCCCTAATTTTTGTTTTCATTTCTCTCTCGGATCCTTGGATCTCAAGGATCAATTATCAATAATTCTTATCATTATTTTTCTTTGTTGTTTTTTTGTTTCTTTCTTCATTTTTTCTTTCTCTCTTTTCTGTTTTTTTTTTCTTCGTCACATCACATATCGTACTCTATAATAATAAGATTAATAGGTAATAATAATAATATAAACAATCGATCGATGTAACGCAACACGTTACACATTTTACGATTGTTGAATGCGAAAGTAGAAAAAAAGAAAAAAAGAAAAAGAAAAAAAGTTATTATAATAATAAATTCGAATAAAATAGGTACACGCATAGACAGATAGTAGTAGCTAGCCTGACAGCTAAAATGCATGCGGAAGATAAAGATAAAAAAGAAAAAAAAAAAAGTAAAAAGAATCGATTTTGTTCTCGTAAAATAATAATAATAATAATAATTCTTTGTATTTTTTTTTGCATTTTTATTTTTTTTTTTCGTTTTTTTTTTTTTTTTTTTAATTTCGATTTTTATATTTTCCGCGCAAGATTCATATAATTATCATATTAATCTTGAGCTGCACAATACACACAAGTGTAATTAATAAGCTAAGTCTTGTTGAGAAAAAACGAATTTGTATAGCTTGATTGCATTTTGTGTGTTTTTTTTTTTTTATCAAGACGGGTAAGGCGTTGCAATTGCGACTCACGCGACCTGATACTTATATACTTTTTTTTGTAATAGATTTTTTATTATTTAATTTGTTTTTGTTTGCTTGAAATTTGTTTTCGAATTACTAATTCAATTTTCGCGTATATGCGATTTCGCATACATACGCACATATCCCCCCTCCCTCCCTGGCGTATGGTTATTTCTCTTGGTATCGTATCTAGAAATAACGACGAGCATATTATTTTCTTAACGTCGTACGACACCCCCAAAACCAAACCCACCCATCTTTAACTCCACATTAAAAGTGGCGGTGTGATACCCACAATAACCCACCCTTCCCTTCCCACCCTTGACCCACCCTCCCTTTGTTTTTTTTTTTTTTTTTTCAGATTCCCTCGGCCGCTGTGTGAATTTATTGTTCATAAAAAGATGTTCGTTTGTTGGTTTTTTTTCATATAGGTATTTGCGTTTCTTTCTCATATTCTTCATCTTATTCCAGTTATTATGTATATAGATTTTTTTCTGACACGCGTGGACTTGATTTTTTTTTTGTTCCTTTCTTCGTTTATTTTCCCTTTTCCTTTTCCTTTTCTTTGCTTACTTGCTTTTTATCGTTTCAATTTCACTAGTGGTTTATAATAACGATATTATTTTGAAGATCGTAGTACTTTCCGAGGGCCTCACTATTACGACGAGACGATTACGACGATTACCATTACGATGATGACAATGACGATGACGATGAGAAGAGGCCGTGGTTTCACCCACCCACCCTGTCCACCCATTATTATTATTCCCCGCCCAACCCCATTCGGCCTGCCCCGTACAGCGGCCGTCTGAAAAAAATTCCAAAAACAAACGTATTCTGAGAATATTCATCGTCATGACGTTAAGACTGTCGATTGAATAAATAGGTAGATATCTTGTTAAATCTTGACCTTTGGTTTAAAAAAATTTCAATTCAATTTCGTTGGCTCGACATTCAGCAATGATTGATAATTTAAGTCGCTACGATTCGATGTAGAGAAATATCAGTTTGTCGGAATCGTAATTGGCTTCGATGAAGATATCGATGAAGAAATTTGAATTTTGACATGTTAAAAATATGTGAAGACGTTTTTAGTAAAAGCCCAGTAAACCCATAACGAATACCAACAAATTGAGTGTGTAAAAAAAAGAATTATCACAAATGAAATAGATTTGAAAAGGATTGTGTGGCAATTCTTTTTTTGATTCTAAAGAATTGACGTGTAAGTCTTCCAAATTCTGTTCAATTCCATTTTTCTATTATGCAATTCGTTTTGGTTTTTCGGGAGAAGGATTGACATGGTATGAGAGAGGACTGGATTCGAAGTCAATATTATTGAATATATGGATTAATCCCAATTCAAATAGACAGAAAAGAATTGAGAAAATGAATGAAAAAATACTTCGAATTAGATATACTTACAATAAGTAGGCGGGGCTGCTCAGACGCCATACATGCTATGAAGCCGCTCACTAAGCTGCGGCGGAAATTGGTCGGAAAATCGTTTCCAGTTTTCCGTACCTACTTGATTTTTGAAACCGTGTAAAATCTGCAAAGATTCAAATACAAATTCAATTTTTTGTAGACTTGAAGGACACACATCG
This sequence comes from Ametastegia equiseti, assembly GCA_963989295.1. Taxonomy (NCBI): domain Eukaryota; kingdom Metazoa; phylum Arthropoda; class Insecta; order Hymenoptera; family Tenthredinidae; genus Ametastegia; species Ametastegia equiseti. The sequence continues at coordinate 25,065,326 of OZ022390.1, forward strand.
CAGTAAATCAGACTAACATATAGACAAAGAAAATCATTATTGTCTTAACTGTGCACAAAAATTTGTAAAATTTTAAAAGAAACATAAAAAAAAAATGATTTGCAAGCTTCGAAGAAATTAATTCAGGAAAATGTTTCCTTCAATAAGAACTTGCAGTTAAATTCCTCGAAAATTTTAGTCAAACAAGAACGTACTTTGTGGAACATGTCTTTTAGATCGTCCAGAGGTGTAACCCAGGAAGCGACAGCATCACAGAAGAAGATAAAGTCCGGTACAACGCCAGCAGGATTGACAGTGATCATTTGGCACATGCCTCTGAATGCCGAATCTTTTTCCTCGTTGTCTCTTATATTTCTCAGGGATGTACACCTGTTGATAAACGTGAAAGAAAAAAAACACAACAAATTAACAATCCACCTTCCAAAATTCAATAATCAATAAATAAATAAATATCATTCAGCGTATACAGAAGTAGTAACTCTTAATTATCATTCTCAGTTACACCGAGTATTTATCATTATTATTATCATTATTTTTATTTGTAACGAGCTGAGCAGGGAATTTTTGAAATAACACGATTACAGATAAAATTTATCAAACAGTTTCTGTTCCAAAGAAGTTTATAAATTTCGTTTTTCGCTTCCCCTGATCTCTCGTTACAATAAGACAGTAAAGCTGATAGATTTGGGCTGAAACGGTGACTTTAATCCATCGCGTAATTGAAATATGTAAATGGAATATCAATACGCCAATGGATTAAAGCGTTTGTTAGAAATATGAAGATTAATTTCGCGACATATTGGGAAAAATCATCATCACCTTGGTGCTGAAAATGAGAATAATTCATTATAAATAACGTGTAGAGGACGATGATAAATATACGAGTATAATATAGCAATAGGGGGTATGACTTCCTGATACCAAAGTAACATTCTGCGCTAACTTGTAACACGATACTATATTAATAGTAATATATGTAGTCATTTAACGTATCTGAATCAATTTCTACAGAAAAAAAATTACCGATTTATTTATCTAGCAGAAAGCAAGGCGAGAATATACCGCGGGATACTGAAATACTTCAAAAGTAATTATATTCAACGATCGAGAGATTCTATATTTCTATTTGTCATAGAGACCGACGATAGTTTACACCTCATCCTCCGACTGAGATTAAACTCAGAATTGAAGAGTATCGGACCTCGGGGTGATCGATTATGTCCAAATTCTGTTTCTGGGACTATTTCATCCCGATAAAAATACATGTAATTTCATCTAACACATTTGCTTCTCTCTCCATTTGCAATTCACCTTATCGTTATCACAGTTGGATAAACATTAAAAATGAGATGAATGTTTCATGCCTTGAATTTCCTTCGTTATTGTTAATCATCAAGATAAGACTGACTGTTAATGATCGAGTCTCAAGTACGGGTTAATTATTCCAGAGGAATATTCAAGGGAGGAATTCAGCGAAGTTCGAACAAAAATGATTCTTCAATTTTTTTCAACTGCTTAGAAAAATCTAATTCAAAATTTGTTGCCTCAGAATTTAGATCATCTTTGAATCTGTATTGAGAAAAAAATATCAATTTTCTGCAACGAAAGTGTACAAATATGTAAAAACTATCGATAATTGGAACAAAATTCGCATCGTTTTGCAGATTTGGTATATTTGAAATCCCCGAGACGAAATGAGGAAAGAAAAAAGTCAGCCTAATTGTGTTTGTCTGTATAGATTATTGAATAATTATGCAAAAAATCTTCAATAAAAGATTCTTAGCATAAAAAGACTTTTATCGCAGAACATTGATGGATATTTTTATCCCAAAAGTATACCAAAGTGATCAAAATATTACTGGAATGAAGATTAGATTAGATATTTTCGAATCAGTGCTATGAATAAAGAAGGATCATTCGTTGCCTCCCCTCAAAGTACCGACACAACGTTTGAACATGACGATGAATATTAATAGGAGAGAAGAATAAAGGCGAATTAGATGAAACATGATTGTGTAGAAATTTGGGTAGAACGGATTATTCCGAGGTCCGATACTCGGTTTGATTTTTGTTCAATTGATAAAGAAGAAGTTAAACACCTATTAGTGATAATAATGTAATATTAGGGATCAGGAATAATAATGAATAGTGATAAATAGATAATAAAATGTTACTAATGAAAATAGGATAATATAATAATATAATGTAATATAATATAATATAATATAATGTAATATAATAAATAGAATGTAATAATAATTAATGAAAAAAGTTACACACCACTGTCGTACAAACTGCTGTAACATGGGGGCGACGTCGTTGGGACACACATAACCTAGGCGACCGATCGTTATGGCTACGTTTTCATTTCATTTTTCATTCATTTTCGGTAAGGTAGTGAAGTGAAGCGAAGTGTAGTGAAGTGACCGGAAACACAAACAATAAGACAAACTGATAGCGAACCAACAATACCAACTCAGGCGAATATATTAATTCTTTCTCCGTCTACTAAATTTAATCAATTTATAATCAATCAATTGATTAATTAGGTAATTCATCAGTCAGCTATGAGTGATTTATTCATCTAATTAATCGATAGATTTTTAATTAAGGGTAGGAGTATGTCGCAGTTGGAAAAAATCAAACATAGTCCAAAATCAATTTGTATCATCGCCAAAGTTTATTTTGCATCGTTATAATCATCTCACTTAAAAACGGTTGCTGGATGAATTCAGGCACAGCGTAGGTTCGATTCGACTTATTTATGACCAAGATGCGAAGGAATACAGGCCGTCACAAAATGAACGAGGGAAATTGGAAAATTTAATTTTTAGGCTGAGTTATTGGCAAATAAGTGGAAAAGAAATGTTCGATTTTTGGAAAATTGGCCATATCTTCGATGATAATTTTTTCAATTCAATTTCTCTTTTTCAATTTATGACGGTGCGTCTTCCGAACAATTCGGATCCTGAGAAAGTGAAATCGGACCTAACGGTGTGCCTCAATTTGTGCAGCGACTGATATTTAGTGAAATGATTATAATGATGTAAAATGAACTTTGGTGAAGAAATAAATTGATTTTGGACCACGTTTCATTTTTACACCCGCGACATACTGCTCCCTTTAGGGAGAAATGAAACGCGATGTTCGAAAGCTATTCTCCCGTTAAAAACCTATCCGATAAATGTAAAACTGATAACAGCGATAAAGAAGCATAGAACGAAGAGCACGAAACTTTTGGATTTCCAAAAATCGAGTAAAAGTTTTACAGATTATTTATCAAAAGTTATAATCTTACGAACTTTTTCTCGGTTTTTGAAAATCTCAGAGTATCATGCCCTCTGTTAAGTTCTTCTTTATCGCTGTTATCAATCTCGCATTGATGGGATATGTTTTAGCTGAAGAAAAAGCTTTGAAAAATTCCAAGTGGAAAAGATCGTGTTTCGTATCCCCTTAATATCGCAATAACAATGAAATAGAGAGAGACAAGGTTTTAAACACAGGTGAACAACATATCGTCAAACATAGGTATATCAAATATACTTGTAATATTGAAACATAGGTATAATACCGTGCTATTTTTCGTAGTTTTTAGCTGAAACAATAAAAAGAAATTATAGCAGCCGCTTAACAAACGACCAGTAACTTTTTCTTTTTCTCTTCTTTTTGTACCAAGATTCATTAAGGGGATCTGATGTCTTGCTGTCAAAAGAATCAAACATTGTGCGAAGTCGAACACCTAATTTTTTCTGGCCAAATTTTATTTCCCGTCGTTGATATGATCGTCTCGTTTCAAAACACTTGCTAAACAAATTCAAACACACCTTTGGTCATACTCGACTTTTTTAAGATCAAAAATATCCGGAATACAAGCCTTGATAAATTGTTTGCGACAAATTAGAAAACTCCACTTTTGGCTCGAGTCAAACAAAAAATAGAATTAAAAAAAAAAAAAAAATGTTTAATTGTTCAGAAGTGGCCATACCATATTATCTTTTTAATTTATTTTGCCAGTATTAATTTATAAAGCCTCGATCTTGTGGACATTCTTGATTTTAGAGAAGTTGAATCGAATCAACAGGTATTTGCCCATAAATTCGGATGGCGAGTGTATTAAAAAAAAAAAAAAAAAACGATTATAAGAACCCACGACGAGCTATGACAATAAAAACAAAAAACAAAAAAAAAAAAAAAAATTGATTTCGAATCTCATGTTAATTTTACCAAACTACGTCCCCTCAAACGTGTTGTAATATGATTATAAACAAAGAAACTGAATCACATAATTGATTAATTAATAATTAATACTTTGGGAAATACCTAATCGCGAATCGCTGATCTTTAGTTCAAATAGGAAGTCAATATTCCTTTTTTTCTTTTCTTTTTTTATCAACAAGTGGATGGATAAATAGATAGACAGATAGAGAGAGAGAGAGAAGGGGTGAGAGACAGACAGATAGAGAGAGAGAGAGAGAGAGAGCGAGAGCTAAGAAATTAATTTTGCTATAAGGATATTGTGATTACCTATTTGGATAACGGATAGATTTATCGCAATAGTATATTAAATACGCTATAATATATTCTGTCATTTCTGTTTAGGAGTAAAAGTAGTAGTAGTAGTAGTAGTAGTGGTAGTAGTAGTAGTAGTAGTAGTAGTAGTAAGCGACAGGTTTAATAAATTAGATATCATCCAATGAATGAAGAAAATTCTCTACTTTAAATCAATATTTCACACACCGATGATGATAATAATAATATACTACGAAACAATCAACAACAATTATAAAGGTGAGACAAATTGAGTATAATAATAAACTAAATTGTGGATATATTATATACCTAATAATTTATTCTTTCCCTTTCTATTCTCGATGAAATTTTTCACTCAGGTCTTTGATATTTATTAAATTCATTTTATCGCGTGATCGATAAAAATCGGGACGAAACTGCGAGCGCAGAACTAAGCTGTATATGAGGCATTCCATATTCGCGAATGAAAACACTAAAAAAATTTGCGAAAAAAATAGTAAATATTCCGGAAACGCCATTTTTTTAAATCTAAAAAAATTCATACTGATTATATGATTTAAAATCTGATTTTTAAGCACCAAACGATGATGCTCAATCTTCACTATTTTTTTTTCGCAAATGGAAAGACTAAAAACTTGCGAAAAAAAATAGTAAATATTGAGATCACATCATCGATTAGTGCTTGAAAATTATAATTAAGATCATGTGATCGGTGTGAATTTTTTCAGATTTTAAAGCATGCCGTTTTCGGGATTCGTTTTTCGATTTTGATTTTTTTTCCAAATTTCACTGATGGTTAAAAAAATTCAGAGATCCCTTTGGGTCTTGAACAACATTATACTAAAAAATTGTAAAAATCGAAGGGGGTGAGGTACATCGGCTGCAAATTTGATGTGGAATGCTCCATATATTTTTTTGGTAATATCTAGATTACGCTTCGGACTTTATGACTTATACAACGGGAGAGGCACTGGTATAAATATATAGTCGAAATTGTGCGCGATGTAAATGTAACATAAATAAGATATCATATTTTCTAAAGCTCGAATAACTTACCGGTATTTTCTAAGAGTGTTTTCGGGGTGTTTGGTCGGTTGATTATGTCTATCAGCTGGGACAGGATCAACGGAACGTAGGGACTCGTATCGGCACCTAAAATTCAAATACACAAGATAATTAATTACACACGAAATTGAATTCAGACAAGAGAAAATAACTTGTCAAGTAACGATCAAGAAGATAAAAACACATTTTTATCGATAGCGGATCGAATCAACAATCGAGAAACAATTTTATTCGTGAAAATAAACTAGTTCCACTATGGAAAATAGACAGGGCGTGTTCAGCAATTGAACATTTCACAATTCTCTGATAATTTTAGGTTTGCCACGGTAATAATTGTCCTTTTTTCAGAGTAAAAATCGTAATACATCAGCCCACCCATATGGAATACGAAAATAATGAGAATTCCAGGTTTTACAGATTTTCCCTGTCACTGGACACCTTGATAGATGACAAAGGGTGGCCACTGAAATCAAGAAGAAAAATTACGTGACTTTCCTAACTGAAAATAAATTTTTTCCCTGACTGATTCTGAAAATCTAGAGGCTCATATTGAATAACATTGAGGAAAAAAGAATATCATTGCGTATTATTTGAGTATTAGACACATTCTCGAAGTTAAAACACATTTGAATATCTTCGTTTAATCACTTCATCTTTACTATCAAATATTATCACAGAATATTATGACATAGCATCTCATTCATGAGAAAAAAAATTAAGTTCGATTAAATTAAAGTACGATTCCAAAATTCAGTTACAAAACATCTATAGAACCATATTTAACATATTATAAATGCTATAACGAATTATCCTTTCTCAACAAATGACAAAATAGTTCTCCGACCAATTCGAAATTCCCCGAAATTTTCCTGATTTTTCCGACCAATTGAAAATTCCCTGACACTTCAAGATTTACCTTCACCGTGGCCACCCTGAATGATTATTGATTAATGAACACAAAAATGAATGAACTTTCTTTATTTCCTCAATGACTTACCAAGCTTTATGGATATCTCCCCGATTGCCCATGTAGCATTGTTGCAGACGGATATGAATTCAGGATTCAAGTTCTGACCGAGGATGGGCATAAAGTCAGCTGTGAACGAGTACGAGTATAATGTAAACCATAAATTTATAAAGTCATATACATCATGAAATTAAAAGAGTTTTCCAGGGAATGACCAAGATACGAACCTATGCATGGAAGTACGTGCTGGAAACAGGCCTTTGTAAGATCTCCTAACAGCGCGAAGCTGCTCTGTCTAACTTCTGGCATTGGATCCTGCATGCATTGATAAAGCAATTGCATAACGTTGCTATTTACGACTAAACTCTCCATGTGCCCGTCCAAACCCTCTGCTAATCCGCTCAGAAGATCCAAAGCAACGATCATAAAGTCTTTGTCGGGTGCGTCGAACTGCTCAGGACTTTGCGTGTTCGCTATATGCTGATTCAGAGTTTGTTCCACCAAAGAAACGCAACGCCTGGAAGAAGAAAAAAAAAAAAGGTTTTCCAAAGTTAGACAAGGTGCAAAATTGTGATTTATAATTAATTTTGAGCTTTCGAGGTTTAAATTATTCAGTGGTTTTCAAAAAAGAACAAAAACAGTCGGATTTCTCAGTGGAAACAATCGAATAAATTTCAGAAAAGCTTTTCAGAGTAAAAAATGACAAGTTTTAAACATTTTTAAGGATTTTTTATCGTCTCAAGATCGTTTGTAAAATAAATAGGTTTTCAGGATTTTTCTTTCTTAGTTTTCAAGTGTGTAATATGAATGAATAATCCTACCTATAAACAGGTTCGCAATAGGGAAGAAAGCCAGATTGTAGAGCTGTTGCGACGGATGAAAGACACTCCAAAAGTGGAAACAAGTCTTTGTCTTCGTCTTTCAAGAAGTTCCACTTGTCGATTAACGGAGGCATGAGCAAGTTGATGTAGTCAGGTTTATTCAAATAGTGGCCAACCGAGTCAGCCAAAGTCCCGATTGCGTCGTATAGTATCAGTAAATTTTTGTGCTGGTATTTACCTGTTGCAAAAAAACAAGGCGTGATAAAAGAAACGGAATATTAGAGAGAAATCTGGTGAAAAAATATAAAACTGAAATAAACAAACTTTACGCAGTCTCAAATTAATTAAGTAATACTTTAAATAGAATAATAACTTGCCGAAAGCAAAGACTAGCGTTTCCAATATGAATCCAAGGTAAGGAACGAGTTCAGTCGACGCCTCTTCTTCTAGGGTAGCAAAAGCGGAGCAAGCAGCTTCTTGGACTCTCTTATTTCCGTCGAGAACTCTTTTTAGAAGCTCTGTCATCAGGGGTTTAAGATGTGTTTCGTGGGGCTGGGAGCAGACCCAATGAGCATACCTGCTCAGCGTCCAACACGTGATCGAACGTACTAGAGCTTTTTTGTCACCCAGGCAACCGATCAGGTAGGGTATCAGCTCGGACAGATGAGGTATCATCCCAGTCATGCAACCTGGAGGTAAAAACCAAGTTAAACTCTAAGAAAAACTCTATATTTGGATAAGTTTTCTTGTTGAAACCAATTTTTTTTTATTGGGTTTCAAAAGTTCTCGAATAATTGGATTTTTTGGGAGTCCAACTTCGAACTGCGATATCTCCGAACCGTCTCGATGGATTTAAAAGAATCGAACAGCGTTTGGAAGATCAGACCAAATACTGTATTTTTAAGTACTGCAGAATATCTCAAACTATTTCTTAGCTATATTTTTTTACGATTAAAAGTTTTTCAAGTTTGACGAGTTTCTTTAATTTCGATCAATCAACTGTAACTTTTCAAAATGCAGTATTGAAATACAGAAAATTTTGAGGAAATTTCTTCTCCTTCTCAGTAGCGTTGGAATTTTAGAGTTTTATCGATTCCTTAAAAAGTTACAGTCGATTGATTGAAATTAAGAAATTTGTAAATATTAAGAAACTTTCAATCGTAAAAAATAGCGTTAAGAAAATAGTTACAAATATTCTACCGTGCATAAAAAGACAATATTTCGTTTGATCTTCCAAACGCCGTTTGATTTGTTTTAATCCACCGAGATGCTACTGAGATATCACAGTTTAAAGTTGGACTTCTTGGAAACAAATTTATTTCTTGTCTTATTTCATTTCCTACGTGCAAAACTAGTTTTTAACAATGTTGAATCGCTTAATGAAACTTGAATTTAATAAAGAAATCTTTTCGTATTTTCAAGACTTCGAATCTATTTACAATTTCGATAAAAATAAAGGATTCAAAGACATAAATTGATATATCTAAAAAACGATTAGGTAGAAATCAATGAAGCTTATTTTTTCCGTCAAAAGAATAAGTTTTTGATACTTGAATCAAACTCTCTTGATTCCCTAAATTGCAAACTAGTTTTAAAAATCATTAAATCAGTTTTCAGAACTTGGAACTGAAGAAGTCATTTCGTGTTCCAAAGCTATGGAATTTATCGTTCCAAATATCGATTGAATCACAGGATTGGAAGATATGGATTAAATCGAAAGACGAAAATGGGTAAAAGGCAGCAATGATTACATATAAATCATCCATAAATCATTTGCGGCAAGTGAGTTTTATACCTTCAGCAATAGCGCCAAGGGCGAGTATTCCAGATTCCTTAATTTCCCAATCTTGATGAACGAGAGTTTCCTTCAAAATAGGTAGCAAAACAGGGAGTAATTCTTCCCCAAACACATTGGCGAGCATATCCAAAGCAGCCGCCGAACATTTTCTCAAATTCCAATCGCTAAGGGTGGAATCGTCGTCTCCTCCATCTTCTGGATCTGAATCGTCGTCGTCGCCAACTCCATTGTCGTCAGAATGTTTATTCGCTGTTGTATGATGCGAATGATGCGATCTGGACTTGTGAAATCTTGGCCTGATGTCTTCTTCTCTGTCTGGAATCATCTCGTCTTCTTCGACGTCACCCTTTAACAGGATGATGTCGATCTCCGAATACTTCATTCCTCTGACCTGTAAAAAAAAACAACAAACAAACAAAAAAATTAAGAAACATGTTGAAAATGGAGAAAAGATTATTTCTTCATGTTATCTTTCGACTGCGTCAAAAACTTCATGTTTTTTTTCTTACCAGGACAGGAACCAGCCTCGTCAAATGCGGAGCTAATGCTTCTTTGCAAATTTGCTGCTCTGCTAACGATAGCCAAAACTCGCAGGCCTCAAGCGCTACTCCTTCGTCTGGATCCTGTGTCCTCATTAACATGTATTCTATGATGTTGTGCATGTGGGGTATTAATCTGTCCATTCGTACCTCCAACAGCATCACCAACGCCCTGAAAATACGTAAAAATTCAGCTCCAAGCTATACACGAGCTTCGATAGTTAGATTTTAATTTCTTAGAGCAGAGGACCGAGTTAGTTGGACAAAGTTTGAACTTTCAAGAAAGAAATTTCAGTAAGAATCGATCAATATTTACAAGAAATGTAAAAATTCAGAAGATTTATATGAAATTGAAACTTTTTAGCAATAAATTGGAGGAAGAATTGGTTAAGATTCACAAGAAATGTAAAAATCCAGGAGGTTTGCATGAAATTGAAACTTTTTGACAAAAAATTGAAGAAAGAATTGGTAACAATTTACAAGAAATGTAAAAATCCAGAAGATTTGCATAAAATTGAAACTTTTAAGCAATTGAAGAAAGAATCGATAACAATTCACAAGAAATCCAGAAAATTTGCATAAAATTGAAACTTTTAAGCAATTGAAGAAAGAATCGATGACAATTTACAAGAAATACAGAAGATTTGCATAAATTTGAAGCTTTTAAGCAATTGAAGAAAGAATCGATAACGATTCACAAGAAATACAGAAGATTTGCATAAAATTGAAACTTTTCAGCAACCAGTTAAAACTAAAAGTAATAAAAATTTGAAAGACGACTAAAATTTCAAGATATTGAGATAAACTCAATGAAATTCTGGATTTAATCGAATCTCTAGAATCTCTAGGACTTTGATTCCCATTGTAGACTCTATTTCAAGCTTGAAACCTTTGTATTTGCAACGCAAATGATACGATTAAAGTAAAAAGTTGATTTTTCACCTGCAGACATTTTTCCTGACTTCAGGATCGTCGTCGGTAGCCAAATGGAAAAGATTTTCTAGGAAGCTATCGATGTGAATCATAAGTGCCTGGGTTCTGTTGATAATGAATTGATTGACGCAGGCTATAGCATGAGACCTAATTTTTGGACTCGTGTGTCTAAAGAATTGAAGAAATTTAGGAATCAAAACGTTGAGCGGCCGGTTCAAAGCATCCGAATCCAACAGCTCAGCCGAATCTTCGCAAATCTTTTGCAAAGCGCCAAAAGCTCCTTCGCAAACGTTGTAGTCCTGCGAATCCAACATCTGACAAAGTGCAGGCAGCAATTCTGGCCAAGATGTTAACTCTCCTGTTTAAAAATCACAAAGTTATCAGAAATTGTGGTTTTTTTCAACGATTTTTCGTTGGATTCAGACTCAAAATCGTCTTGCAAAGATTTATAGACTGACTTTAGAGGTTTTCCAATTTTTAAATATTATTTTCAATACTTGAGACATCAATTTCAAGGTATTTATAATTTTTTAAAGCACCTTTTGAGGCGACTGTTGTTATGAGGATACCAACAGTGGCCCTGATTAACGGAGAGGGATCTCCAACCGCCGATAGACATTCTTGCTTAATAAAACTCGTCACTTCAGGTACAAATTTATTGAAGTGTGCCTTGACGTTATTCTTCAAAATCAATCCGCTCAGGGACCTCGTCGGCTCATCTGCGATATTAAAAATCAAAGTTAAAACGATCATTTGATTACTGAAATAGTTTCCATCGAATAATTCAGACCAAAAACATGCGATAGTTGACTAAAGCTCTTCACAAAATTAAGAAATGGTGAATCTGTGCAAGAAAAATTACTGAAAAATCTGAAGAAAAGATTTTCACATCCAAAAGTGTATTTTAATTACAATGTAAATTTGTGGATAAAAATGATTAAAAAAATGAAGAACAGCTTTTAGAAGACAATAAAATAAATACGTGGATAAATATTTGAGAATAATCTGAACAAAATGAGTTGAAAAAAAAAAAACAAGAAGGATGTATTTGTTAAATGAACAAAGATAAGAGTAAAGTGAGAGTAACTTGCCGAGTATATTATTACCTTCGGAAGTCAGTTTGGTCAAGACGAATATAAGGTAGTTATTGAAGTCTGGAAATTTGTTGAGTTCTTCCAATTTCTATGATCGATATTGGTTAAGGAAAAGTATGTTTTGTTGTGCAACGAGTGGATAATTAACGCCGTACCTCAATCTTTGTTTTGAATAGTAAATTTGAGGTTCTTGATAACGTTTGTAGGGATTGAAAATAGCTACTAGGTTTGTTATTAAGATTATGGACAAACAAAGATAAGAAAAACGAACAAGATGATGCGAACTAAAACCGAATCTTATGTACCTCGAAATAAACAATAAACAATTTTTGAAGGCAAGATTTAAGAAAAACTAATAAATGAAAAAGACAAGAAATACTAGATAACAAAAATAACACATATTATGATAAATCGTGTACGATATTTGGTGAGAAAAGCACGAGGTTGCCGGGAGGCGTTTGACACCGAAAACTCCGCGACAGAATCTGACAAATAATATCTTGGTGATAAAAATCGTACCGGGAATAAAAGCGACGTATAAAAGTAACCGAATCGTTGTTGGTATTTCGGTGAAATAAATCGCGGAAATTGTATCGCGGGTTAAAATTTTACTTGGGTTTTCAGGGGGCCGGACGTCAGTCTATACCGCGTTTTTCCCGGGTTAAAATAATTTGTCAATAAAAGCACGCCCTTGGCAGTGCTCGCGGCACAGATTGGCAACAATTATCGAACTTGGAGAATTGAAGCGAGCGTATAGCGGTCGGCGGTATTATTATTACACAATATTTTATAATTAAAAGGATACTTGTTGCACCGCTCGTTGGGTAGCCGTATCTGGGCTTTGAGACTCCTTGAGAAGAGTTAAAATTTGCCTGAGTCCTTCCTCCTGCGGTTGCCACGCCATTTTCATTGTGTGTTTTCAACAGCACTGCCACAGAACGCAGCCAGCCTTCTCTGACCTCGCAATATTCAACGGAAGCCGGAAGCAGAAATATCTAGCCCCCCCACTCGATCCGGCTATTGAAGTTTATCCGACAGATTTTAGGCCTCTTTTCGGAGAAAGTTCTGTCCTAAATCACATTCGCTGTATCGCAAACTGTGCTGTTTTATTTATCCCTTCAGATCCCGTTGTTTTTTCTATCCAAAAAGTAGTTCTCGAGTTTTTATAAACCTAATCTTGACTACTGTGCGACGCGAGCAGACGAGTTTATCCGGCACAATCGATCGCTAGGCCGCGGCGTTTCTTGCCGAGGCCTACTTTGAGGTACAGGCCTGACGCGCGGGATGCGCTTGAACGTCGCTGCGGCAAATTACAAATTTTTGAACCGAATGTTTTTTTACTACGTTGCAAACAACTCTGCATTGAGTATCGATAAAAAAAGCTTGTTGTCGCCGAGGCGAAATCAAATGACGCGTCTTTCCACTTGGAATTTTTCAAGCTTCGTTTCTCTGCGAAGAGACATCCGATTGATATGAAATTCATATCAGCGATTAAGAAACAGAGAACGAATCCCAGGAAACTCTTAGATTTCCGCTGATTGATAAACATTTTTACAGATCATTTATCGACAGTTAGGAATTTTTTTTAGATGTTTTTACTTTGCTGAGAAACTAGGCTTCAAACATAGGGTTTTATTTCCCCATTCAAATATTATATGTATTTCATTCAAAACTTCTATCATCAAAATTCTTGATTTTCTTTTCAATAGTTTGTTGAGACGAAAATCTGAATGTTTCATTCACAAATTTGATTGTTGACGATTGTTCAAAGTTTTTTTTTTGTCCAAATTAAATCTACATATTTCGTTTTGTTAGAAAAAAGCATATTAGATCCCACTTTTGCGTATGAATAAAGAATTTCGATTCATATCATGTTAAAAAAAAAAAAAGAAACAGTGAAGACTGAATTTTCAGTTTATGATTTTTACAAGTAAAATTGTCAAACCTTTACGATGAATCGAAAGTACCATCTCGTTTTCTGCGTTGAGAAAAAAAAACCCTGATACAATATGAGATTGTAGAATAATATTTTGGGGCGAAAAGTTCGTAAAGAATAAATAATAAGTTTCAGATAATTATGTATTAAATTATTTAGCAAAGCATTTATTATTCGATATAAACAAGATTAAAATTCAAACTCGTTGGAACTCAGAATTAGTGGAATGAATTATTATTCATCAAGTCTGCGGTTTAGGGCTCTTTTTTTAATTACATCAAGCGTAAGCATGCGTTATGCTCTGTTCTTCGGTCTCCATATCTCGATACCATCGGTACCCGATATAGCCAGCACCTCGTTCATGTAATCCATCTAGGAAATAGAGAAAAACTACATTCAGACTTGCTTTGGGACTGATTTGTCCTCTAGACTTTTACGATTACTCAAGACGATCTAATAAAGTCCCAGAAAACGAATAAAATTCGAATAATAGTCGAGAGATTTAATCCCAGGCTCAAACATTGAGTCGAGGCTCATAATCGAAAACAAACTTCAATAAAATCACGAATTTGAGTAGAGTGTGAATTCTTACACTGGCTACTTCGCCGTAAGTCGATTGCAGGATAGAAAGGGGCTGAGAAGGATACGTCGGGCTTGCTATTCTCACAGTTTTGTCTAAGGAACTAGTTATCAGACAGCCGGGAGGAGATCGTACTCCTGTAATGGCCTTTTTGTGTCCAGTTGCGTAGCTTTTCACAAGCTTGAAATCCTTGCTGGGATCCAGAATGTGCAGTTTACCTCCATTGTCCCCAATGTAAACGATATTTTTTTGCATCGCGATGCTCATGGGGAAATTATCGTTGGAAACCTGCAAAGAACAGAACGTACTTACACATTCGAAAGACAGAATATCGTCATAAACAAATTCAGTAACATCGATAGTTGACAGGGTTGATCAGAAATTTTATTTCATTCTCCAAAACGATTAGGTACTTTGATATTCACTGACAACACTAAAAAAAGGATTGATATTTAGTTCTTTACCTGGTAAACCCAATTTTTTTTAGAAGAGGAATGCTCTAGTGAAAATTTGTATTACTACGAACTTCTATGAATTCTTGTAAAAACCTGAAGATTTTATAGTTTTCCATGAAAAATTGTAGTTTTCTTTCAAGGATTTTATAAAGAACATTATAGCTTTTCACCGAGGGACTATTCACTTTGATTTTTAGCACACAGGTGACTTTCAAAGACTTCCAAATACTCGTGGAGTCTTCCCAAGACTTTTGAAGTCTTCCCAAGACTTCCAAAGACTTCCAAAGACTTGACATCCAAGGACTTCCGAAGACTTCCAAAGTCTTCCAAAGTCTTCCAAAGACTTCCAAAGTAATTCAAAGACTTCTAAAGACTTCCGAAGTTCCGCCCCAAGTAAATAGCGCCTCGATGTTCAGAGTTTGATTATAAAAAATCTTCATTCCTGTTGATTAGAGGAGAAGAAATGTGCGGTTCTTTAGGGAAGAGCACTACGAAAAGTTTTAGAATTTCTGAAAACCCGTAGCAATCCATAGGATTATTTCCACCAGGGATAGTCAAACTTGAGAGAGCGAAGCTCTCTTCAAATCCTTTCTCACCTTAATAGAATTCAGCTTATTTCTGGCCCTTTGGTCCCAAATGGATACAGTCTTATCCTCACTAGCGGAGATAATGTAATTAGAATTCATGGCAATCCCAACAATGGCGCGACCATGTGGTTGGAATGTTTCTACTGGTGAATTGTCGGATCTTGGATCGAACACGGATACTGTTTTGCAGTATGATCCGGCAGCGAATAAGCCTCGATCTGGACAGGAAGTCACACATAATAGAGCTGCCGCTACATCCCTACGAAATTTCAGACACCTGTTTAAAACATTTAATCAAATTGTATTACATTGAAGAGTTTTATTTCGCGATCATATCCTAGCCAAGCAAGAAAGGCGACGCCTTTAATCGTTTACGAGGCTCTGATTAGCGATTTCCAACAAAGTAACTAGAAAAAAAAGTACATTCAAGTCCAGAAATGTCTGTAAAATTCCTAAAGTCTGATGGAATATTTCTTAGCTTGTCTTTCTTGCTTAGCTCTTGCCCCCAAGTTGGGTAGAACATGACCAGCCAAGTAGCCATGTACATTTTGTAAGTTCTGGAAGGGACGAGTCCTGTGTCTGTTAGTTTCCAAGCCTTGATGGTTTGATCCCAGCTACAACTGTAGACGGTATCATCTAAGGCAGTCAAATCCCAAATCCATCCACCATGAGCGTCGCTGTTTACCTTTGAAAATTGACGGCTGTTATCTTCGCTGGGAAAGGCCCAGTAGACAAGAGAACGATCTCTTGCCCCAGAGACACAGATTCTCGCATCCTAAACGGGAGATATTCATTTGTTGAATGTTTCACTTTTAAATATGTACAAGTACTATTAATTTTGTATTTTACACACTTTCAAGAGCAAGATACTGTCTATGGTGCCGTAATGCACGTTTGATAAAGACACCTTCTCCATTGCCTTTGGTTTTCCTTCGTCTGCATCCCACAGCGCACATTGTCTCTCAATGGCGACGCAAGACAATTTCCAAAACAACTCGTCATCTTCAGCTGTAATAATTACTCAATTTTTGGATACGAGGCTGTATACTTATTCGAAAATTGTTAAGTGTAGCTTCAGCATGCCCAAAAGTACATTATTCCAAATGTTCAGATATGAGATTATAAAGTGACTACGGATTAGTAGATTAGACTAAGAGTACCGAAAATAGGCCCAAAGATTAAATTTTGTTAATGGATAGAATTAGTCAGGACAAAGTAGAGTTCTGGAGTTCTTTGTCCGTTATTTGAGGTATTTTTCATTTTCTAACATAATAAGACTTTGAGCGATAGAATAATCATTTGAACAATTTCTGTTCTTTGTTTGATAGAGTTTCAAATTCAGAGAGCAAATTATTCGGTACTGGATCAAAAGATGTTAGAGATAGAAGGTGAATTATTTTATTTATTTACAGTAACCATTGGCCGTGCAAGACGCTAGCAATGTGAGCTAACCGGGAGACAGAACAGGGAAACGAGATCGAGGCCATATACGACTTATTCTTGCTTTCCATAACGAATCGTCGTTCAGAATGACGTTAAATTCTTTGCAAACTATACTCAGACCATGGACTAGCGTCGCTGCGTCCAAGAACGAACATATATGCAGGAGTATCTGAAATACAAAAATAATCACATACGTTATATTGATTTGACAAAATTCTGATACACAATTAAGACTATTCAGATATTTCGCAAATACAAACTCATTACAGACTAGAATGATTCAAGGTTGTTACAATTTTGAATTTTGAATTCCAGGTTTCCTAGATATCAGAAATATCCTTTTTCTATCAAGCTTAAGATCGTTTATACACAAGCTTCGATGAAAACTTGACGCTTTGAATGGAACTGTTTTTACTAATCAGAATATAGATCTAACATTCAAATAGATCCTTTTGAATAGATTTTGAGTTTCATTACAATACAGTATAATGAAAACGACTTTCATTCCTTTCTTACTAATGATATGGCAGAATCAATCTTGTTACATGATACTGTGTGAATGGAAAAGAATTAAAAAAATTGCCAGTAGTCACTGTAGTAAGTCCAACTATGCAAGAAAAACAATATTTTGTTAGATTTACAAAGTCAGCAGCAACACGGAGGACAAAACTCTTTTTTAATGAAAATGAGGCGAACTCTAGTATGATTAGATTGTTTGCTTATTTAAGTTACAATCGCAATCGTGAACCAAACATAATTGATTCTGATTAGGAGCCGAAAGCTACAAGCAATTAATGCTGGAGTAATCAGTGGATGCTCTTGATCTGTCTTAATTCATGGTTGACTAGGAATTTGCTCATGGCTTGTGGTTTAGGAACAAGTACAAATTAAGTGTACCAAACAGCGAAAATGTATCTAATCGAATTTTAATTTCTATCTACAATTGTCCTATTGACCAGGCTCTCGTAAACCTAGCAGAATACGTTTTTTCATGTAATAATTGACTGTTTATCTAAATATATCAATATTTGATACTAAATTCTGGATTCTCAATGAATTTCCCTGTCTTTTCTTGATATTCTTAGTTTTCTAAGTCTGTGACAACCCTGTAATTGGATGAAATGGATGAAAACAAGTCACAAGTAGAATGATTCAGATCGTCAAAATATATAATCAGCTTGCTTCTCGTATAAATTCAATAAAATGAAATTCTTGTGTAAATTAACAATCAATACTTTGTTCCTATGACATCGACGCGCTTTTTCAGGACAGCGAAAGCGTTACTAGCCCCAAGAGACCAAATGTATCGATTATGTGATGAGAATTAATCTGAACAATTCACCGAAACAACGGAGACAAAATTCTTGAACAAATTGCCGTCTGTAATGTATTTGCATTCAATAATTTCAAGCAATTTTCAAGGTTCTTTATAAAAATCTCAAAATCTGCAGAATTCTATGTTCAGTTGAATCTTGAACGTATATTTTTTACATCCAAAAATGAGTAAGCTCGGAAAATTTCTTCGAGTATTGGCGATGTTTTGACCGAATCCGACAAATAAACTCTGCAGTTGATGTATGTATTTAAACAAGTGTATTTTTATTCCACAAGTAATTATAATGCGATTCACAATAAGATATAATACAATACAATAAGTTCATTTATTTGTAAACAATGCAGATATACATATAGGTATGTATGTCAATCGCTGTGGAGAAATGAACAAATATATTTATGTATGTATAACGTTTGAATATATTTGAAAAAAGAAAAGAAGTATGATAACTAGAACACAACGCCTTATTTGGTAATAAAAGCGGCGAAAGAATAGGGTATGAGTTTGATTTGGAATTCGAAATTATCGCTATAATATAATAAATATGAGCGAAAATTGTCTCCTATATACATATAAATTTGTATTATTGAGGAATAAATAAAGAAAACGTACCTCGACTGGTAAGTCGAGCAATGACAGCGACGAGGTTGTGTTTTGACAGGGTGTATCGGCATCGCACATAGTACAGCTGAGATAATAAACCTTCTGTCAAATCGAATCATAAAACGAGAATATTCTGTACGTATTGTATTCTCGATGTTATTTTATAATTGACAGGATCAGATATTTCGCGGATGATAATAATTATTTGCTAATATTCTTTTAATATGATAAATTGTGAAAATAAGCTTCATTAAATAAGAACGTTGCTACATTCACTCAGCTTTGACGTAGCACTTTTTATCTCGATCGTCGTTTCACTTCTGTTATGTTGTTCACCTTTTGTTTGTGCATCTCTCAACCGACAGCGCTGCCTGCCTTCCATTTCCTTAGCGCGATGACGCGATGCAGTTTCACCACTGTTTTAACTCAATGCGATTGCGCATGCGCGAGTCGTAGTGCAGGCGCAGTGCGCACGCGACTCACGTTCAATTTTTGAATAGGAAGTTGCGAAGAGTGAAGAGTCGCGAGGCGGCTTCACGCTATCCTATGATTCGTCAAATATTATTTTTACGGATTTACAAATCCGTTATATAATCGGGCCACCGACTACTGACAAGAATGAACAAATTTTCGAGAAATGCCAAGGAAAATAATTTTTTTCTGCCTCTCACAACTTTTACGAAATTGGAAGTTAAATAATATTGACTTGGTACTAAAATAGACTGTGGTTAAGCTCATATTCAGCGAGTTACAAAAACGGTCTTCCCAGATATTTAACGTTGTTGAATATTATTTCGATAAGAAATGTTGATTCGCTTGCGAAAGTAAACTGTAACCGCATTGGGCACATCAGCTGGGTAAATAACACCTGCCAGTTATACTCCTTTGTATAATGTTTGGTAGCGTTGCGCTATCGCTGAATCGCTGTTGTTCTACTGTGATACAAAATAATTCCGCATGCATATATTGACATCAAACCGCACGACAGGCAGGGCAGTTGTGTGAACAATTGAAATTTGAAAAATAAAATTAGGTCATGAATATAACATGTTAAAAAAAAAACATCTTTGGATTTTATCATTGTCCAATGTCGGTCTCAGCTACATAGAAACACTACTTCCATCATTGCAATTTTCTAGAAGCCGGAGAACAATACTCCATAAGCCACAGCGCATGCGCATTACTTCCTAAGTGCAACTGACTTATGGGATATGTAACCTAAGATTTTCCACCTGGAATTTCCCAATGCCATTTTCTCAGCAAAAACATATCCGAAGAATTGAACGAAGGATATGATGCTCTTCGAAATTAAAAAATCGAAAAAAAGTTCAAAAGATTACTACTTTTGATGAATGTGTAAATTTTGTGGTTGATTTTTGGAACTCGGCGAGCATCATGCCCTTTGTTCAATTCTTCTTTATCGCTATTATGAATTTTACATTGGTCAGATATGTTTTTGCTGAGAAAGATTCCCTTCAGAAATCATTATGAGATTCATAGCGATAATGGTGGTGTGAATTGAATAAGTAAGAGAATTGGATGAATTTGATATATACCTACACCTGCATGGCTAGAATATATCGTTAGCGAGGCGCGGAATTATCTACCAGTATATGTATAATACACATGCATAATATGACCCATAAATCTGTGTCGCATCACAGTGATAAAAATATGAAGGAATTATGGCCATACAAGAGCTGTTGATGAGCCGTGGTGCAGTTAATAATGTTATAACAAACGATAAACGTACAGTTTTCAGTTTTGGAAAATTACGCAAGTATATGTATATTATGTCACAAGATTTAATTCACAATCTGAGTAATCACTGGTTGGTTCAGTCATTAAAGAGGTGGTTCGCAGGCCACGTAAGGAACAAGGAGGTTTGAGTAGTTGATAAGAACAAAGGAGAATATAGCACCAGCTGCGGATCCAGTTTGAGTCACAACACCGACGTAAAACAGAGCCTTGGCGTCAGGTTCCCGCCTGAAAATCGCAGTGATGGAGAGTTTTGCATATGTGATCAGGCCGATAAGGATGATCCATGCGACTACCACGAGGACAATCCCGAGAGTAGTATCTCTCCAGGGTGGCGCTGGCGACATAAATGCCAGCCAAGTTACGTGGGAGGCTGCGATCACTGCAAAAGCTGAGACTACGGTGACCCCACGCAGACCTGCAGAAGGCAGCCATAGAGCCAATACACATGCAGCAGGATTCGCGAGATGGCCCAAGGCAAGCGTTAAATGGTATGCAACTTTCCCGTAAGGAAGACACGAGTACGATTGTATCCCGGGTAGAAATCCGTTGCCTGCTAAGCAGATGAGACCAATCAAAACATAGAGGTAGCCCCTGCTGGCACTACTGTAAATGTATGATGGAGTTGATTCTCGATCGACGATTCCGCTGAAATCCGGGTTGTTCTCGGAGAAGGTTATCTTTTCGGGGACAAAGTGATCGTCATCAAGACGGTTCGAATCCTGTGCAATATTTTTCGAGAATATAATTCTCTGATTGCGAGCGATTAGTAGATAGTGTAGAAGCCAAAAGGCACAAGTGGCAGAAACCAGGATGGCAAAAAGCAGCAAAAAGTAGACTCTAGATGAGAATGTTGGCACAGAAACTAGTGGTGGTTGAGGGTCAGTAGAATTCGAGGTGTTGTCTTGACAGACTGGACCATCACCGACACCCTGGACGAGGGTGATTGCACTGGAAAGCAGCCCGCTAAGTCCCTCGCCAACGAAAAACGAGATCAAATGAACCTCTTCGAAGTTACGAAGATATGGAACGAAGAGGATTGAACTTGAGCAGCCGACGAGAGCCGTTGCGAATACGAGGATCAGCATGACGATGCTGTGTTTTGCACCGTTGACGTCGCTATTGACGTCGTAGAAAAACGCGAGAAGTCCCATGGCGACACTACCGAGGACTAGGAGGCTGGATATCCATCTCGATTCGCTGCAGAGACTCGGTGCAAATCTACGGCAAAGGGCGTATAGAATGGGACCCAAATTGGCGGCCTGAATTACAATCACGATGTATGCTGGGAGTGACCATCCCTCGGGAGCAGTTGCTACCAGCAATGGTAGCTCCACGTAAATACCGTTGACGCCAATCCATGCTGAAATTCCGAACATCACGATCAGGAAATCGACCAAAAATCGATACCGATTCATGATCCTACTCTCCTCTTGGGGCATTGACGAACTTGGCAGTGAAGGTATGCACTGCAGAAGTCTAGATTTTTCTCCTTCACCTACGTCCTCTGTGGTAATCGTCTCATAGCCGTTCGTGGAATGATTCACCCAGTGAAATTCACTCCAAAAAGTACTAGTGGTTCTGAAACTGCACGTATAATGGAACGTTGTGTGTGGAGGGCCAGAAATTGCTGAAGACTAATTGCCTCATCTGATTACCAACCAACTATATTGGTATACTTTAAGGCATGACTGAATGACCATACTATCTTAACACTTTCGATGATGCAGGGTGTTTAATCTATGATAATTGTCTGCTATACTGCATTACTGATTTTTGTGCTCGAACAGATGACAACGATCATGCATAAGTGCGCACGAATTGATTTTTTCCTCATTGCCCAGAAGGGGTGAGGAAGCAAGACTGTGGATAAGGGTGAGTATGTGATATCGAGACTATCTTCTTTTCCACTAGTTTAACGCAACTTTCAACTAGTTTAACGCAGTCTGCTCACCTCCGAAATCCCTTGGAACTGCCAACTAGTTCATCGCAGTTGCTGCCAGAGTGTTCTCTCGCGGCTTGATAGTCCGATTTGTTCTTTCCTTGAGATGCCGTTGTTGTGTGTTCACCAGGTCTTCCGTCTCGGTACGAAAGCTCGTAATATAATGGAAGATTCTAGTCAAGCACGACAGCACAGTACATAGATCTAGACGTAGTGGAACTTGGAAGCGAAGTGACTTGTTCTTTGCCTACGGCTCTTCTCTTTTCTCTTATCATTGAACTAATAATATGGCAACACTCACGCGTCGAGGACAACAATGTTTTACACCAAATTGTTCTCTTGACTTTGGTATAGATATCGCCATGCAGTTTCAATCGTACGACATACGGGTATAAATGCCACTGTGATGGGAAATTCTTTATTGTTATGGGTCCGTTTGCTCAGCCAGTAGATAACGATTTTCTTTACAATATATGTGCCGTTTACATCAGCTTCAAGTATTCGATAAAATTGCAGACTGCCAGTGTTGTCTTCATTGTGCCTTTTGCATGTTTGTACGGTAGGGGACGTACATCTCTGTGAGATGTCCGGATGTTCAAGTGAAGCCAAGTCCGCGAATATCAAGTGAGAAATGGAGAATTTCCCGAAATTGCGGTTTTCGTCGAAAGACGCTACCCTGACTTCATTTACTTTACTATCTCGAAATCAGTTGCTGACCATAAATCTGACTAATCCTAAGTTCTGTAAGAGTACATCTCCCAAATATGCCGTGTCACGGAGCCATCCGTCCAGTCCATCACTTTCAATCATTAAATAAGATGTCTTCTTTCGATACGATGTTTGAGCAAGTGCGGCGGTACAAAATCGCCTCCAAACATGCAAATTTAGAACACATCTGGGTTGCCAATACCAATACTTCAGGTAAAGGAGACGTGTTTCAAAATTGTCGTCAGTTTACGTTATTCAAAAATTCTCAGCTGGATTGGAGATCATGAATTGGTGATGACACGTGCCAGAGATCAGAGGATAACAGAAACTTGATTGATCAAAAACGTGTGCTACAATGGCTCTGAGCAAGCAGGGGAAGATAGTGCAGAGCTTGCAGTTACAAGGAAGTAGGTATGCATAGAGTGCACAGCGTATACTCACCCTGTATTTTGTAACTGAAGATTGTCCCAAAGAACTTTGCTTTGCATTATACTCGTATACCGTTGACACATGTTGTTAGTGAAAACTATGAACGAACTAACAAATAATAACCGTACATTTGTTGACTTTTATTACCAGTGAACACTCGGGATAGATAACTCAACTCCATGTATGTACATAAGTATAACTACTATGGCAGTATTAGAGCAGTATATAGTAGTGGTAGATACGGATGCATAATGCATATATGTGCATACTTGATTGATATGAATGTATTTGGCTCAAGCCAGTCCTGCTAAGTCAGCAAAAGCTCTGCTTTTTCTTTAGAATCTCGTAGATAATGACATACATGAATGATACTTCGATCAGATGCAAAATTGGCAAATTGCGAAAACAATTATTGGTGTATAATTTTGCTGTATACAATATCCAATAATTCGTAACACCGCTTACATGCGTGCTCGAACACCGAAAATTCGACCGTAAACAGAGAACCCAATCAAATACTCAAACGTGAAGCGATTCTTATCAGTTACGATGCAGTTTTTTTTTGGAGTCAACGTCACACGTTCGGATCTCAAGTTTCATTATCTTCATTACGTGATAGCCATTATCTGAGACACCAACAATATTCGATTACCTTCGAACTTCGACTGACATTGAATCAAACTATAGTCGCTCACACTTATATGTTGGACAAAACTGACGGTATGCCTCGTGCAAGTGAACAGCACACACTGTAAGTCTGGTGGAAAAAAGGGTAGCTTTGCCATTCTTACGTCATTATAATGTAGAAATCTTATTTCTTACTTGCACATAAACCGCGAATTAGTAATCCAAGTTTTGTCTAAGGAATATCACAGCCAGGTGATGAGTGCTGTCCGAAAAATGTTCCTGCATATAACATACTTAGGACAGAACGTAGATCTAGCCGTTGATGATGATGATAATGGAAGCAATGCAAGAGACTGAAGGTATTGAGTCCAAGATCGCTGGTAAGTGGTGATACCACCATTTCCGGCATTACGATAGTAGAAATGTGGGAATTTACAGTTAGTTGTATTATTCTTTGGTATTTCAGAATATTTATTTCTACTGGTTTCGGTTTTGAGAAACATAGTGACGGACAGTTGGACTGCTCTACAAGTTGAAAATATAGAAAAATGATAGGGTTAGCTGATGGTTGTGAATGACTGTGTGAACGACTCGCTCTTTCCCCAAGCAAACCGCATGACCACATCCTGCACGAAAGCGTCTATATATGTTGATGTGAATGCGCTACCGCATACGGTATCCGGAAGATCCACGTTGACGATGAAATGTGGGATTAAATTATCAAACAGTAGTGAAAACAGTGATTATAACAATAATAATAAACATCTTTATTGTTGAAAAATGTCAACACAACAAATGTACCTGATTAAGGCTTATCTTAGATAGAATATTAAGATCTAATACATCGACGAGCGAAGTCACCTTAAGTACTCATTACACACATTCCCATCGGTTTTTCTTTGCCAAGTTGAAAACATATCTTCAATATATCTGAGCGTTCGCAAAATCGCCGGTATCATATTTATTTTCCTAGATAAAGCTTGATCTCAAGTTTAAGTTTTCCAAAGCGCATGCAAGATCTGGATTTCACAACTGAAACCTCAGTACATTCATTCGTGATCGTCATTACGATAGTTTTCTATCATTTATGTAATTTCTAATATATATCTCTGACAGTATACACTACCGAATACTAAAAAAATGTGAAAAAAAAAACGCCTTTGGAAATAACAGTAAAACCGAAGAAAAAAAAAAACAACATTCTATGCCAGTGCAACCGGAGTTGTTCGCAGAGTCAGCAAAAAGGCGATTTCTATCATTCCCCTAACATTGTACCCTGTACAAATACACGTTGTATGTACAAAAATTAATAGTACATGTATACATACATACAAACGCTACTACTATTTTATATTATAAATAAAATTTATCTATTTCTTTATACAAAATTTCGAGCACACATCCCCGCAGCCTTTCAAAAAATGGATAAGTAACCACACACGTGGCTAATAATTGAGATAGTATCTCTCTGGTGGTGTTCTTGGAAATCGATCGGTCTGATACATCGTACTTGATACTTACTATACAAGTACCAGTTTTGAGGCCATAGATTTCTACACCGAAATTGTCCAACCAATAACCATGAGTTAAACCATGTCTATGAATTGTGGTCGGTATAAAATACTGAAAGGTTTTTGGCTTGGTGCACGCGGAATCGCGGATGTGCGTGCGCACACTGACGCGTTCAGAATTCGAAACGCCTGCACACCGCGATTAATTTCACCCTAAGGAACAAGGCAGTTTTTTTTTTTTTTTTTTCCAATTGGTTCAGTCCCTTAGGAACAAGAGAGACGACGAAGAGAGGATGACCGAGTGATAATTATTTATCCAAGCAAACAACCACTTTCATTAAAAAATTAAAATACGCTACGCGGTTCCAACGATCGCGATGTCCTTACAGGGTGAGTATGGGACAAAAATTTTACTAAAATTAACTAAGAAAAATGTAACTACAGCTCCGCTCAGTGATCCGACCTGGGTTGTTACCCCAGTGTAAAAAAGACCCCTGCCAGGATCAGGTCGAAAAATCGTCATGATTGCGAGCTTGACGAAGCCGATAAGTCCGTGAACAACAATCCACGCCATCACGACAAGGAACTCACCAGTCCTAGTGTGCTGTAATGGCGGTGCAGGCGACATAACTGCAAGATATGAGACGAATCCTGCGAGAAATATGATCCCTGCTGTTAGTAAGGTCAGCACGTCGATCCTGGGCTTTTTCACTATGAAGCCAATGCACATTGCCAAAGGGCTTGCCATTGCACCTAAGGTAACGGCCAAATGGTAGGCAACATTGCCGTATGGAAGGCATGAATAGGACTGTATACTGCCGAGAGCAGTGTTACCAAGGGCACATACGATCCCTAACATGGCCAAGAGATAGACGTACTTTTTCCGTGGCATTCTCCATTCGGAATTAGTTTTGTAAGTTGGCAGAGCGTCGGGCTCGGTTGGGAGAGCTTCGGTGCTTTCAGGTGGTTTGGCCCGTTCGCCATGACTAACGTCGAGGTTATTTAGGACGAAGAAAGCGATGAAGCTTATGAAAAGGATGCCGCTTAAGAGGGCGAAGAATACAGAAGTGGAAAACCTTGGGTCAGGGTAGTACGGGACAAAAGGAGTTGTGGAATTTGGATCAGTGGCGTTAACGCACTCTGGGTTACCACCGACACCCTGTAACAGGGCTAAAATGCTGGGAAGGAACCCGCTAAGTCCTTCACCCACTATATAAGACACGAGGTACATTTCCTGGAAGTTCCGCATGTAGGGCATGAAGAGGACTGAACTTGTGCAACCAACTAGTGCAACAACGAACATAAAACCCACCACGGCTACCGAATGATCAGCACCGAATACGTACGAGGTTTTTTCGTGCAGAAATACCAGGCAGAATATCGCCAAGGTACTTCCACCGAGGAGTCCGTATATTAGGAGATGATCACGTTCTCGGCTTGAGTACCTGTGAAATGAAGAAGAAGGAAATTATGTAGATACAAGACTTGACACTTTGACACTGTGAAAGAGACAGGTACAAATATCAATGGCCATGATTGTTTGAACGACACGTCATTTACAAACAGAAAATAAAGAAGTTCAAGTCAGTTGTTCGGTCACTTTAATCCTCGCAATGTTTTTTCGATATATTTTTTTCAATTTTGAGCTACACAACAGAGAAGGTAATGACGTAATGCCCTTGAGGAAGTTCTACTAGATTCTAAGGCTCCATCCACGGTAAAGTGTGTTACATCCTTTTTGATTTCAGTGTTCGAAACATTATTCGTTTGCATTATCTTGTTCGTTCAGCGTCAGTTCAAATTAAACATCTTGTGCCGAGGCGGGATTGAAATTCCGAATTTCGTAAGAGATCAAAATTCCGAATTTTTCTACTACCGACTCAGAGTTTTCAGAAAGATTATTTCCCGGAAAGTCCACGTAGCCAATTTGGAAAACTCCGAATGGAAAAACATCGGAGATTCAAAATTCTAGAAAAGCCAAAGCTCCGAGTCTCGGAATTCGCTTATGCAACGCCGTTTATTTCACAGCTTTGTCATGAGCTTCCCTTAACTTTGCGGATTTTTTGACCTTTTGAGTTTTTATCTTTTGGATCTTTGAGCTTTCAACATCTCGACCCTTCGGAATTTGCTAGTTCTGAACTTTGAAGCTTCTAGAAACTCAGAATCGCGTCTCAAATAAATCTACAATTTTGGCCGTTCAGAACTTTCGGAATCCGGAACTTCAATCCCGCCTCCTTGTGCCAACATTCTTGAGTACCGAAATTGCCATTCCGTTCATTTCATAAAATACGGAAACCAAAAGACATGCATACTTCAATCTTTGGAAAACTGTATAAGTTTTCTTAAACAGCAACTTAAATGCTATACGCTTGGCCTGAAACGAAGTATCTAATTCTATAGTTCTAGTTCCGGGCCAGGAGTGCATACAAATGTATGAAAATATCTGCAGCATTACGTATGCGAACAATTTGCTATGCACATAGAATTGGGTACTGTACGTGGTCTGTACATACATCGTAACAGTTCGTACACGGAATACGCGGCGTTTAGTGGTTGCAGCATTAGCATTTACTATCTTCTATGAATATCAGCCAAGTGTATACAGTATACGTTGGTAAATAGAGCAAACACTACAAGCGTGAGCTAATGAAAGTTTGCTGGGTGTCGTTTCGTCTCCTGCAAATTGTATCTCAAGAAACAAGTTACTAATTATGGGGGATGTGACAATGATTATGAAATGTCTTCTATTATAAGGTCTAGTTTCATAATTGGGGCACCGTGATGTGGAATTCCATTAGTTCAAACGCCAGTATACCCTGTATACTTGAGAAAATCAGACTTCTATATACATCTCGATTGATTTTTAATTGATTTTCGACAAACCTCTTGCAAAAAATATGTTTTCGATATAAAAACCCATCAACTTTGAGTATATTGATGGACAAAGTAAGCATATCATTATCGAAATGTGTATTCGATGGAAAACTGAGCAGGGTTTCACTATAAGGCTTCCTTAATTTGGACACGTGTACCCTAAATACAAGCAAAAACCAAAGTCAGAGGCTCATTCCAACGGTTTGTGTAACGGTATCATTATTGCCATCAGTCATGTCTGGTATGTATGCGGAAACTGACAATGAGTCATAGAATTTGACTGATTATTATAGTCAGCGATTTTGTGTCTTCGCAGGTAGGTACTAACGACCGAGGATATCACGTTGCACAATAAGTGGACAACGATATAGCGAATGAGAGACAATCGCAATCGACAGCTAATAATAAACGCAAACCAAACCAAATGGTCAGAGACCCGATGGTTGAACTTAAGTTACAATTGATCAAGATGCATTTGAACCGCGAATGCTGCAGCAAGAAGTGCTCGAGATGATCACAGATGACTGGATATTAAGATTTGTTATAACCGCGTGGGGTCAAAGTTTGTCGCGCTATGTCTCCGTGACGCAAAACTTGCGGTTGGCACGCATCAGTTAATTCAGCTGTTGAGTTTTCTGTATGTCTAACTAAAACAGTGCAACGTCATCGTATTGCGAATTGCTAGTATGTAGTAGTTCCAGTACCGACACGTATACAGTACATATCATACCACTTATGGCATCATCTGATCGACGGTGTTAGCGATATGATGAAATAGAAATACGGAAGACAGTGTTAAGGATTACGATTATTTCTGCCTCAAATTGGGAAGAAACAAAAGAAAAGAAAAAAAAAAAAAAACAGCTAAAGGAATATGTAGTAACCAGACTGCTTGTCGACGCTGCTTACAAAACCTAGGTCCTTTCAAGTGTCCTACGAAAACTATTCTATTTCGACTGACTACAAAAACTAACATATTTCAATATTTACTCCGAAAAGTAACACGTATTTTTTTAATATGAAATAATATGTAATTTCCCTATGTACTTTTTCGATTTTTTCATAGAAATCTTCGAGATATATTTTTCTGAAAAAATATTCCTTCCGAATGGTAATTTTCTTCGCGGTGAAAATCGAGTTTGGATTTTCTTCGCGGTTAGAATTGAATCGTGTTTTTCTTCGCGGTAAAAATATCAACGTGCTAGTTTTCGTAATGACATTGAAGTTTGCATTGTTGGGACGTAACGAAATTCGACGAAAATTAAAAAAAAAAATGTATATATCATCGACCAAAAATGATTCTGCTAGGTTTAACAGATGAAAACCACTAAAAATAACTTGAAAACATCCTGGCAGCTGGATCATTTTCAGTAAATATATATGTATTTTTTTTTTTAATTTCGTCGGATCCCGTTGCGTTCCAACGATGCAAACTTCAATGTCATTTTTGGTAAGCATGAGTGTCGTTATAGTCTTGTCATCAATTTATCAGTAAATTAAGTTATGTCTGTATCTATACACTCCAGAGTGTATTATCATCTGATGATGCATGAATTACGTGTGCGGAAACAAACTTCAAGGGATATCCAGATCGCGGTTATTCTCTGAATACGTATGCGGGAAAAGAATTTTAATATCTCACATGTACGTGGCGCTTCTGTATTGAATGAAGCTACGTATAGTAGTATAGAAACCAGCGTAGCGAGAAGGAAGATTTCAAAATCCGCGGAACTCAAGATTCTCGGATTTTTCCAAGGTTGAGGAAATCTTTCTTTCTTCAACCATACGCATACTTTTACATATACACATTTCTGATTTCTGACTTAACTGAAGCTCATCTTCCTCAAATATTTGTGAATTTTACCAACAATCCTAATTCTTTTTTTTCTACTCTTAACCAACACCTTAGGGATTAGAAAGTATCGATTTCGTGTCAAAAACGATTCTTGCCACCTCAAAAAATTTGACGATCAGAATTCAGAATAGCGCGACGATCTGGAAAACAGCTGGATAGAAAAATTCGAAACTTTACAGGATTGTAGCTCATCTCTTGAGGATTAAAAATGACCATTACTCATTAAGATTGACCGATTGATTTGGCCAAAAACACTCATAAAGTGAAAGAAACAAACAAAAAACAAACAAGAAACAAAACAAACAAAAAACAAACAAGAAACAAAACAAACTAAAATAAATGAAGGTAATGATAAGTCCAGTGATGCTCAATCGGCGAATAAAATTCGAGATGCGGACACCTGTTAAAAAGTCCGAAACCGTGCGAAGATACGTGGTGTACATACACTTTTACATTACATTGGTGGGGGTAAAAAGTGGGTGGCCTAAGATTAAACAGTTGAATACTTACTTAGCGTAAAGGCTGTATAGGATTGGTCCGATATTGGCTAGCTGTGCGACCAACGTGAGGTAAGCAGGTAGGCTCCATCCCTCAGGTGCGTTGTTTACGAGTAGGGGTAGTTGAACGAATATACCATTGACCCCGAGCCATGCACCGATACCAAATGCCAGAGCCAATCCGTCGACGAGTAACCGTCGGTTGTTGAAACGTTGCGTCAGCGTCATGATGTCAACGTTTTGTACGTACACTCAGTTAGAGAAAAATCGCACAGCTCACGATATCCGACTGCTCTAACTTATTGCAGTGCACGTAAGTAACGAGATAGAGAAAAAGAGAGATCAGAGAGAGGTTAAGGTTATATCGAAACGAATAAATGCATCTACTAAACTCAAGTTCGACTAGATAACGTTTTGGTATTTCTTTTCAATTCTAACTGAGATTTACTACCCGACATTATTGCCCTTTCGTTAATTGATATTAGAGAAAATCTTTAAGCGCGCGAGTCTCTATGTATTTGTCACTTGTGCGAAACTGCGGACGCACATCGTGGGCTCGTGCTCACGCATATGACCCGCGACAGCAACTGGAAATTGTTGACTAGTTCCAAAGTCCGACACCAGATCTCGTACTTTCGTCGATTCTTCGCGATTGCGCGACAGAACCACCTCAAAAAGTTGAATTTTTACTTACCGACTGCGCTCAATGATGCGAAACGATTCTACGGACAGTACTCAGTCGATCATCCTGCAAACTGTGACTGTTAGCAAAAAAGTGCTCCTTCTTTACCGAACTGCCGTGTCGGTACAGCTGATCCCTTCTATTGCGATTCACATTCATGCGCCTATATTGCCACCGCAGGTCTTGGACTGTTTTTTGAATAAATGGAGGGAAAAATCGGAGACCAAATTCGCTGTTGTAGTTTTTTTTTATTATCATCAAATGATCATTGCATTCAGAATGATGACCGTATTTAATGGTGAAATACGGTTCATCGCAACGACTGGAGCCCAAGTTCGCCTCGGTTGAAATGATAAGATGAAATGTAAGGCGACGAGGTAGAATCGTTTGAAACAATAACGAAATCTCTTCTGTCGCATTCACCCCGCGTTTCGCTTAAGTTACATACGGCAAACTTTGGAAGATTGTTAGCTCCTGCGATGAGTACGGACATATTGAAATAACACGAATTAAATTTATAATATATGATCAATTTGCATCCTCAGATCAAATTCGAAAATCCTCGGATCAGCCCGAACAATTTCTTGTTTACGGATTACTGTGATCCAAGTCGCGGTCAATTAAAAGGCGGAAGCACATGGAACTCGACAAGCCATAAGCAGAAGACATAAGCCATGGCGCATGCGCGTTACTTTTCAATTACATATCTATGACTTTTGGATTTTGTTAATGGCTTATGGAGTTTGATGTACTTCGACCTTAATTTATTATGATATGATAAACCGATGGCATTACAGATACGCTGTCGTAGATATTTTATGAAGATCTGTTGTATGCCTCGCAATAATTCTCATCGACAAGGCTGGATTGAAATTCTTGAAAGAACTTCCGCCCAATTCTATCATCTCCTATAAATAAGGCGTTCTTATATTATACTATTACACTTTATTCTATTGATACATGTTAGCATTATAATATAGTGTACACGGAAAAAAAATTTTTTTTTGAGCCAAAAAAATATCGTTTGAGTTAGCAAAATGTGCAGTTACGAGTGGCGAAATGAGCTTTTGCTTGGGGCAACCAAATAGTTTCTCAAAACCAAGCAGTTACATCTCCATCAACTAATTCTTGCTTACAATTAGGCGGAATGCACAACCGATTGCTACAGCAAATTTTCTTGTTTGGAAAGATTTAGTCGACTGAACAAATTATATATCCTTCTCAGTGAAGTGTATACGTTCTATGAACAAAGCTCGTCTATCACTTCAACACAATTTCGAGCACACGTTTCTGTAGTCTCGTGAGTTAACGAGGCCACGTGGGAGCGACTAGTATATTCTCTATCTATTCGCGTCCAGAGCGTGAGTAGCTGGTATCTTGTATAGCTTTGTTGAAAACAATTGGTCTGGTACTTATCATATTCCTGACGTTCCCAAACACACGTGCCATCGCCCGATTTTTTATCTTCGAGTTATGTAACCGAACGTCCAATCGCGTTTAAAGTATGATCGATCAATGATATAATGAAAGATTTTGGTGCGGTGCAGGAAATCACGTAGGTACAGTGTGAGGGGGGTCAGAACCAGGGTTGTGAGTCATCAATTACTTGTTTTGTAATTTGATGACGAATTCGAGTGTTCATTTGTATCCAATTGTAATTTGTAGCCGAACTCATTTGGAATACATATATGTAATGGTAGATTTTGTACAACTTTGGTTCGAACTCGAACAGCCTGCAAGTTCGGGGTAGGATTGAAGTTCCGAATTCCAAAAGTTCCGAACGGTCGAAGTTCCGAATGTATGTGAGACGTGATTCTAAGTTTCCAGAAACGTCAGAGTTCAGAAGTTGGAAATTCCGAAAGGTCGAAATGCAGACGGCTCAAAGATTCGAAAGTTGAAAACTCAGAAAGTCCGCAAATCCATAAATTTTATAAGGGAAGCTCATGACAAAGCTGTCAAATAAACGACGTTGCATCTCGCGAATTCCGAGATTCGGAGTTTTGGTCTTTCGGATCTGTAGCTTTCAGAATTTTGATCCTACGGTATTTTTCCATTCGGAGTTTTTCAAATTGGCTACGTAGACTTTGAGGGAAATAATCTTTCTAAAAACTCTGAGTCTGTAGTATAAAAATTCGGGATTTTGATCTTTTGAAATTCGGAATTTCAATCCCGCCCCCAACCTTTTCCTATTCGTTCAACGAAAAAAAATAAATCACGCAGATCCCACGACGACAATATCATCGCAGGGTGAGTACGAGACGAAAATTCCAGTGTAATTAACTAAACAGAAAGTCACCACAGCTCCGCTCAATGAACCAATCTGGGTCGCTACACCCGTGTAAAATAGCCCTCTGCCAGGATCCGGTCGAAAGAGGGTTGTAATTGCGAGTTTGAGAAAGCCAATGAGTCCGTTAACGACCACCCAGGCAGCCACTACGATCAGTTCACCAATCCAGGTATGCTGCAACGGTGGGGCAGGCGACATCACAGCCAGATACGAAACGAACGCTGCGATGGACACGATCCCTGCTGTTAGGAAGCTCAGGACATCGACCCGGGGCTTTGTCACTATAAAGCCAATGCACATGGCCAGTGGACTGGCCATAGAGCCCAAAGTGACTGCCAAGTGGTAGGCGACATTACCGTACGGAAGACATGAGTAGGACTGTATGCTAGAGAGGCCAGTGTTCCCCAAAGCACATACTACCCCCATCATCACCAGAAGGTAGATGTAGGTCTTTCGAGGCATGTTCCAGCCTCTGTAGTCCTTATCAGCCACTCTGGCATCTGCTTTGTTCGGAAAAGCTTCAATGCTGCCGGGTGGTTTGACGCGCTCACCACGGCTGATGGGCAGGTAATTGAGGGCGAAAAAAGCGGTGAAGCTCATGAAGAGCATAGCACTGATGATGGCGAAGAATACAGAGGTCGAGAACCTTGGGTCCGGATAGTATGAGACGTAGACTGGATTTTCTGTAGTTGAATCGGTCCCGTTTATACACTGTGGATTGCCACCGACGCCCTGTATCAGAGCTAAGATGCTGGGAATGAAGCCACTCAGACCTTCACCAACTAGGTATGAGACCAGGTAGATTTCCCGGTAGTTTCTCAGGTATGGCATGAAGAGGACTGAACTTGTGCATCCAACTACGGCTGCGATGTACATTAAGCCCAGAACGGCTGTCGAACGGTCCGCACCGAATATGTATGATGTTTTCTCATGGAGAAAGATCAGACAGAATATCGCAGCCGTACTTCCACCGAGGAGTCCATATATCAGTAGATGATCATGATCCCGGCTTGTGAATCTACATGGGTCATGGAAGAACGCGATCGTTTAGTAAAGCCACACGATATTTTATTTATAATGCATGGATGAGAATCATGATGCCTTTTGATGATGCTTTTTATGCGGATGAATCAAACAACCTGAGGACGAAGAATTATTAATAATTACTTTACAGCCCAGTGGGGTCAACAGATTCAAAGACCGTCTTGATCAAAGTCTTTGATTTCATGTTCTCAGTATAAATCTAATATTCAATACAGACGAATTCATCAATAAATGTCTCTGTGAAATCAGTGTGTTCTCTTCTTAGCTTTTTCAACTTCCCGTATTATGGAAGAAAAGGGACTAGATCAACTGCCGAATCGTCATACTCAACAATTTGGCTCGATTAGATTGATTTATGGTCCTTTTTCCTTTCTAACCAAACGTTAACTTCACTATGAAGAGATCTCGATTTATTGAAAGGGAAGTTATCACAATCATCCCAAACATGAAAAGTTGAGTTTTCAACGGATCTTTACGCGTTGAGGTCTGGAAAATGACCTCCGACCATTTTTGGATGGACGTTGTGTCTGTGACCAATTTTATGTCAGACGATATCTTGAGAACGAATTGACGGATTTCGATGATTTCGATCTCGATCGATGCGGTTTCTCCTAACTCAGAGCTGATTAGATTTTGGATTCAGTTGGTTGACTAGTTTTTGGGTCATGGAGCGGACAAAATTTGCACAAAAATAATTTCAAATAGTCATATCTCGAAAACGAAGCAACGGATTTTGATGATCTTGATCTTGATCAATAGCATTAACCCCAACTTAGAAATGACTGAATTTTGAAATGGATCGATGCAGTAGTTTTGTATTGTTAAACCTTGAAAGATCGATGGCCGGCCATCGTGGTCAGCCAATTTATACCCGCTGGTTTTGTTATGATTTACGTTCGAAGCTTTTACGGCACGATTTTCTAGCACTTAGTACAACGTTTCTCAATGTTGTGCTTATGCAACACCGTAAGTGCGCGCGCATGATATGCATGCATTATTGCGCAGATGTAGTGTACATACATAGTACATAAATACATGTATACGTACTTACTTTGCGTAAATGCTGTAGAGGAGAGGACCGAGATTTGCTATCGCTGCAGCCAACGACATGAAAGCAGGGAGGTTCCACCCCTCCGGCGCATTGTTGACCAGCAGGGGCAGCTGGACGTAGACACTATTGACTCCAAGCCAGGCTCCGATACCGAAAATCAGGGCCAAGGCATCGACGAGCAATCGGCGATTGCCGAAACGATGTGCCAGTATCATGGTCGACTGCACTCTCGATTCTCAACCATTTGATCCCTTCAGTACGTTGGAACGAAGAGGTTAACGATTTTTTATGAACTGAACTCGGACCGGACAAGGAAATCAATGAATTTTTATTTTATTATGTGGCGTCAAGTTGGCGAGGATTTTAACTCGGAATTAAGCTCATAAATTTTGAGTAACAACTTGGCGCTTCCGCGTGCAGTGCTTTATCGGGTGAATGTAGAGCCCTTATTAACCGACCCGACTGCAGTGAGCCAGGTAATTAACAATTGAGCGCGCGGTCGCGTTCGAAATTCAAATCTATTCATTACAGACCCTCTGCGCTTGGTAGTAGTCCTATCAGTTAGACATCACTTTATCTAATCTATATGTAATCATCGGTTCAATCTGGCGAAGAACAAAAAAGCTAGACAGATTAGTGTGGTGATTGCAGTAGAGGGCGAAGTAAGGTGCATAAACACGAGCGCGAGAAAAGCATTAGAAAAAGACATGAGGCGAAGAACATAACGGCGAGGTTTTTTCAAAATTAGTCTGCAAATCCTAATTTCTATATCTATCTAATTTGCACTAGTTTTCTCATCATAGTTTACCCGACTTGATCCCTTGTAGTATAAGAATTAGAAATATGGAGGAACTTTTGACAATTGCGAATATTAATTTTGGTAAATGTGAGTGAAGAGTTGATTTGGGTGCCTCAAATCACGGGCCAGTACATACATTTCATCCGTTTCGGATTGAATTTAAATGGGAAATGGATCGGTACTAAACATCGTATTTTTTCTACCGTGCAAAATATCCGAAGAGACGACGAAGTAAAGAGATCTGACTAGTTGGCAGTTTCGAAAAAAGTTCACTGATCGGTTTTTCAATTTGCCCTCGCTATCTTCGTATAGATTGACGAAATCCCCACGCCGACCTACTCCTCTTCACAACTTGGGCAGTGGAGATTAGCTCAAGGGTTGGAATGGGTATTAAAATCGACGGGCTATTCACTTGGCAAGTCCTATGGACACTGGTCTTGGAAGTCTTTGGAACTGTTTGGAGGTCTTCGGAAGTTTTTGGAAGTCTTTGGAACTCCTTGGAAGTCTTTGGAAGTTTTTGGAAGTCTTTGAAAGTTTTTGGAAGTCTTTGGAAGTTTTTGGAAGTCGTTGGAAGTCTTTGGAAGTTTTCAGAATTCTTTGCAAGGTTTTGGAAGACTTTAGAAGTCTTCGGAATTCTCTAGAAGTCTTCGGAAGTCTTCAGAAATCTTGGGAAGTCTTCGATTAATATTCGGAAAATTCCTCAAAATACGCAACTGGTAGTCTTTGGAAGTCTTCGGGAGTCTTTGGAAGTCTTTGGAAGACTTGGAAAATTTTTTTCAAGTCTGAAGTCACCTGTACACCAAAAATCGAAGTGAATAGCCCCAACTCGTATAAAATCGGAACACCGAAACGGCTTCGAAATATATGGGCCGTGAGCTAGGGAATAGGGTCTCGTTTGCGGTAAGGAATTCCTGAGATAAAAGGAGCGCAACGTACCCCACCTCGAATTCCATTTTCGACGAAGCTGGCAGCCGCGGAGTCTGAGAAGGTTGTAGTAGTCAGAAGTTTCAAATGTCACTGTAGTGAATCGTATACTGAATGAATACTAAGGTATACCTATAGGCTATACTTCGGTGGGGGTATCGTGAGATAAAGAATAAATGACAGGTGTGAATATAGCAAGAACTTTATAAAAGACGAGGCAGACTCACAGACGGTGAATGTATTATATATATATAGTACATATCTTGATATTCTCGCAATTGAGAATTAATTGAGATTCCTGTTTAGTGCGTATACAATTATACATATACAGTTACATACATATAGTAGTATAGTTTGCGATAAGTATTTAGCATTTGCGCGATGCAAGCTTTTTTCACAAAATTAGCGCAATTTCAACCAACCCATTTAATTCGGCAATAATTAAAAGGCGAGCGAACATATCACTGCATTGCGCACTTGCCACCAGACAGACCACCGTGCATTTGATATGACGATAAAACCGATTTAATATGTAATTAACACTCTTCGTGTCCTGTGACAATCGACGATGTACAATTCGTCAGAAGAACGCTCAAAATTTCGATTAAAAATTATGTTTTCGGCGAGGATTTGATTGTGATTGTGTTATTATGAGGCTGGGCTCTCTGGCATTATACCTGAGCTAAGGAAACTTATAAGAGCATAAAACGCGCAAGTTCATCTTGCGTATACTACAAGCTCGAGGGTTGTCACTTGATTTTTCCCCAAAAAAATACCATCTCTTTTTTGCCATCCATTATTGAGTGTTTTCCATTGTTTTCTTTCCTTACAATTTACTTTTCAGAATCACACACAGGTATTGCTGTCGATAATCGAATAGAATAAAAGATTTTAAAAGTGTTTTTTAATCTGTTTTTCAATAGTTCGTAAAGAGATACACACAGCTGATACGATGAAAGAGAATCTAATTTTCCGTTTCAATAGTAAAATTTGATCAATTTATCTACAGCTAACAATTATTACTAACTTCACTTGCTCTTCACCTTCATATATGTATACGTGTATAATAATTTTGTAATAATTTTTATTTATTCTTCGCTAACACTGAATCGAATATATATTTATATATATAATTCACGAAAGCATGGAAACCACCCTTCCGTCAATATTTCATCGAATTGCCTTGATAAACGGAAAAATGACAACCCCAAGCACTTAAGGCTTGATGGGGACTCAGGTCAGGTTGAGCAAGATTTTCCGATATTGCGGTGAAAATAAACGTCAAATTGCAGATAGGTAAAATATACATGTGAACAAGAAACCCGCTTTCCTGGCAGGCTAAACCAAACACATACTCATGTACACATGGTGCAATTTTGCCGAGTAGGAGCTAAGAGACAAGTGTGCGCGATTGTCAGAGCCACTATACGCTTTAGCGTGCGTATAGAATTGCAGACAAAAATTGATACGTACAATTTATTTGTCTTCAATATTTCTCTATAGTATATAGGGTGGCTGGCTATTTAATTGGCTGCGTGAAAAATTTGAATGAAATTTATAATTGCGGTTCACCAGGATCTGCGATCGCATACCATTAATCAGTATTACGATAATCGGTGCGATCACGCAGCTTTTCAGCTTGAAAATTAAATGCGGAAACGCGCCAAATAACAAGCCTGAAAGATTAGCCACATTATGGAGTCAAACGATCAAGGAACTACCTCCAGCTAAACGAGGACAAATATTCGTAGATGCGAATCACCCGGAGGGCAATATAGTAATTCTCTCCCAAGCATATATTCTAATTGCTATGGCATACGCATAGGTACGCCCTATATATACCCATTCAGGTATAATTTTGGTTTTTGCCTATTCAAATAGCTGTGGCCACCCTTATTTGCAGATATGGTAACATTGTGGGTATAATGTGCACGTGTTCCGTACTGCGTGATTAAAGTAACCAGACCACAAACCAGCTATATGTGAGATAATTATTTTCATTCGCAAAGTGAGATTATCGCCGATGACAGAAACGCGAAATAATCTTTTGTCTGGTGCCGCGATAAGCGATAAATATTTAATCCAAAAATATAACCAAGATGATTGATCATCAATCCCGTTTATCATCGACGTGCCTAATGTTGCCGATGGCATCGAAATATGGGGAATAAAAAAATTAGCTGCTTCCGTCTGCAAAGTATCTGATGATCGTGCAGTGCAGGAAATGGTGCCAAGTCAAGTAGGTCTGTTGATAGTGTAAATTATCTGATAACGCGAGGTGCGATAAGATGACGAAATATTCTCACCCTTTTTGTAAACCGACTCTTGGCACGATCCCCAATTCAAATTGTAATCTGATTTAAGGGTTCTGCAGGTTATACTTACGCGTTTTGTGGTTCGGTCACTGGATTCGGCTAGTACCAATATTATATAGGTACGATACCCGCAATACGTAGCACAATTATAATGTATACTATTTACTATAGGACGTAGTTATATCTATACATACGCTTATACATATATACCACACACTTATATATTACTTGATAAGAGTCAAGAGTGACGATGCAGTCTAGTTAGTAGATAAGGTACTACGTAGAGTACGATACGATACGATATTACGATACGATACGATACAATAGACGTTACGATACAGTATACGACATAATGGAACACAACACGATACATAAAGGTATATTTCATAGGAGAAAATCCCGTTTCAATCAGCATCCGATCGATCAGACACAAGCAATATACTGGACACTCGATAATTGTGGATTTCCATTGGAGAAAAACTTTGTTGGGCACAATATCCCGATCGGACACAAAAAATACACACAATTTTAAAAGATTGAATCGGTCACAACTGGATTGGACAAAAATGTAATAAAAAAATTCAGTTTCTTTTAACTGGACACAACCCGATCAGGGGCACAAGAAATTCAATGATTTTGAAAAGGCCCGATTGGACGTAAGATGTAAGAGTAATTATTATAATAGTATGGTGTCTGAAAATCTCGTGTCCAATTGGACCATTTTGGAATAGTTTTATTATTTGTGTGTGACCGGAATTTGACAGATCGTTCCTTATCTCCAAATCATAATTCCGTTAATTGTTTCGTCCAATCGGAATGTGTTCGATATATTTTGTGTCCAATTTTGGATGTATGTATCGAATAGGGTGATATCGAAACGGGGCTAACTCTTAAATACCATACCTATACATAATAATAGAAGATAATTTCGTGGAATATCTAACGCACATATACATACAATAATATAATATAATATAATATAATATAATATAATGTAATGTAATATACATGTATAATAAGTATTTATAGGTAATGAAAAATGTTTATCGTTAAGACTATATATCGTAATATAGTGGATTGTACAAGCAGGACGTAATTAGGTGTGTATTCAATAGTGTGTGTGTGTGTGTGTGTGTGTGTGTGTGTGTGTGTGTACGTGATATATGTATATTCCAATCAATGGACTTACATACCTATATACAGGTATGTACAATAGTGTAAAAATCCGTGTATGACTGCGTTTTACAGTAAAATATAATATAGTATCAAAGTAAAACGAACGTTAAGATTATTGATAGATATATATATACATATGTATATAGTATATAGTATATATATATATATATATATATGTATATAGGTACAAGGTGCGTCACGTCTGCCCCCGAGTATTTTAACGATCGGTCGCTAACGCAAGAACGTAAGTTCTCCAGCTCCTTCGTGACTCTGGAGCTGGGAATTTAAAATCGATTGTCCTCTACGTACGGAGGGGGCCCAGGCGGCGTACGGGAGCGTTAAAATTATAGTCGTGACATTTACACAGGTATAATATGCGCGTACTATTTTGCAGTAAATATACCCATAGGTATAGGATGGTCGTACACATGATCTGCTAATAGAATGTCTCCATATACGTATGCATGGTGTACCTGAATGGGGTACTTTCCTCCTACCAGTGCTTTCCTTGTGAAAATTAAGGACTAAAATATTCAATGAGGAAACGTCGTGGGATTTACAGTTTCGAAGTTATAGCCGTTTAAAGTTCGCCAATACGATCAGAGCCAATGAGAGACCACTGCCAGTACCGGGTCACCAGTCTTCGGCACCCTGATGCCAATTGTCAGTCACCGCGTAATATTTTACTCCAATTGCTTCGTGAAAGTAGCTCAGCTATAAAGAACCGATCAATCGTCGTGGCTTGCTTGTCATTTTGTCAGTTGGCAAGATCAAGGTGGCGAGTGCCCCGCCACGAAACTCAATAGCCTCGTGATAGCCGGCCCTGCAATGGTCCCTCATCTCCTCTCGTATTGGTCAACTTTAAACGGCTCTAACTCGGAAACGGTTCTTCTCTCGACATTTTTTCATTGATTATTTTTCTCTCAGATTTTCACAAGGAATCTATATCTATCCTGGTGCGAGGAAAGTGCCTCATTCTGATACACCCTGTATATATTTGTATACGTGTGTGTGTGATGATAAAGAATAGAGTGTGCTCGTGTACGTATGTATGTATGTATGTGAGTACGTGTACATATCTATGGTACAGGTATATATATGTATGTACAAAGTATACAGCTCTGCTAGTCAGAGAAGGGATTTCTGGCGCGAGATGAGGGTCGGGGCCTCTTCAGCAAACCCCCCCTCCCCTAGGGGGCGGCATCGGATGTATTCGGAGGTATAACGACGCCGCGCGCAATATAGGAGAAACGATCCGGGTTTCGGAGGTTAGAGTTAGTCGCTAATGCCGCAAGTAATCCGCGGGGATGAAACGAGAAAGATCACACAGGTATGTACATATAATATGTATATATATATATGTATGTATGTATGTTATAGCCAGGTGGTTATAATGTCCATACATACCTACACAAATCTGATATTCCTATACCAGAACTCCACCATGTCGGTCAGACGAAGCAGAAAAGCTTTAATTACTTCGATTCTCGTCACGATGTACAAATAATAATTTTATACAACGAGGCACAAAAGTTGTCGCGGTTTTTAGTGCTAAGCAGCTCAATGCCTAAGTCTCTCTACTTCGGAGGGCTTTCATTCTCGCTTCCTCCGGAAAGACCGAATGGCTAATTAGACGCGGCTCAGGATACAGCTATTGTTTTAATTTGCCGGAATATTATTCACCGACGAACAGTAGCGAGATGAAAAGTTACCCCCTCGGCAAACGGTTATCGCCATCATCATCTTTCCA
The DNA here is from genome assembly GCA_963989295.1 of Ametastegia equiseti. Classification (NCBI taxonomy): domain Eukaryota; kingdom Metazoa; phylum Arthropoda; class Insecta; order Hymenoptera; family Tenthredinidae; genus Ametastegia; species Ametastegia equiseti. The sequence continues at coordinate 25,108,242 of OZ022390.1, forward strand.
TGTTTGCCCGACACGACGGGAAAGATAAACGTTCGAGAATTGCCCCGAAATGTACGAGGAACGATGCTCACACGTCTGTTACTATCCCACGCTCTCAGTTTAAGGTGATGTAGTAGAGATCACTGAAAAACACGAGTTTTAAAGACAATATTGTAGTACAAATCGCTTTGATCCTAACCTAGCTAACTTCATATTATGAATGTCATTGGAATTCCATCCGTTTTTTTTTCAAACAGTAAAATACTTGGCCACTATTTATGCTGTAGTAAAGCATTAATCTCCTAAGTTTCATTCCGGTAGGTTGTATAGTTCTGAAGAAACTACGAATCGCGTTCTCGAGGTGATAATTATTGGTAACAATGGAAATCCGAACATAGTCACGTGGCACGTTAGGGCGATATGGGAGTCTGTTCGAAATTCCATGATTACCAGTTGTTGTCACCTCGAAAATGCGAATCGTACTTTCCGGACGACTACCCAACCGATCCGAATGAATCCTCGACGAATGAATCCAGTTTTTTGGCAGAAAGTGGCCGAGTATGTCAGTTTGTCAGAAAAAACTGATGAAATTCCAGTAAAACTCTCGTTTCTTGTGTTAGCTAGGTTAGGTTCAAAGCAACTCGTACCATATCGCCTTAAGCTACGTGAAAGCCGAACGGCGAGTAGGAGTGAGTCTTGTGTTAAGGTATGGCATGCCAATCGGAGGTTAAATGGTAGACATTAAACTGTGAGAGTCTTTGGAACCCGCGGCGTATTCCTATACTGTTGAAGTGGTGGTAGCATTAGGGGGGGGGGGGGGGGGGGCGAATAATAATAACGATGGTAATAATAGTCCTGTGATTATCGCGTGCGGCGCAAATCAGCGCGCGCGTTTTGCTGAACGTTAATAATAATAGGTATAATGTATATGATGTATTACTCGAATATAGGTAGTAGATACGATACGATACGATACGTGAAAAAGTCTTTAGAGGAAAATAGGTTCATCTTTAAATTGACAAGTAGATTATGTATAATATAGACTTATATAAACAAAGACGTAGTTGACTGACTGCATGCAGAGACCCCTGTCAGGTTCTCCGCGAATCTTATATTATACGTATTGATTCCTTCCAATTTTACTATTCAGGATTCTCACGCGAAATTGCTCGATTATCGTGCCTCAAAGAGGCTCACCCCCGCGACCCCGTGTCGCCATTTTAGCAGCCCTGGAGGCAAGAGCTCCCAGTGAGCACACTAGTCCGGTCAGTGCTTCCCAGAGTGTGGTACGTCTTGCCTTTTGTGGTTTAGGTCTGAACGCAACGCCCCTAGAACCAGCGATCGTGGATTTAGGCTGCTGCACGATACTGCGTCGATGATGCTCAGTCGTGATCGGAGTTTCCCGCCAAATAGCTGGCGGGGTTGTCCCCAGGTCTTCGGACTCCCTCCTAACCTCAATATCGACTTCAACTTCGTCCTCTTCATCGTCTTCGACTTCCTCCTGCTGGTCTCTGGTCTCCCGGATGTGATGGCGTCAGGCGTACTCAGTGTCCGTGGAGGCTGACCTCTCCAAATGGTGCTCAAGATGATGGTTATGATGATGATGATGGTGATGATGATCGGGGTCAACGACGTCTGGTTCCTCGCCTTCTGCCTGTGCCTGTGCCTGAGCCTGAGCATAAGCCAAGCTTTGTTGATAGCTGAAGAGCTGCCGTTCGAGGGAATAGTTTTCGGCTTGAAGTGCTGCGATTTCTCTACGCATTTGCTGATTGTGGACCCGGCATACGTCGTCGTACTTGTGATAAGTGGCCTGAAAAAGTAGATGGCCCTCGTTCCACTCGAGGCGAACCCTCAGCTGACCCTTGTCCGTGATAAAAGGGCACTCATCGTCTTTGACCTCTGACACTCCGAGGCTGGTCTCCATGATAATCCCCTCGTCTACAGCTTCCTGGGCGTAGTAACGTCCAAAAGGTGCTCCGGGCAGGGCGACCGCCTCTTCGCCTCTCATCAAATACGCCGTCCAGCCAACGTAGCGCAGATGGTTCCTCGGCACGTTGTGAATGTCCTTGTAGACGAGGTGCAGCCTCACCGTATCCGAGTGGAGGTCAGCTCTGAGAGCCCAGGCCTGCTTGTCACGGTCGTAGCAAGGCGCTGCTGGTAACACCGATGGACCCAGGGCCTGGACACCAACTTCCGACACTGTCCGCGCCTCGACCATCTCCAAGGAAACTCGGACTACGCCCTTGTGCGCTATTTCGGACCAACGGACCCGAGGGTGCCAGCCAAAACCGCGACCATCAGCATCTGAGAGATCCTCTATGTGACCAGACTCTATTCTTCGATCGGCTTCGCCAAGGGCAACGCTGTATCGTACACGGCAACGGTGATCGAAACCGGTCAGCCTCGCAAGGTAAACGCTGAGGCGTCCTTCCTGTCTGCTGTGGCCTGTGGATGAAGCTCCGGGTCCTGGAGCAGGTCCCGTTACCGTTGAGACGTTTGTGTCTTGGATTGTGGCCTCCTTGTCACCAGTTGGATAGATTACGAGGTTCCAATCAAAGCCGCCGAATGTGAAGTACCCGGTTTCCAGTTTGTCCGGTTTTTGCTGACCCGCTGAAAACATTCCTGTTGGCACACGGAGCTCTGCTGTGTAGACCGTTCGGACGTTCGCCATCGAGAGCTCGAGCTGAAACTCTCCGTTCGGATCCGCGAAGTTTCGACTATAGAGGTCCGAGACTGGGATGTAGTTGCGATTACCCTGTGCCGGGGCATCGTATGTGAACTTAACCCGTTTTCCCGAAAAACCCTCGTTGACCGAAAAGTGCTCACGGTTGAGGAGGGTGAACGTGAAGTCAACGTAGACCCGCAAACCCGGTGCGGCGCCTCGCCAGACCAGGTAAACGCCCAGCACCTGTAATCAGTGGAAAACATAATGATGTTACTCATGATGCAAGGACACCATCAATTTGGATTCGCAAGGTTGAATATACAGTATAATAAGTGATTCTGTGGAGTGGGATGGTTCACAAGAATCGCCCCGAGCCCTAAAACGTTTAACTGCACGATGATCAATGTCGAGGGGTTCTATCTGGGAATGAAAGTTCGTATGAACATTCCGACTCAATCGATCAATATTCACAGGCAATGTAAGCAATTGAAGAAATTTCCCGTAGCCAGAACATTTGCGAATTCTTTGAACATTTGAATGAAGAATTTTTATCAACTGACACGTAATGTGCGCTGGAACTGGTATCAGTCAACCAGTCAGAATAATGGTGTGGGATATTGAGTTTGAGTGACAAGGAAATATTACTGGCTTGCGAAAAGTTCGACGTACAAAATCTATAGTCGATTAAATTAAGATGACGACGATCGGGAACGGGTTGATCAAATACTCGAGTCTGCGAAATGTTCTGAACAAATTGAATAATGCATTATTACGGCTTTCGGAACATTCCCTCATCGAAGATTGATCACTTGCTTCAGTTTTTCTTGGAATTCATAAATCCATGAGTGTCCCGAGCTATTTTAGTCCAACACAAATATCCACCGGCTTGTAACATCATCAGTTTGTGTGACTGTCTCTAGTCTCCATGTGCAATGCGATGAACTTGAAAGAACTTAAATCTTTTAGAATTGTTCTGAAAATGTCTAATACGTTGAAACGAATCCTGAACTTCGAAGGAATCCATCATTGCAGTGAATTGTACAAAATTTAAAAACGCGATTTGAATTTGATAAAAAATCATTCTTCGTATCTTTGTCATACGATGCGAAGCGTTGGAAATACAAGAAGTCGAAAGTCCCTTGCTTCTGGACCACTCAAATACTTATACCCTGTAAAGTAGCGCGATAGCCCGGGGCGATATCCGTTTCTATCGCGTGGGTGGACATTGGGTAAAGGTCAAGTTAAGGGTTGTGCGGGTGTACCTTGTCGCCGCGAGAGAAGGCCACAGCCCATCGTTGGAAGCCGCAAACGAGCTCCTTGCTGGTAACATCGCGTTCTGGGTCGCGGACGACGCTCCTTGTCACCACGAAGGAGAAGACCCGCGTACCACCGCGATCAGGCAGCTGCGCGAATCTGTACAGAAGAGCCATCACCGCATTCCTGCTGTTTTAGGTGAGAATCTCGCCTCCAGTTCCGAACCAGAGTTACGCCTTCCACCCTCTGCAGCTTCAACTTCAGCTAGCCCGTTATTGAATCCCAGGAGCACCCTCTTCTCGACAGCCCTTCACTGCAAAATCAAGCACTACTTTTCACAGGGTGTCTAACTAATTGTTATTAATCTTCATAGCAAGCTGTTTTACACGTTCAGACCATCAGCTTTGCTGTTATATTCTCTCCACGAGTATAATGAATCATAATCATAACACGTTTAACCGACACATACGCCAAACTGCTTCTACTAATTCTGGCGCAGAGTGAATAAACGGAATGGTGTAACTAAATATTGGATCACCATAGATTACCCTGAACTATTCATCACCTTTCATTTTTCTTTCGTTCAATTCAAACCTTCCGGATCTCTCGGGTACAATTGTATCAGAATACACAAGCTACATCCTTCTAAAATTTCAAATTCATGGGTTCAAATGTTTCCTCTGACATCCAGCTAATTTGGTTCTACCAAATCGACAGAGAGACAGTCCAACTGGTGGTGTCAGTCGGTAATGATTTATGACACGAATCCTAAATACTTTTCAATTCTCTACACGATAAAAAATAAAAGAACCATGAAAAGATTGCCAAGTCCATTCGAAAAGATTTTTTCGGCATATCACGGTGTGAATGAAGTTGGCGCGAACAGCCACGTGGTATTTTGACAAGCGAATGATATAGGTTCAGGAGATAGGCTATACTGTCAAAATTATGGTTTGTATATACAGGAGACAAATTCCCTAGTGTTGCACTTCCTCCGAGAGGACTTTGCCTCTGGCGAGTATCTAAAAGTAGCCAAAAGCCTGAGCTTAGTCTTCTGATAAAACGATTGAAGCATTTTGGATGAATTAATGAGGAAAACAGCCCTTAGCCCACGCGTATTCAGAGATAACCACCACCCACGAGCCTGTGGCACGTCCATAATTAGAACACCGATAATTAACGGCCGCTCAGCGAGGAGCTAATCTCCCACGGAAGGTAAAAACTCTACAAAAGGAGTATGCCGAGCTCCGGAAAATCCTCAACTCCCCTCGGGGGTAAAAGCGCTGGAAAGGATCTTCTTGGGGCGGCAATTCTATACCGAGAATGGGGTTACCGGTTCACACGCCTCGAAGAATACCCCAGTGGCATTAAGGCCTTCGAAGCGTCACAGGCCCAAGCCGAGGGCGACGATCTAAGGACTTTGCTAGGTCTGAGCGAAGCGCTCAGCAGAAATGCCAAGTACCGTGAGGCCGCCGAAGTGATCGACAGGTGCATGCAGATAGGTGAGGTTACCAAGTGATTCCTCAGGCCACGACAATGACGCGGTTCTGTTCTCCTCCGGCTTTCAGACCCACATAATCTCAGGGTAAAATGGCGTCGAGTCGAAACGCTATTTGCCATCGCGGAGTTTGGCTACAGCCTGATACATGCTCATCAGGGAATGCAGCAGCACAAATTTCCCTTCGAGTGGGGAGTGTTCCAGGGAAACGAGACTGTCCTCGATTGCATAGGACACAACACATCCCCGGCTGCCTTGAGGGAACTCTTCCCCTGGATCCAGAGCGTCCAGCAACGCCAGCTTGAACTAATCGCTAAACTTGGTGAAGAGGAGGACGAGTTCACGGGTAGATATCGCCTCATCGAGCTCCTAACGAGCCAGGATGTGTCACTGGTGCTATAAGCAGTTCTTTACTCCTAGGTATCGATGATGAGAACATAAGATTGAAGGTGAATGACCCGGACGCTAAACTGGAGGCTTATTTGAAGCAGCTTCATCGCGTGCTCGCAGAAACCTACCTGGGGCAGATGGCCCTCGACAAGGACGTGATGGGCCAGATCCTTGAGAACAGTGGGGTCTGGTCAGCAAACGCAGAGAGTAGCAAACAGATCTACGACCTGGCTGATGAGTCCTACAAGAAGTCCTGCTACCGTCAAGACGTACTCCGCATCCGAAGGCCCTATTACGCATATCGACTGGATCGGAAAGCTTGGCCAGAAGGACACAAGATGATGGTACGTCGTGAGAGGCAGATAAGGCGCGACAACATCGTCATAGAGGCAAATTTCCTTCTGCTACGTCTGTACGCGGCTAGAATGCGACGTGACTATCCACTCTTCTTCAACTACCTCGATCGTACGAAGAACAAATTCGAGTCTTATAGCGACCACATGTTTCCGTTGAAGCAAAAGTGCCTGAACACTATCTACAGAATGGCTGGCTGGGCTTATATCGATCCTCGTAATCTGACGTGCCTTAAGGGCGAGGCCAAAGAGAGATACCTGAAACATCACCTAGGAATTCACGTTGCTAAATTACCACGTGACTCAGAACTCGCCTGGGTACCAACAACGAACATTAAATTTGCACTTAGAGTTTTTCGCCGAAGGTTGTCTCTCGCTTCGGAGCCCCTAGAACTCGCCTGGCTCTTTCACGACCTTTGCAAACTCCATATTGAAACACGCCGGTTCGATCTTGCCCGATTTTATGCAAAAAAAGCTCGGGATGCTAGCGCCGAAGCTGCCGACGAGCGCTGGGCCTTGAACGCTAATCACATCCTCCTCAGGATCGAGGTCCTACAACATAACCGAAACGAGGCTAGAGAAGCTGCTCAGATCGCAATGTTGAACGCCAAACGCCTCGGAATCGACTACCTCGTAGATTTTTATCAGCATGCAATTCGACTTGTTGATGTAATCGAGTTTGAGACAATGGAGGGTGCTGATAGCATAAGCAAACGGCAGATGCTGATCGTCGACCTCATGCCCGAAGAGTTTAAGAACCGTGTTGACTTTCTTTTCCGCAGCATGAACGTTGTTCCAGCAAAACGACGGCTATCTGTAATGCCTGGCTGCAAGGCTTTCAACTACAAATTCCCATTGCCGTGCCGAAGAAATTCCATACTTCCGGCACCTCCCAGAGATCCAGAAAAAGAGGCACGTAATGCTCTTCTCAAACAGTTTGCCCCCGCACGTGGCCCTCTCGGTTGGATTGACTTTGACGATTACCAGTAGAATACTGCCGTGAAAGACCGAACGTCAGAAGTTGGGACTAGTCTGCCAACCAAAGGAGAAACAGTTTCCTGTTGAAGTCGCGGGAATCTTGAGCCAGTTCAGAATCTTCGAAGGAAATCCGGCATCAAAAGTTGGGACTAGTCTGCCAACCATAAGAGGAATAGTTTTCCGTTGAAGTTGTGGGAATCTTGAAGCAGTCTAGAATTTTCAAAGGAAATCTGGCATCAGAAGTTGGGACCAGTTGTCCGTTGAAGTTGTGGGAATCTTGAGCCAGTCCAGATTCTTCAAACGAAATCCGGCATCGGAGGTGGCGCTGATTGCTACCATCAACTGAATTGCGGACCGTTCAACGAACCGTGATAAGATCAGAGCTAACTCTGAGCGTGAAACGGAAATGGACCTCATCGAATCACCGCCATTTTGACTCGTGTCAGTCGCGTGGCTTTTTGATCCCTGCGGCTGTGTCAACGAAATACACTGCACACCATAAGCCAGACCATGACCGAGTGGCTAGCGGACCCAAATCTGGCGAAGATGACATCTTCGATTCCTTCTCGGCGTCTTACCTCTTTACCCGACGTTTTTCTCCAAGGTGAAAGCACCACCGAGCCACATAATGAACCCCAGGAAGTAACCGTAGCCCGTGCCGAAGCTCGAGCGCATGCCCGTCAGCGGAGAAACGGTTCACGACTACTAAGAGGTACGGACAGACAATTTGCCGAGGCTCTTCACCGAGAGGCAGACAGTCTTCATTATAAAGGGGACTACGAAACTGCTCTGGTGCTATATCACAGGGCGGCTAGTGTCTGTCCCAGAGACAGCAGCCATGGCGTTGCAGCCCGACGTACTGCCGCGGCGATAAACGCACTTGCTAATCCTAGCAAAGCCCTGAACGGACTTCTTCCCAAGGTCAGAAGTGGTGCCCAGCAATCCGCAGTGGTCTGTCCAGAGTCTGCAGCTCTCAGAGCTTCTCGGATCTTGAGCGAATCACCCGACCCGGTTTCCGTCGTCCCCCAAATCCTCAGGTACTTTGATGGTCGTGCAGACTTCTGGCGAACCCCGAAGACTCGGGCACCTCAACCTCGAAGCAGCCTCGCCAATGTACAAAGAAGCACATGCACGCCGATGACCTGTATCAGAAAAATGGAGATGGTCCTCAACGCGGGTGACCCGATTTCCGCAATTCAGATTGGCAGCGAAATCCTCAGGAACTTGAGCTACGGTTCGACGACGGAAGCGAAAGCGATACAACGGTACCAGGCCAGCACTCATCGCCTTTTCACCCTGGCCCACATCGCTCTGGGTCGCCACGACCGAGCTGTAGCTTCCGCGTCGAAAATGACCCGCGCTGCGTTGGCCGTTGACGTCCCAGTCCTGATCACCGAAGCCCTTGTCACCTTGGGCAAGGTGCATCTGACCTTCGGACATCTCAAGGCGGCTGCACAAGCCTGGGAAAGGCTACTTCCGGCTGTTTCTGAACCGGTACCAAGGGCCTGGCTTTTCCACGAAATCGGTCGTTGTCATTTGGAGAATGGTGACCAGAAAAAGGCACTCGAACTTGCTACCAGGTGTCTGGACACTGCGGAGGCTGTTGAATCTCAAAAATGGACATTCCATGGGCGCCTACTTCTGGGCCAAGCCTTAGCGCAGCTAGGACGATTCGCAGAAGCTGCCAGTGCACTTCGAAGCTTGACTTTTGCTAGGGAAGAGACTAGCGATGCTCGCACTCTCGCCTACGTACGTGACCTGGAGGAGCGTTTGGTGCGCGCTTCAAACAACTACGAGAAGCGGAAGAGTTACAGCCTCGAAATTGAAAGAGTAGATCAATCCACTGAGAGGAATTCCCCAGACTTTTCCACGCGGTCTGGAAGCAGCTCAGACTCACACTCACACTCGGACGAAGACCGCGAAGAAGGAATCCTACCGGACACAAGTTTCCCGAACATTCAAGCCGCTGAATCTCTCCACTCAGAAGGATCCTCCTTGTCACTCGAAACTGCACCCCCAAGGACGATTTCACGAGATGAAATACCGTCGAAATTCGAGATGACCATCGCAGCCGGTGACCCTGGTGACCCTGGTGAACAGAACACATCGATTTTGGCAGCTTCTCTAGGGGCACCTCGTCCTAGCCATGATTCCATACCAACGGGACGAACCTATGGAGTATCTTCACCGCTCTTTCGACGCTCTGTATCAACGTCGACCACCCCGAGGCGCAGGGACGTCAGTGATTCAGAGACTGTATCAACGATTTTTGGTCCCCAATGATGATAAATTCGGAGTTAAAAGTTTCGGTCGATAATAGTCCTATATAGTCGTTGCAAATCAATACTAGATTTGAGCAATGTAATGTCACATAACATTGGAACCAATACCGTCGACATGTCATGGAATAAACGTCATTGTGATTGTTTGAATGTGCATTGATTGTGCTTCTGGTTGTTAACTCAGTGAGTATTCCCAGATACGTTAGTAACTCTGATAGCAGCTGGCACATGTGTATCGCGGAGTTTCGGGTCGTTTCTCTTTCACGGTTTTCCAACTCCGACTTGTTATCGGTTTATGTGCCTGACTCTGAACTAGACCGGATTTTGGCCCAGGTTCAACCATCCCTGACTTTGGAATTGAGCAAATGGGTAGTAGGGCCGTATAGGTATAGCCCGGAGGATACATGGAGGATGCCGTTCACTACACACTCGAGCTATAGTGGCCTGGACCCAGGGACACCATACCTATCTATCTACCTGTTGAACTTTACCAGCTCCACCAAACCATTCCGATCTTCTACCGACTAGACCCAACAATTGGACAATCAATTTTCATGTGCCTTTTGTGCAGCAGGTAATTTGCGAACGTATAATGCTATAAGTTCAGGCCAATTAAACACGGGTATATCCGATCAACTCCGGAGAATATAATTGCTTCTCGTTTATCAATTATTATTTACTCGTTAGCAACTCTTTTGAAAGGAAACGGCATTTCAATGAGCGATTCAAATCTCGAGTGGAAAACTCCGTGTTCGAAGGCTTCGTCGACTCAATGGAATACGGTGCTAACCTCTTTCAGCCCCAATTCATTTTTGCAATGGAAAAGAGTCACTTCTCACTCCCGCTCTTGAAAATAAAAATTGACGTTCTGGATGATTTTGGTATGGTTTATTTTTATTTTTTTCTTCCTTTAGTCCAAAGTCCATTTTTTTTCTAACTAATCAAAATGAATGACGAAAATCCACATGTTAAAAAGCAAGTTGTATGATTCTACGTCAAGACTAATGTGCCATGGCTTTGTAACTTGCAGCTGGCTGGATCTTTTGTACTTTGTGAAGTTACGGTATGGGGCTGTTAATCGGTGGTTTAGAATGGTTGCGTGGTTTATCTAAGGTATCTGATAATATCAAGACAAAACACGACACGCTAACAACGTCGGGTAAATTCAGCTGTCGTATTTCGAAGCTAATGCGCCGTACCAAATCTTACGACATTAGATCGTCGCAAGAAATCCCAACACGTTGCTGTACGGAATATACCTACACATCTTACAGCTTAAGGTGGCTGAATATCCCATTCTAGAGAATAGCGCGTTAGGTAAACGACGTCCCGCCATAAAATTCTAAGTAAACTCAGACGTACATACACTTTGATCGTCTTGGTAAGTTAAAGAGTATGCTAATCTATTATGTTTTATCACCGAATTTGTGGTCTGCTTTCTAAAGCACTCCAATCTCTTGAGATGTAAAAATTTTCGGTCTCTTTTGTTGTCTTTGTCAGTTTTTTTTTGTTTTTTTTTCTTTTCAATCCGATATCATCAGGGGTTCCAAAATGGATTTAAAAGCCTTTGACATCAACTACGTTTACCTGATGTGCAAATTTTAGTCTTCGCACAAGTATCGATACTTATAGAGAGTAAAGAAGAGTCAGTCGAACGTTGGAAACTTTCTTTATATCTGAATACGTTAATATGGCAACAAATAGCCATCTGACATTTCGCGTTGGCCCTCGAAGCTGCCGTTTGCGATGAGTACTTATCTAAAGCCCTAAAGGCAAACTCTGAGGAACAGACGGCTGTTGCCATTACATATTCATCCGATTCAGGAAGCGAATTTATATCGTTGATTCGCTGAGAGATGAGAGCAAGAAAATCTGGTGTTTGAAGAATTTTCATGAGTATCATCCGCGAGCGCTACATCCCCAGAAAGCTCCTTTACACCAAACTGGCAAAAGGAAATCTCGACTCTCGAGAATGACATCTGGAAATCATATTGGAATACATGGAATACCCAGGAGGGATTATCCCATGTCATTCAACGGGTGTCCTATGAATATCCTCGGCATGAACAGGGATGAATATTTCGGACCTACGATATCCCACGCGGCAGGACGTCCAGAGTAGTACTCAGAAATCCAAAAGATGCTTCGGTACTATTATAACTTTGGGAAATTTAGCATCACCATGGAATTTTCCAATCATGTAAATGTCAGAATTTTATGGAGGAATGAATGATGATCCCTTATACGATCACTTCGCCATATTCAAGTGTTTCTAGAGTAAAATATTATTCACAGAATAGTCGTTTCAAGATTTTACGACTAGTCTGTTGTGTGCAGTATTTGTTGTTGGACATATAATTTTAATGATCAATGATGCAACTGATCATGAAAAATTGCGAGAACTTCAAGACTCTAGAAAAATGTATCTACTTGTCACACGTTCACTATTAATAACCTCACCTCGCGTAAGTCCGCTGAACATCGATATGTAAGCTGTCGTGGACGATAAATTATTCTTTCGATATATGATGTCCCCAGGACTCCAGGGAAACTGTCTAGAGTGACTCTTGCAGTATTCGATCATACACTAGTGTTGCTTGGTCAGGTGAGGTTTGGTTCATTAATGTTTGTCCAAAAATATACAGGACGAAGATCTTGCGTCAATGCGCGAACCGAGGCTACCGCATCTTAATTCACTCGATTCAAATTTAGGAGCTTACTAAATTTCTGAATAATTAAGGATGTCTGAAGTCTACGTCGAGGGTGTTCTAAAAATATCAGATGTTCATAATAGACGAGACTATTGCGTATGCTGGCTAGGTCATGAAACAATTTGTTGAATGTACTGTATCTTCTGATGAAGAATTCAACGAATTTTTAGGGAAAAAATTGTCCTTCGCCCTGGTATGCTGTAAAAAATCCTCCTTTTCGTCGATAAAACAAGAAAAGAAAATTACAAGTTGTCATGAATAATTACAAAAGAAGTTCCAATTTCCCTCACGAATCGTACGAATCCGTAGAATTCTTTTCTCCATGGGTCGAATGATTAGTTAGCGAAGCCCAATTATTTTGAAACATTCTCCACGATATCTGACAATGTCCTGAGGATATAATGAAAACCTGTCACGACAATTGGAATACGTAGCTCTGTATCGTGACCATGGCGGAATCCAATCAATGTTTTATTCGTCGGTTTTGGTCGGATAGCAATTCTTCCACCACTCATTTTGTTTTATCTACAACATTTCCCACTGTGCTCTCGCAGTGGTTTTCAAACTTAATAAAAATGTTGATAAACTCTACCGAATACAGATATATTATATGAGAAATGGTTACGTTGGAAGAGGTTAGGTCACGGAAAGTTTTTTAATTTTGAAAACTTGGAATACTCGGCCACTTGATGCTGAAACAAAGAATTAATCCTCGAAGTTTCATTCCGATCGGTTGTGTGGTTCGAGAGAAACTACGAATCGCGTTTCCGAGGTGGTGTTTTCACATGCGTGTAGTGAAGCCCTTTTTTAACCTAACTTTCTAGCCTGAAGATGGCCAATCACTGCTCGGGCGAAAACATATTATAGGGGAAGCAGAAGAAAGAATGATAGAATATCTATCTGGACAAAACCGACGAGGAAAAGATAGACTGATGTTTGAGATGTTGTGAGATGTTTCATAAAGATATCAATGGGAAGTTTTCGCATAGGTAACTCATAAAAAGTAACCAACATGAACATCGTAATTCCGAAACTTCTAGTGCAGTGATTTCTGAACTTTCGTAAAGTACAGTTTTCCACCAAGAAGAAAAGTATCTGAAGCGTTATTTTTGCTGCTGGCAACTCGTATGCCGCATGGTCATTCCGGGTTGTTATTTGTCCACAAAGCTCGTACCCAAGTATAAAGAACATTATAAAAATGCCGTTACTAGCGCAGAAGTCAAGTTCCATGTAAGGATACCAGAGTATTGCCGGATCTACCCACATGGCACAAAATTGGCACTATAACCCCGGCTGCCAAACTTCCTTCTAAAATAAATTATTTGCCCAACGTTGGGCAGTTGGTGATTACTGACAAGTGAACATACATTGGGGATCAGCCGGAAGTCAGTTCTGTCCTGGGAATACACTTGGCCAATATGGTGTTTTATACTGGCTGGGGATTATTTCGTGCCGATTGACGGCACCATAAGTTGAACTGGTGTTAACAACCCAAAATTGTCCCAACATTGATTTTGACTTGGGCAAAGCTTGGACCTTGGTAGCTGTCAGTATTGGCAGCTATGGCACCAATACCGTGCACAATGCCAAGCCAGTTTGCAGTACCTAGATGGTGTGCTGCAAGCTTTGATCTCTCCTCCATGGCGGCGACCAGCGTCATGGATCGTATCAACGTTCGAGGTGCATGACGCGCACCGGTAACCATAGTCGCTTACCTACAATGTGTATTACCCCGACGTATACGTATACCTATATGTACGCACGTACACGCTGAAACGTCTACCTCGACGTACGGAATCCTCAGGCAGGTGAGTATTGATCGGCGCAGCTTGCAGGGAAGGGCGGACTGCCGGATGGACTGGTGGTTGGGTAGTTGGGTGGTTCGGTGGTTGGGCGAACGAGGGTGGTTCGTATAGGGGTGCCCAACTGTTGCATTCGAGTCGCAAGGCAATCCCTTCTCAGTCCTGCCAAGAACGAACGCAACCGAAGAGAGCAACAGGCAGCCAGCCAGCCAACCAGCCACCCGAGTATATAAGGGTCTATGTACCCTGCATGTACACACAAGTTTACGTTCACCTGCAGGTACAGGAAAATGCATCCCACAGGTTTGTATGTATAAGTGTTTGCACCCACCACCGCACAGCAATTCTCTCTCATTGGCTTGTACATCCCATCAATAAACCCAGACCGACAATAGTACAACCATTGATTAGCCTCGGGGAGAACGGTCTCTAAGATAATTGAGGTATCCATTTTATACGTCACACTATCTGAGATTGAATTCTTCCAGGATAAACAAGTATTGGTTTCGCCTCGAAAACGACTTTTGGAACTTTCAACAAATTCCCATCTTTTCGACACTTTAGCTACCACCACATATGATTCTGAATATATACCTACGTTCGGAACATGCAGTCTGGCTATTTGTCTGTCTGAAATTGATAAGCTCGGTGCTCTGGAAAATGGCTGGACAAAAAAATCTGGAATTCTACTGGATTGTAACTCGTCTTTTGAGCATAAAAAATGACTGTATCCCATTGAGATAGACCGACTGGTTTGGTTGAGGAAAATCAGATAACGTTGAATTGGACACATACCGATGTTGTACTTATTGCAAACTGGCTTGGCATTGGCACGCATTCGTATGTACATACATGGGGGGAGGAATGATTGAAGGTGATGAAAATTCTAGGGCAAACGAGTTAAATGATGATTTCTTACGAAGATAGATAGCTACGCCAGTGGTGGAGAAAATAAATAGCCGGTATAAATAGTTATGTTATGTTGCTGCAGAAAAATAAGTTACAAGTGACTCGCACCCAAGATAGAGTTACTAATTGTGAGTGGAATGGACTAACCTTTTAACCATTATACTATATCTAGAAGATGAAGAAAAGGAACATATTGAAACGTTAGCGTTAGTTTAATATAGCTGGAAAAAGAAAGGTGTGAATCCCTGAGCGAAATAAGTGGACTTGACGACACAAATAAGTTGGCCTAAAGAAATTGATTATATTTGAAAAGCACAAGTGTTCTCTTTAATGTCTAATTAAACAAGACTGTTTATAAAACAAGAGTTGTAAGATAACAAAGTTCAGATATTGACGAAAATTTGGTAGTTAAACAGTCTTATGTCCGTGAAGGGCTACTAGATCGAGCGATTAAAATATAGGGATAATTTCGCCCTTTGTAACAATATATTTTCCAATTCAGGTATGGTGGATAAGTTGAAATCGTGAAGTAGATACGATTGAGCACAATTTTATTTGGTTTGGTTTTCTTTCTTTTTTTTTCTTTCAATTTTTTATTAAAACTCCGATTTTTCTTCAATGAAGATTGAAGATACCAAAAAGAAATCTGCGACTAATTCTTTTGATCTCACATATTATAATCGAGTACGTTCGACTCCAAGATCAATAGCGGGGTACGATTCTGTTCTCGCAATTAGATATCTCGTTATGATATTCGTTTGATCATTAGCGGAGCTGATTTACCTCCACAATGATTTGTCTGAAGAAATGTGTCATCGAAATTCAGATTATTTCAGACGAGTTTTCTGACTTGCTTTTTTTTTCCTTTCCTTTTCTTTTCCTCCGTTTTTTCTTACGCTATGATAATTCAAGGACTCTTTAAGAAGTTTTTCCAACTTTACAGGTTTTCACAGGAGAAATGACTTTCTCTTCTACAACATTAAGATTTCAGAGTTCTTCAGAAATGTCGACATGTTCCAGCACTTTGGTTCTTTGGCGTTTTTTATTTTTTCCTTATTTTTCTTCTTCTTCTTGTTTTCCTCTTTTTGCTGGTTAACTTTGAAAAGTTCAAATTCGTTCGCACTTTATCGGAGTTTCTCAAGGAATTTTTAGAAAATATTTCGGTCCTTTGCGAAGTTTGGCAAGAAGAAAAAAAAAAAAAAAAAAAACTTTCCACCGCGGGATATAAATCTACGAAATCATCACCAATTATTGGCCTATTTGAAATCACAGAATTCCTCGAACGAGCCACAGCTGATTTTTCTCTGTCGAATGCGAGATAAAGCTTTTATTTTCCACATTCGTACGATGGATAATGAAATTTTTTTCGAACGGCAAAGGTACGCGCGGCGACTATTTCTGCACGATAATCGAGTTTTGTCAGGCTGAAGATCTGGAAATACTGTTCCGTTAATAGAAAACAAAACTTTTTGTATCCAGATCCACGAGCGTGATAATGTCTATTCAAGATCAACGGAAATGATCAGCCTTCCTCGTTCCGGAGGCCCGGCATACCTCTTGGTAAGCAAACCCAGGCGAAAACGAGTCTGAGGTTAGATGGCGTGGAATCGATCGCCGGGTTGCCTCGCCTGGCTCAAAAAATGGCAACGCATACAACTGATAATAGAATTGTTATTCTCGAATCCCATAGATTGTGTCCAAACGACATACCCCGGATTTCCGTGGCAATTTGTCGTGAAATACGTTCACGCAATTTAGAACACTTGTTTTCCAAAATTGATGGCATTCGATTATTCTTGCCAATAGGAGAGAGAAAAAAAAAACAGAGTTTCACAAAATGAACTGCAGTCGATGAATAGAAAATCAGCAGAAATAATTAATTAAGCTAATTAACCCGCGATTTATCGAAGCCATATTTTCGGGACTGTACGAATCGAGGGGTGGTTTTCGAACGCGTATTATGGCGAAATCGCAGATTTTTTTTAGAGAAGAATCCAAGCCTTAGAAATCCGTTACACTTCAGGCTAAAAAGCCAACAACGCTTGAAGATATTACATGCAAATTTTTGCGGGGGCTTCTTCTTTGCACTTTGCAATATATACATATTTTTTTTGAGATTAGAGTTAGGAACAGTTGAGATCAAAATTTAAAGGGTGAAGAGATTATTATACCCATAAAGCGCAAGAATGTATAGGGCTATGTCTGCTTTATCCGGGTTATAAAGAAGGGTACCTACTCCTGCCGAAGGAATCTTCACCGTACAGTTTTCTCAGTTTCACATTACTTCCGGTTCGTCGAACTGCAATGATTCAAAAAAAAAAAAAAAAAAAAAAAATTATGACGACGCAGAGGATAACGGATATTGAGTAAGTGGGAGATGGGGAGGATATGGACTAAAATGTTCAATGTAGAGAGCCCTACGCTCATATATAGTTCCTCAGATTGCCTAATAATCGCAAACTGATGATGATAATCGACCAGCATTACACGTTCTCGTAAAGTCATCGCTGATTATTGATCTAGGCAGTGTCGAAAATGTTCCAGAGCGCAGACTTACTGTGAAATTTCAACGTTCGAGGAAAGTATCAGCTGCGTGTATATGGACCTGTTTAAACAATTCACTCGCAACAGAGTAGGAAAGACCTGGAAACAATACTGCGAGTGAATTTTCCAGAAACTCGTGCAGTAGCCCATCTCTCCTCCAGATTGAGAACAGAAGTGGACCGCTTACAGTTCTACGTGACAAAAATGTCGCCAATATATAAGAAATGAATCGACATGAAACGTGGAAGGCAATAGAACGGCTAGGATTACAAAAGGCAATAGGTGCAATGCAATCAGGTGAGAAAGGCGTTTTCAAGAAAGCCAAGTGCTCTGAAATCCCCAAGTCTCACGTACGTAGCTGTTAATCGCACTGCCCACACAAGTCTGTGTGTCAAACGAACGGAAAATGTGCCACATACGAGTAAAGATAATGAGTCAATTTAGAGTCAATTTACAGAAGTTTCCGTTACCCTCCCAAACGTGGTCCGCCTGATCCACCCTAAGTAGCAGAGACAGACTTTTGGACTGACTCTACTTTTTTGTTTCTTGGTAAGGGCAAATTACATTTCTAAATTCTGTGTTCACCAAAGTAGTTGCTGCAGAGGTGTCTGCTGGATGTAAAATATTCTTGTTAATTTATTCTATCTCAAAAGGAAGAAAAGATTCTGGCACTATTTGAAAATGTGGTTCATCTCGTTCCCACTTACTCTATCTATGTATATGTGTATGTATATGAAATTTCCGCCAGGTCACGTAGATATCCAGCTCTAACTCCAACAGTAAATCCTTTACATTCTCAGACCACGTTTTCAGGCGTGTCTACAATAAGCGCGCTCGTGAGTAACTTGGATTTAATTTAAGCGGAGACCACCTTGATTCTAATTATTCGTTGAAATATTCATCCGACGCAATTAACATGCGAGTTACGTTATTGTACACACGTATGTATGTCTTTTATACTCACACACACTCGCACGTATAGCTGTGGTATTTCCTCGCCCTACTGCAAAGGTTGTCTCATTTGCGAATTTCGTCTCACGGGACATACGCAATACGTATGAACGAAATGATTTCTCCTTGAACGAGTATAAATTGAGTTAAAATTTGAAATGAAACATTATACCCTCTCTTTCTCATCTCTTAGCGTTCCTTTGAAACGAAAAACGCCGAGTCGTCGGCACCCAAACCAGATGGCAAAGTTTAAATTGAAATAATTATACTTAACATGAGTTGGCTTGTACAAGTTTGTTTTGAGGCTTCACAAAGTTAGGTACGAACTCTGTATATGAAAAGAATGAAATTAAACCGGCACCAACGACGACCTCATTTATACACACTTTTCACCCAACTCCCTTTTCCTATTGAGCAGGAAAAGAAGCTTGAGGAAAAAGGATCTGGAAAATTGTTGGAAGTTACAAAAGGATTGGATTTAAAAATTGTTCTCATTTTAAATGTAATATTGGTGACAGCGGTGGGATTGTCTCGAATAGCTGCAAGATACCGAAAGTCATAAAAGGATTGACTTGAAAGAATCTCGTCATCTTAAATGCAACATTGGTGACAGCGGTGGGATTGCGTTGAAGAGTTAAACAGCACCGATTACCGCTCTTGAATATCGTGAATTTTCTGCCGATTACTGAAGAGAAAAAAAGAAAAACATGATTATCCAGCGAATGAATTGCCTAAAGTGGTGATAATGGAATCGGGCATCTCGAAAGACCGACTAAAGGTACGAAAGGCCATTTGCGCCTACGGCAAATAGAGTTTCAAGTTAATAAACGAAGACGTAGACACGTACGTACGTAACGTAGTTGTAGGAATGAGAGAGAGAAAGAGAGAGAGAGAGGCGGCAGCTAAGGGGCATCAGGCAGACACTCGGGGGTGTAAAGCGCTCAAGTCTTGCAAACGGTCGTAGAGCCCAAGCTAACGACCACTCTGTCGCCGCCACCCTTATCCTGGCCCGACGCGAACCTCCTCGACGCAAACCTACGCAGATCTCCTCTCGAGGACCGAGGTGGCTACTACTCGCCGCGACACTTGACTGCCGAGGAGGAGCGGGTTGCTCGAGCGAGGGACTTCGCCTTTCGTCCTGGGAACGGGGAGCAACGCGTGACGTCGTCCGGAAAGAGAGAAAGGAACTGAAAGAATAGGGGATGGAGAAAAAATGAGAAAAGGGGGGGAATAAGACTGAAACGAAACAGAGAGAGAAAGAGAGAGAGAGAGAGAGAGAGAGAGAGAGAGAAAAGAGATGAAAAGTAGCCGCTGACTCGAGCGCACCGCGTTACGCCAATACTGAAAATCTCGCTTGAAATATGGAAAGACTGAATTTGCATGGATCAAGGAAAGTCTTGATGGGAATCTGTTCTTCATTATTTAAATGGGTGAAAATGATCCGATCGAAAATATAATCCTACAACTTATAGATGATGATGGAATGTCCTTTGAAAATAAATAGGAAACATTCGAAAGATCAAAATGAAAAGCTCCACCTAACCTAGCTAACATACGAAATATGAATCTGAATGGAATTCTATGAGTATTTTTCAAACAGTAAAGTACTTAGCCACTTTCTGCCGTGGTGAAGCATTAATCTTCTCAGTTTCATTCCGGTAGGTTGAATAGTTTGGAAGAAACTACGAATCGCGGTTTCGAGGTGATGACAATTGGTAGTGTTGAATTTCCCGAACATAGTCCGGAAGCACCTTAAATATGCATGTACACATTTTTAATCCACATTCTACCGAAATCTAAAACTTGTAGAGTTCGTTTCTTGTTTCGACATTTTTCAGACGTTTGAAAAATGAGAAACTGGATTTCGAAAATATCAGTTTTTTGTTTTCTGCTGGTTCGCAGTCTCACCTGATGCCTGATAAATGATAATCAAATCAAAAAGCGTTAATCTCCAAAGCTCAAACAACCTGCAGTATTAACCCTCCGTGGTCACTAGGGGTCAATAAGACCCTACTCTCAAATTTTGCACCAAATATAAATATACACGTTGTTGGGGTTGGATGCGGTTAGCGCTGCATGTGGCAGCTCTTTGAAGTATTTCCCTCTGCGCTAGCGGAGGCATCTTTTTTTGGATCGCTCACTATGAAGCTATTTCTTTCCGAAAATATCACATTTCGAGAGTATCATTCAGCCATTTCATCAAAAAATAATAATAACTGCAAAAGTTACGAATTTTTTGAATTTTTCACACTTTTACCGATCCCTAATTTTCTGTGCCTCTTCGTCACTCGATCCTATACGTGACCATGATTCTTCCTCAATCTACATCGTCCAAAGTATCACCCTGAATTTTGTTGAATCAATAAAGACGATACTATTCGTGCAGCAGCCACTTAAAACTCGACTAGGGTGACAATAACCCCATGTGACCAACGTGTCACTTGCAGGAGCTGTGACCACAGAGAGTTACCTATGTGAATCCTTCACGGGCTCCAAAATCTGCGGCGTTTGAGGAAAAAAGTTCAGCATTTTTTCCAGATTCAGACAACCCTATGGTCAATTTAAGGTGATATAATAGAGATGACTTCCAACTTAACCTAGCTAACAAAAAAAAACATGAGTTTTGTGGAAATCCAATCAGTTTTTTTGATAAAGTGACATACTCGACCAGTTTCTGCCAAAAAACTGAATTCATTCATCGAGGGTTCATTCGGATCGGTTGGGTAGTCGTCCGGAAACTACGATTCGCATTTTCGAGGTGACAACAACTGGTAATCATGGAATTTCGAACAGACTCCCATATCGCCCTAACGTGCCACGTGACTATGTTCGGATTTCCATTGTTACCAATAGTTATCACCTCGAGAACGCGATTCGTAGTTTCTTCAGAACTATACAACCTACCGGAATGAAACTTAGGAGATTGATGCTTTGCTACGGCAGAAAATGGCTGACAAATTTTACTGTTTGAAGGAAAAGAATAGAATTCCAGTCAGATTCATATTTCTTGTGTTGGCTAGGTTAGGTTCGGAGCGACTTATACGATATCGCTTTAACGTCGCGAAAAGCGATCGTTTTATTGGAAGATGGGCTGCTTCCATGAGTTTTCAAGCTTTTTGGTTGAATTTAGGAGACTCATTTTCTTTCATCGGTTTGCTATAAACGGAATCCTATTGGTATTGGATTGCCGGTGAAGCAGCACTCGTGCAAAAGGCCCTCGCCTGTACCAAAGAGTAATTGACGTCGATCTACTACATTGAGCTCGACCACCGTTGAAACGCTCTCAGCCTCACTTCACTGCTCTCCCATGATCCTCCCTGCAGCCCTCTCTCTCTCTTTCTCTCTCTCTGTCACTCTGCCTTGCTCTTTATCGATTGGCCTGTAGTCACGGGACCGTGAGAAAAAAAAAAAAAAGGGAAAACGGGAGGAAGGATAGAAGAGGGAAAACGGAAGCCGAAGGACAGTTCCTCCCGCACGTGGAAAACTCTGAGGTACGCGTTGTGCCAAATTTTTTATTTTTTATTTTTATTTTTTTCCCCCTAAGGTTTGATCGCTCCCGCGCTTTTACCCCCGCGGGTTTTTCGCAACCCCTCCAATCCACTTTTTGGGGGTGAACTACGCGCAGGGACTACCTATAATCGCGCATTCATTCAACCCCTAGTCCTCATTCACAACCCACGCAACTTCACCCTGAGTTTAACTCGTGATCGCTTTGACTCTGCGTAGGTAAGGCTTTTGGGTATATTCATACAGGTATATACACGATCGTGCGTATGTGTAGGTAATACACACACAGTTAGAACGTGACAGTCACAAGGTAGGTACTTCCAAATAATGGAGAACAAGGGCTTTCGAATTTTTCGCTCGGTATACCGAGCTCGAGTTGATTTTGAAAAAAAAAAAACAAAAAAAAAAATGAAAAAAAAATACCTACTAGTGCCAAGATCAGCTGGAGAACACTTCTCACGCAAAGTAAGCGTGAAAAGTAGAAAGAAAAAAAATGGGGTTCGCAAAATTTGTAGGTAGTACTAATTTTGGTTCTCTGCACGTTCCCTTTGAGGAGAGGACCCTAAATTTGGGGGAATTTTTTATCGTGATACTGGCAGGTATTGAAAATACGCTTCGGGCATATAAATATTTTTATTTCATCCGCTTGAATATGAATTTTGAGTTTTTGATTTGACGAGCAGGTATTTTAGGGTTGAGACTCGCCACGATTGAATATTTAATCGACATGACTGAATATCTATTGGTTTAATTGCATATCATAGAATATCGACCGATTTTTTGTTACGCCAATTGGAATTTAGTTGCACCAATTGAACATTGAATTACGACTATTGAAATGGATATTTCATTGAGGCTATTATATTTTTTTTCTCAGTGTGCGTTTCGACTGCGTCTGTTCCACTGATGCGTGGAATGAAAGAAATCGAGCATGTTTGTTATTTTGAGAATGAGTCTCTTTCGTCCATACCATGGAGGTCCATACCAATTATCCATGTAAATTCAAAATGACGATTTACAGATTTTTTCCAAGAGTCAAAAGATTATCAAAAATTGACTTGTTTTGTAATCGTTTTGCCATTTTTTTTTTAAATTTGAGATAAAAATATACATAGAGAATCATCGACGGATATTGGTTTGGCTTAATCATTTTCATTTCGGGTCAGTGGCACAGACAGGCAATCATAGTTTTACCTGCTTGTTTGGGTCTTTGGATTGAATTTCTTCGAAACAAGAGCCGATGTGATTAATATTCCATACCTCGAAAGTATCAGTACGTGAGTAAATAAATATAATCAACGCATGAATGTGTTTGGTAAAGTGGAAGCAGCTCTCTTAGCGAATGAAAGGTTGACGATGAGTGGAGTAAAAAGCAGAAGGGTCCGTGCACAAGGGTTTTTATAGGATTGCTGAAAATTCACGTTAGCTTTTGGTATATCAGATGTAAAGTGTAAATGTCATCGCAGGACGGGTTCCTTTGGCAATGTGATTCTGGAAGGCATCAGCAGACACGGTTTGGTTTGTCTTTATATAACTGCGTGGTATAAATGTTTTTGAACAAACAAAGCGGGAAGCCACGCGCGTTGGTTTATACACCCGCGTTTTGTAACCGCTTAAATATGATTACGGGACGCGGGGTAAAGAACCGTGGCTAGTTGATTAGGGCAGAAACTAATTGCGCCACTGCAACAACGCCGTAATCGCTTTTATGCCCATTCACACGCGCGGTATACAGCTCCCTTCCTCATCCCTCGTACAATGGGGTGGTCCCCGTTATAATTTTACCGCTACGAGCTAATTGCTACGTGGAAAAAATAAGGGGAAAAAGAAATAAGAAAAAAAAAAAAAAGAAAATGCCTAATTGCTGAAAGGGGAAAAAATTTTTAATTTAAAAAAAACAACGCTACTTCTCCCGCCCACCCAGCTTTGGATCTAGAAATTGTTTCACACCTCTACAATCCCAGCCATGATGCTCAGCTACTGTTTTAGAATTCTTTCAAGCTCTTTCACACTACGTCTCCTAGATTAAACTTTTTTTTTTACTTGTACTAGTTGTGAAATAGCACCCCACCGCATTCCTTTTGTCTACTGAGCTATTTCTTTTCATCGAATTTTTTTACGTTTCTTTTATCAATTGTCAGTTGGTTGTAGTACGCGATAAAATCTTGTATACGTTTTTTCCCATTGGAGAGGCACCTTTTTTCAATTTACCGTATCGTAGAATTCATGAATCGTATAAGACGAAAGTCCAAGACCAGGACAAGTCCAAGAGCAGAAGAAAAATTGGGTTTTTTTTTTGTTTGTTTTTTTTCTAATTGGTGAATCTTTCAATGCAATTCTGATCATCATTTTTTTGACGGTGTATCAGCCGATTTCAACCGAAAAGTTAGAAAAAAAATTTCTAAATTTCACGTCCGGTACATAACGGTTTTGATTCGCCTGAAAATCCTTCCGAATCTCAGGGAACAGGCGTAGAATCTATAGCAAAAAAAATAACAGCATGACAAATCTTATTTGGTTCAAAGGTGAAGAAAGAAATCAACCAAAAAGAAACCAACGGATCGCGAGTTGCCAAAATTCCAAGACTATAATATTTGTCTCAATTCGTTTTCGAAAGTTCTTCAATGCTCCAGATTTATACATATCTATTGAATATACTTCTACTCTTATAAAACCTCCTGCGGGAAAAATTTTGGGTAAAAAATTGTCAAATTCCTGCAATTTACGTGCATTCAATTTTTGATTTTTTTTTTATATTCTTAACCTTCGAACCATAAGACGTCACTATTTTCTGGTTGTTGTAGATTCTAAGCAGATTTCCCAAGATTCTACAGAATTTTCAGACAAATCAAATTCGTGTTATTGTTACACAAGAAAATTTTTCTTTATCTTCTCCAACCGAAAATAATTGCCGGCACACTTGCGGACTGAAAATGAAGACTGGATTCCGACTAGAATGACAAAAACTTCCACAAAGAGCTGGACTTTTTGTCATATTCAGAATTTCATGCGGTTTCGCTAGAATGCGTCTTGGGAACAACAATTCGCCTTAAAAATCAGTAGAAAAAAATTCGTTTATAAGGTTTTTTTCGCGCAGTGCATACCGACTGGCAAATTATTATGAAAACGACCCAAGTAAAGTAAATAGAAAAAATTAACCAAGTTACCGAAGGATGCCTGACTGTGTATACTATACATCTCATAAAAAAAACTACAGGATCCACATAAGCGGCTGCTGCTGGCACAGTTTGCCAAGGTGTAGTGGTAGCGATCGCGGGACGTGATATCCGGCGTTTCGAACCGCGCGAAATTTTATCCGCGACATACTAGACGACCGTTTATCTTCCGGTCCCCGAGGGGCCGCGAGACAAAATACAAAGCGTTTTGTCGCTTTATGACATGTTTGTACACACGATAAGCTGCCAAAGTGAAATTGTAAATACGCGCACGATGTGCAGGGGGTGGACAAAATAACATACAACTTTTGGAACTCCCCCCCCCCCTCCCCCTGCAAAATACCGCGGGGTCCCGCGTATATTTACACAGCTGTTCCATCAAGCTAACGGAATTAATCAGCCCGAGGACTCGAGAAAAGATAGAAACAGAGAGGAAACATCGACTTCAAGAACTGTTGAAACCACAGAAACCGTTTCTTGTACTTTCTCTCAAATTTTACTTAAAAAGAAATGACTAATTCTTTCATTATACACGCGGGAGAAATCGGAAACTGTAAGTATTTAGAAACTGTAACAATTTGCCATCCGATGAGAAATATCCATGAAAATATATCTGAAAAAGTATAACAAAAAGACCCAAGAGTATAACAAAAGTCGTTTACAGGTAACATACCTGCGAATGATGATGATGACGATGATGATGATGAATTCAGCCCTCGAAGATGAGGTGTTTTTTCTTCACCCTTTTTCCTCTTATTTTCCTATTTTCTTCGCAGGTGTTTCAGTAACACGTAATGCACCTTCACCTGCACCTGATTCACAAAAACTTTTTTTTTTTTTAATTTTTATTTTTTATTTCTTTTTTTGCTGCACCTGCACAGGCACATGCACTAGAAATAAATCAGGATCGTGAAAGGATGGAAATAAAAGGGTCCACTCTGGTACCGATATAATAAGGTATGATGATGATGATGATGATGATGATGATGATGATGTAAAACGCGTGCGTGTGACGTGCGGAGAACACAACGCGAATCACGGAGAGTATTGTACGCGGAGTTATAACGTAACCTCTCGCGCGAAGGGATTCCCTTCGTTAGTTTATCGCCGACGGACGGCGACGCTGGCGTCCCGACGCCGCTCTGCCGGCGCCCCGGCGCCCCGGCCAACCTGCTTGCACCCTCGACGCTATGGGCGCACGCGTGATAAGGCATCCCCGAACGAATATCCTTCGGAAGCGTCGGGGCGCGTCGGTTATATTATAGGACCAAATTCTCGGTTGCCTTGTATGCACCAGGAGTCTAGATACGATGTCGCGTTTACGCGAAAGCGAATACCACCACGGCTATATATAATACGAACGGCTTGAACATATATCGTTAAATATTCATTGACGTCGTAGGTACAGAGAAATGGGAAATAC
Source organism: Ametastegia equiseti (assembly GCA_963989295.1). Classification (NCBI taxonomy): domain Eukaryota; kingdom Metazoa; phylum Arthropoda; class Insecta; order Hymenoptera; family Tenthredinidae; genus Ametastegia; species Ametastegia equiseti. The sequence goes on from OZ022390.1 coordinate 25,134,664, forward strand.
ATTATGATACAAAGATATGATATGAAGGAAAATTTTGATATATGTATATCATGAAACAGCTCAGTTTTTCTGTCACGAATGAATCTAGATATGGCATATTATAGAGTTATATCTGCGATTCTGTATGTATAGTTCGAAACAAGAATTACATTATAGAATTCATATTTGCATAATGCAGGAAGTTTTCAAGTTCGCGATCTATATATTTCAGGAAACCGCGAAGTGCATCCTTACGGAATGTACCAAAGAATCATACGTTACGATGCATGAAAGAGAAACGAGAATGAATTTTTTACCATTCTAACCTCAAAATCGCAACTTTGTCGCGATTTTTCGGCTCTCATGATGAAAAATAATGTCCGAAACTTGTACGTAAAGGATTTCTGACGAAACTTGTTACGTGAACCTCTCGTTTCGTCAAAAAAACCTTTCCGAACTCGTATCGAAATGTACTATTTCAAACTTGTTTGGTTTTTTTTTTCTTTGTTTCTCTTGATATCCTGAAATCCTTCAGATTTGTATTCAGGTTTCTTTGTTTTGTGCGGAGCTTTGAACCTAAATCGATCGATTCTTTTTCTTTCTTTCGTTCTTTTTTTTTTTTTGTTTTTTTCTTTTGGCGTTTTAGACCTTCTGAGCCTCTTTTACATCTTAGGAGTTCGGTTGAATAAAATCGGTTTACACTTTCCGAAAACTACCTCTTTGGAATAAAGCAGTATTGAGCTCTTGGACGGTACGCGGTTCCACTTTAGGGGCTCAGGACGACCAGAGCGCCCACAAAAATACACATAAATTTCTAGATGTATATAGGTATATATACCAGCTACCCAGTAACTACCCGTACCGCCCTCGACCCGCGCTCGAAACGTAACTGAACCCGACGCCGAATCTAAGCTTGAATACATATTTCTTCGTTACGTTGTATGTACATATATATATATACATATACATCAACGAGGATATCTCAGCTTGGTATATCGTGGTAAAAAAATTCAATACCGGAAAAAAGCTACCCTTATTCACTGTCTGGGACTGAACGACTGCTCAATGGCATCAGGCGCGATTGATTGACCATTTAAGAAGATATGGTACGAGTCTCTTCGAACCTAACCTAGGTAACATAAGAAATATGAGTTTTACTGGAATGCTAAGAGTTTTATTTGATCAAGTGACATACTTAGCCACTGTTTGCCAAAAAACTATATTCATTCGTAGAAGGTTCATTCAAATCGGTTGGGTAGTTGTCGAGAAAATACGATTCGCGTTTTCGAGGTGACGACAATTGGTAATCATGGAATTTCGAACAGATTCTCATATCGCCTTATAAGCTATCTTCCAGAATTATTAACAAACCTTTTGCTACACATTTTGCGAAAGAAAAAGTTTAACATTTTCTGTACTAGCTTAAGATTCGATGAAAAGCACAAAAAAGGTCTCAAAACAGCCGTTCACTGGAAATGGAACTGGCGATGAGGTACTTAGGACACAGCCTTTTCTACTTTTGCTTTGTATCAGGGAAACAAAATGAAAAGATTCACAGTAGGAATTTGTTGTACAGTCGAAGAAAACTCGAAAAATAACATTTTCAACACGTTTTTCATTAAAAAAAAGGCACTTTTACCCAAACTACATCCTTAAGCTAGAAGTGATCTCTACTATATCACCTTAAGAGGCTCTCAAACAAAGTGATAAAAACCGCGTCTGGTCAGACGCAGAAATCCTAGATGAGTAGCTGATACGACTGGGGCAGATGGAAGTGTCCGTATTTCATAAACGCCGCTGCTTATCTCTGGCCCAGTTTTACTGCTGGGGTGAATAAAAGTTGATATAGAATTAGAATTAGTGATAATAGAATACTGAATCCGGTGAGTATTGAATGGCCCTTGGATTTTAGTATCTGAGTAAGTCGAGAGACGACCGGCTAGCTGGTGGAAGACGGAATTAGTCCTGATTTACGACGCCACGTGCAAGATAATAAATAACAATACTCGAGAAACTGTTTATTACACGAGTCAGAGACCCTCGAGGTCCTGCCCACGCACGCCTGACCGGATGTACTCTCCTACCCTGCAGGATAGGCCTTGCAACCCTTTACTGGGAGGTTAAACTGAATCCTTGCTAGTGAACCCACAGCGATCTCTTATAAGCCTCGAGTTAATCACGCGGAGACAATAACGACTCCAACGATGCCGGATTTGGGTACTTTAGTCCGCGGCTTACCAAAAGTTTCAGGGTATGGGTATCAAGATCAGGGATAATTATATATCTCCTTCGACCTGAGGTGACAAACACCTCTGAAGGAGGCCGCTCTTCAAAACCTGCTTTGGGTTAAACTTTCGAACATTTTTTAGCAGAATTGAATAAGTAAACACCTATCCCTTTTTTCTTCATTTCTAAACAGACCCTCGTTTGGATCTCAGGTCAAATGATAACTTCTTTTGAAAGACCCACTGTTTTTTATCACTATTTTTTTCTGAAAGGATCATAACTCAAGAGTATCGTCTATAGATTTGACGAAAAGATTTTGGAAAATGCAACAGTTATAATTATTTCAGTGAAGAACAACATTTTCCCAGATGTGCATCTTCCAGATTTTTATCCTTTGTTTCCATGTATGTACATACATACTGCAAACTGGCGTGGCATTGCCGCGGTATTGGTGCCATATTGTGTGTAATGTATTCCCAGTACAGAACTGACTTCCGGTTAAACCCCATGTACGTTCACTTGTCAGTACTAGTCATCAGCAGTGGCCCAACGTTGGGCAAATAATTTCTCTGTACTGGGCCAGTATTACCGAACAAAATTTTGCAGCCGGGGTGGTGCCAATTCTGTGCTATGAGGGCAAATCCGGTAATACTCCGGCATTCGTGCACTGGTTTGATCACCCCATTTCATACTTCAAAATTATTATTCCATATTCTATAATGTCCAATGTATGATCCATAATTTTTTTGAAGTCTTGGTCCCTAATCCTATCGAAGTATAATCAGGTAAAAGTCAGGACTCGTGAGCTTTAGCCTTTTCACAGTTACGTGCACAAATATAAATATTAAAGCACTTGTCATTTTCACATATGGCCGGAAATCCTTTTCACACTTACCTGCGGTTATATTTGAAAAATCTCAATAATGAAGTGTCGTGATGAAACTGGGATATCGGAAGATTCTTTTGAGACACATCGATCCTTCAAATATAGAGTCATTGAAGGAGCTTGTCGGTATATATATACCTGAAGGTTCAAGGTTCGAGGTTCGAGGCTCTCGGTTGAACGTATAATACATATACATATATACCGTATAGGTGTATGAAAGTATATAGACGAACCGTTGATTAAAACCCATAGTATGGAATATATCTATATATGATCTCGTACCTCGGCTTCGAGAGAAGAATATTGCCGCTCGGCCGGACTGATTGCCCTCCACGCGGTCCTTCGTAAACGAATAAAACTCATTCTTCTATAACTCGCAGGGTCGGATGTATGTGTACCTATAGGTTCCCTTTCCTAGTCTATTGACCGCCGAGGTGTCCCTTGGCCTAAAAACTAGGTCGCCATCCTCATCCTCATCCTCATTCACATCCTCATCCTCATACTCGTATTCTTCAGCACGCCGCTCGTTCTGTGGCAACCATTACACGCTATATACGCACGGCTTTATCACCTACCATATGCTACTGACCATTGTCTGACTAACGTTCTAATCATCGTTACAACCACCAATCAACTCACACATTACGACACACATATATGTTTATATTCCCCGCAGTTATTCGCCACTCCTATAGTGCTCACATCTCTATTTATTCTCGCACTACATCTAGGTGCATGAATATTAAACAAGTGCAGAAGCATTGATGATCACTTATGGTACGGTGCTAGAGTTATACTCATCTTTAAGGCGATAAGGTATAAGTGGCTTTGACCCTAACCTATCTAACATAAGAAATATGAATCTGACTGGAATTCTATTCGTTTTTTTTAAAACAGTAAAATACTTAGCCACTTTTTGCCGTAGCAAAGCATGAATCTCTTGAGTTTCATTCCGGTAGGTCTTATAGTTTGGAAGAGACTGCGAATCGCGTTTTCGAAGTGATAACAGTTGGTAATCATGGAAATCCGAACATAATCACCATCTCAAAAACACGAATCGTAATCTTTCAATAACTAACCAACCGATCCGAATGAAACTTCAACGAATGAATTCAGATTTTTGGCAGAAAGTGGCCTAGTATGTCACTTTGTCAAAAGAACTGATAGGATGCCAGTAAAACTCGTGTTTCCTACGTTAGCTAGGTTAGGTTGGAAGTGATCTCTACAACATCACACGAGATATGAACGTGAAAAAGGAGTAAAAATTGGGATAGAGCAAAACCAGCTCCCCGTACGATAGAAGCCTCTCTGCTGATTCCAAATCTGGTTGAAAATTTATTCTTCGATAATTGGAACAGCTGGAATCGTGGTCAGAGTGACCAATTTACAAGTTAGGTAGATCTAGCATAACTCGGTAACGGTTTGAGATGCAGAGGTCTATGATATCTCATTTTCTTCGTCAAACTGTCCTCTATCGCCGCGTAAAACTGTGAAAAAGTCTCTGTATTAGTACAGAAGTTACAGCTATCCAAAAATTCCTTTCAAGACGTACTACGGGGTACTCATACTTGGCTCGGTTAGCTGTAGTGACCGTGAAGAATTCTGAATAAGTGTTCGTATTTCCATTGATGATTATCAGCTCCAGGTACATAAGGCATGTGTATTATAGGTACTATTTATAGTCAGGTTGACGAACTCTGCGATATTGTATACATGTAGTGACGAATGGCCTTTCTCGGGCTCAACCACGTGTTGATATTTGTACATAATTTGCGGTTGGGTTTGTGTATACCTGCTGCTTTGTTGCCCGGACCTAGATCTAGACCGTCGACCTCTTTGGACCAACACGGCCTCTTTAGCGCGCGGACCAAAATGCAAAAAAGTTCACGTGGGTCCTAAACGCCTAATTACAAGGGTTCTCGCAAGCTCACGTTAGCACGCCCATCGGTTATTTGTCGGCGGACCCTGTCGCCTTAACACCATTAAACAGCTGGTAATCGCTTAGGGTAGTTTATAGTAGGTTTAGTGGAGTGCAGTAGGCTACATCCCCTTATACTCCCTTTCACATTTGTGTCTGAAAATTCAAGGGGACCAGACTATCTTGAGTTTGAGAAATGAGTGACATTTATTTTCGAGGAAACTGTACTTTCGCAGAAAATGTGATAAATTCGAGGGGCAATTCACTTGAAAAGTCCTATGTGCACTGCTCTCAGAAGTCTTTGGAAGTGTTTGGAATTCTTTGGAAATTTTCGGAATTCTTTGGAAGTCTTCAGACGTCTTCGGCTAGAATTCGAAGAATTCCTCATAATACGCAACTTGATTGTAGTTTTTGGAACTCTTCGGAAGACTGGAACTTTTTGGAAGTCTTTAGAAGTCTTTGGAATTCTTTGGGAATCTTTGGAAGCATTCGAGAGTTTTCGGAAAACTTTGGAGGCCCTGAAATTCTTTGGAATTATCGGAAGTCTTTGGAAGTCTTCGGAATTCTTTGGAAATCTTTGAAAGTCTTCGATTAGAATTCGAAAAATTCCTCATAATACGTAACTTGTGGTCTTCGGAAGTCTTTGGAGATCTTTGGCACTCTTTGGAAGACTGAAAGTTTTTGGAAGTCTTTGGAAGCCTTTGGAAGTCTGAAGTTACCTGTACACCAAAAATCGAAGTGAATAGCCCCTCGGATAAATGTATGAAAATCATTTTATTACGAATCTTGGCTCATTTGCAAATAACTCGGCGAAGAAATGATCGTTTTTTTTTTTTTTTGATGCAAGAAATGAGGGCATAGTTGCCGGTTTGAATAAAATCTGAAGAAGTTTAATTGGAAGCAACTTACAACAAGCTCGGAAAATATAGCGTTTTAAATAAATGAATCTGCAAGAGATGAGAAACTTTCTCTTTCTTCTTCAGAAACACAAACTGCAATGATCCTCTGAAGCAGTATGAATAATAATGGAATCAAAAGTGCAAAGGGCAAAGACATAAACCATTGTGCAGAATTACACTGCAATATGAACGCAAAGCGAAATTACGAGGTTGAAAATGAGAACTCTCTTTTCATTTCACTCTCCACTTTTAGCTTAGAGAATTTTTGCAAGCCACAATATTCTAGGACGTATAATATGTTATTAAAAATGTTCACTTCCCTCAAAAAATAAAAGCAAAAGAAGAAGAAGAAGAAGAAAAATAAGAAGAAGAAATCCCTTTTCTTAAATTTTATTCATCCCTTCGAGTGGAATGAAAGGCAGGGAACCCTTGAACACCAAAGCAGAAAGAGTATCTGAATAAAACCGTTTGAAAGATGGAATTTTTTTGGTCACGGGATTAATTGGCGTGCGCTAACCCGTGTATACATACATACCTATGTATGTACATACATACAGAAACATCACATCACTCGTGAATCCTGGGCGATTTATGATCCGAGATTGTGACGACAGACAGGCTGTTCCTTTGTTCACCGCGACACATTCAACCATAGGGATGAACTTTTCCCTTTGCCTTTGTGTATCGTTTATTTTTTCCGCTCGCGTAGGCGTACCTTTGGATCATCGCCTTGTTTTCAAGCCATTCACTATTTATGTATACGCGTGGCTTTGTCGTACCGAATGAATCCCCGCGTAGGTACATATCACCGGTCTGTACATACATACATACATGTACATGTATATTTATAGCCCTTTACCCACCTACTCTTCCCTTCAAGTATCATCCTGACGAGTCAAGGGCTCTTTCTCCTCTGGGCCACACAGATAAAGCTCAAAGGGAAGGAAAGCCCGTGCTTTCATTGATCAGCGAACTCGCTTCCGGGCACATCGGCACATCGGCACATCGGCACATCAGCACAACGGCACATCATCGAGGATTCTCCACTTCCGTGTTTACAAAGCATTGTGTGCATGATCAGTCGACTTACGCACAGGTTGGTAGGTATGTGGGTTATGGTATGTGCGATACATGATGACCATATGTGCTCCAGACATCAGAGGGTAACTTTACATATGTGCACTACAGGGGAGCTCTGGGCTGGTTGGTGCGGTTCCTTGTTATAATAAATTCGCGTAAAGGCGAGCAAAGCTGTGACGGGGCCCCCTTTGCCAACTAACCACGCGTTGGTTACGATCAATTATTAATAACACGTTCGACTCCAAACGTATGTATGTACAGGGTGGAACTAAATGTTGTGTCGCCACTTTACCAGGTGATTATCCAGCTCGAAATCGGTGGAGTGCCCCAACAAGATGTCCCCGTAAAATCTATGTCTACATTGTTCAGACTTATTGGACATTTTTATTATTGGGTTAAAAAAATTCTTCTTATCAGGAGGGAAAAAAAGTGTCAATAGGGACCATGGGTCACAAATGGATCCTTCATCGCGAAAAATGATCGTAAAGTTGAGAAAAAAAAAAAAAAAATGCGAAACTAAAGTTCATTTCCGACCTATGGTTCCTCAGAGACTTTTATTCCTACTGACAATCAGAATTTTTTAAGCTTACAAAAAATTTGGACCTTGAGTTTTAGGGTCAAGGTCAATTTTTCGGGGGCATGATATTGGGACGCTTCACCGATCTTGAGCTGGAGAATCATCTGGCAAAGTGTTAACACAACATTCAGTTTCACCCTGTACCTTCTACACATCGAGGAACACATATCCGTACACTTGTACCCATACATGATGTATGGGTTAAAAATTCCCACGCAGTTGGAACGTGTATTGGCGATATACAGCATAGTTCTTCAGGGACATGTATATTTAATGTCCGGCTGATTATACCCATACGCTATACCCGCCACCAGGGGAACTCTATTTACCGGTAAATGTCACTCCGATCGTGTAGATACCGTCGTGGACGTGTCGTAGTTGCAACACGTCATCGAAGTATCAAACATATTGATTATACCTGTATATGTATACCTGGTAGAATTTGAATACCTTATCACAACTGTCAGTTGGATGATGTGAATCAGATTGCGTTATACCTATTGCGTATACATTGTGGAAGCCCAGTTCCAGTGAAATTAATAAACATACAAGCTGGATTCAACAGTAGAAGGTATACATGTATTTGACTGTGCTTCTCATTGGACCAACGTTAATTACCATCAGGGTAATACATAGCTGGAAACTCCAAATGAACTTCCTTCAGTTTTGCAGGTTTTCCAATGCGAACCTTGAACTGCGCTGATGAACTTCGTGATCAGCCAGATGCTTCCCATGGATCTTTCGATTCCTGATTACGGATTGTGCCTCGGAAATGCAAGTTTGGCGATGGCGAATTCAGGATAATGGAGGACAATTAAAGAAATAAGAAATGTGAACTGTGATTTTTTTTTTCATCAAAAGCTGTTCCGGAAGGTAATTGGTGTGGTCGTTAATCACGATTCTGACTTCGGAACTCCACATTCCGAATTGTGACTGATCGAGTTGTAGCAGACCAAGATTCAGGGAAAAAAGCACAGTTTTGTCGAAAATCCGAGTCACTTTCCACAAATTTTTAATGTCAACGAAGGAATTAATCAATGGACAAAATATCCTCACAAATTAGACCCTCGAATTTAGAAAATTCGCATCTATAAATTGCATGTAAGTCGATTTCAATCACCTTTGTGGCCACGTCAAGTTTGTGAGGCATGTTTCATATGAGTTGTCGACTAAAGGGTTGAAAAATCTACTGTTCCCTTGATTATTACACATTCCGTGACTTTTCTTGTTCGCAGAATTGTTGACGTGCAAAAAAAATGTGCAATATTATGCTGCTAAGGAAATATGCAAATTGAGAAGAAATATTCATTTTGTTTTATTTTCAGGATGCGGGTTACCCGTACAACTTGAAAGTGCTACTCATTCGAGCGCAATAGACTAACTTATAAATTACTGAAAGTATTTAAGAAGTGCAGTTAATTTTATAGTCAAACTTGTACGCCGCTTATTGGTACAGAAAAGTAGAACTTTGTTCGCGAACGAACGAAACAACTTTCAGTTTTATACGATAAACTTTGTCGGGTCCCGCGGTGTCTATATCTCTGTATCACATCGGTGTATACATACTATACATATATATACTCATGCATTCAATGTATTTTAGTATATATCTATCTGGCACGCGACGATTTATTCACTGCGTGTTATTACTTCGGGGGCAATATTGCATTATTGTTGCCATTAAAAATAATACCGTACATCGCGTGTTGGCTGAATGAATTCCATTAGACTAGAAAAATAATCATTCGATTGCTGGTAGATGTACCTATTCAGCTCTGGCTTTCCTTCTTGCATGCACGTATATTATTTCACCCTCTTGTATGTTTTTTTACAGCATGTGTATAGGCAAGTATCTATGGATTGTCGAGTCAACTATGATGTCTACAAACAACTTGCTATCTCGAAACCACGTTACGTTATGTTACACCGTTCATTGAATTCTAAGGTACGTTCTGATATTATCATTCGTAAAACTTTTTTTTTTCAAGAAAAGGAATCAGAAATCAGGAAAAATGACAATTTAATATTAGAGAAAAAAACTACGGAGAGGTAGAATTTTCCTGGAAATTCAGAGGAATTATTCTCAACCGCAGGGATTGTAACAAAATGAGATTCTGATCGTTTGGTTATAGACGTGTTTCATAGGTAATCGAAGGGATAAAAAAGATAATAGCTTTTCAAGCCTGTTCATAACGTATGCTCCATCCATTCATTGTCTTTAGAGTTTCCAAGCACGCAAATAATTTGAAATCCTATCAAATTCTGGAAATGTTCGAAAATCGCTTGAAATCCAACACGAAATCACGTGTATTCATTCGAGATCATTCGAAATCTTCATGAATTTTCTGAAATCTTTAAAGTTCTTAAAAATCTTCGGACATCGTTCAAAACCTTCGAAAACTATTTGAAATTCATGAAATATTAGGAAATCATTCTAAAATGTTTAAACCCTTTGAAAATCGTTTGATTAAGTCACGTGAAATCATATGAAACCTTTGAAAACCATTCGAAGTCATTGGTATGATATAAAAAATCATTGAACTCTTTGGAAATCCTTGAAATCTTTTGTCCTCATTGGAAATATTAGGGAATCATTCGAAATGAATTCGAATCATGTTTTTGCCCCCCGAAGAAATTACACGAAGTCTACCTCTAATTGGGTCATACGTGTTAATCGAATTGGCATAAAATGCCCTATACACTTATCCTACAGTACTAACAATGAAAATGAGATGCGAATGGGTACGCGTCGTATCTAGAGCCCAACACAGCAATGTAGGTAAGCACGACATGACGTGATTATGATTCGCAAGTCTCCTTCAGCTGGAGTGCCAAATTTGAGCCCTCGAGCAATGGCGACTAACGATGAGTATTTCGCGTAGGTACCTACCTACCTACCTCCTGCACGCCACTTCGTCCTCAGGGAGTAAAAGCTCCGAAGTGTAGTGTGAGCTGAGCCTGGGGAATAGGATAATTGATATCCACTCTTTGTGCTTTGAGAGAAGAGACCAGCTCACCGGAACCAGAACCAGAACCAGACCCAAACCCAAACTCCAAAACCCCTTTGTGCCACGTAGCTGTGGTTCAAATTTAAATAAAAAGAGGTGCAAAGTCGAGTGGGGATCCTCCAGGCACAGTTGTTTACTCGGCTCTTCTACGATCGCTCATCGGCACCCTGCAGCCTGAGCGATTTGAGCTTTTAAAGCAATTTCCTTGATCCGTGAAAAGTTGGCAAGGTCAGATGGGGGTGACTTTCAACCTTCTGTAAGGGACCTACGGACTGTGGGATCGCTATGAATTTATGTATGGATACAAGGGCAACCCGTACGAAGGACCCAAGGCATGGGAATTTCGTACCTACTCTGCCATTTTCGTATATACGGACATTTCAACGTATGTTTAATTTACAACCTGGACTAGAGAATCTGCTCTGTTCGGGATTGGTCCAATTTACGCCTAACCACCCAACCGACACCCGTCCTTGTCAATATTGACCACGTACGTTACATTCCCAATTGAAGTGTGTGAAAAGGATAGAAACCGCCAACTAGATGAATAGTTGATTTTAAGCACCGATTCGAACTACCAAGCTTCCACTAACGCGGCCAGTACCGTTACGTTTGCCAGTAATGGTCATTACGACGGATCACTCTTGGGGTAACCGCTGTAAAGTGCTGGGCAATTCTCAGCTGGGAATTGATATAATTTTTTATTTTTATTTTTTTCTCGTTCAGCATTGTCGATAATATATGGGAAAAGATTTGGAAAAAGAAATCAAGGCGATCGAGGAGCTTGAGGAGACGAATTTTGAAATAAAGCTCAAAGCAACAGACTTTTGAGGTGGAAACTAATTTTTGTATTTTTTAAATTTTGTTTCTTGACTCACTTTTGCTCAATTTATCGAATTTGAGTAGTAAATTTATGCGGTTTGATCTGAAACGTTGTATTATTATTCCGTTGTAACGAAACGAAAAAATTTAAGGGGTTAAGATTGAAATTTCGAATACCAAAAGCTGCGAAAGGTGCAAATTCCGAATTTTGCAACTACTGACTAGGAGTTTTTCGAAAGATTACTACCTCAAAAGTCTACGTATACTCAGTTTGAAAAACTTTGAATGGAAAAACACCGAAGATTCGAAATTCCGAAAGCTGAAGAGCCGAAAGGTCGAAAATCCGAGTCTCAGAATTCGCGAAATGCAACGTCGTTTATTTATGACAGCTTTTTCATGAGTTTCTCTTAAATTTGCGGATTTTGGACTTTCTGAGCTATGAACTTTGGGGTCTTTGAGCTGTCTGCGTTTCGACCTTTCGGAAATTGCAATTCCTGAACTTTGACGTTTTTAGAAACTCAGAATCGCATTTCGGCCATTCGGAACGTTTGGAATTCGGAACTTTAATTCCGCCCCAATTTAAGGAATGTGAGCAAAAAAAAAAACAAAATCAAAAAGCTCGCTTTCACTCTTCAGATTTCTCGATTCCGATTGAACTACCCATTTCTCTCATTTCGAAAGCAAATTCGAAAAAAAAAAATGGAATAATCGGCCGCCCTCGGTGCCATTAAATTCGCTTCTTTGACGCCTACGTTCTTCTGCGCCATCAGAAGCGCGATGTATTATGTGTGGGCATGTATTTTAATGCCTGCCAAAGCGTATACTTGGAGCAGGAAAAAAGCGAAAAAAGAAACGTCTTCATTTATCCTGCGACTCGATGGGGCAAAGGCTCCTCAGAGCGAAGTGTGAAATATTTATATACCCCAAACTGCCCAAGGGGTAAAATAAGGGTCGGCTAAATATCTCTCGAGAACGCGTTTTTCTGTTCTTCCAGTAGCAAAAATTTGACCTAGTATTTTCCCCAGACTCTCCCATTTTCATTTTCACTAGATAATATATTATGACAAGAAAAATCACACAGTTGCCTGGCTGTCATGTCTGTAGGCACACCATAGCGTAATATCGATGGGTCAGGGCAACAAAAGCTCATTTCAGAATGTGGCTCAACAAGACCTCATTACAAATTTTAGTTCAACAACGTCATAGCTGCTCAAGTTGAGAAATTATGTTCGTGAAATTTTCTGAGGCTAAGCCACTGTTCGAATAAGTATAATAACAGATTTCTGGTACTAATTAATGATCATGAATATCGAAAACGACATTTTTAGATATTCACATGTAAACAATGGATTATTATTTTTGTAATCGATAAAAATATTATCTTACGATTTTGGTAATTTTCTGAAGTTTTGTTCATTATAAAAATAATTATCCATTGTGTTACATGTGAATATCTAAAAATGTCGTTTTCGATATGCATGATCATTAATTAGTACCAGAAATCTGTCATTATACTTATTCGAACAGTGGCGTAGCCTCAGAAAATTTCGCGAACAATTTCTCAACTTGAGTAATTATGACATTGTTGAACTAAATTTTGAAATGACGTATAGTTGAGCCACATTCTCAAATGAGGTTTTCTTGAGCCACATTCTGAAATGAGCTTTTGTTGCCCTGACACATCGATATCCAGATTTGCTGACCAAAACTGCCTACAGCCTCTAGACTACAGCGACGTAGTACATCTGCATGCAAACTAGGGTTTAAACTTAGGCCAATTGACCCCCATAACATAAATAATGATTAAAGGGTCATCCTTCTAGGACTTATGCTGACGTAAACGATCGCCAGACCAGTTACGGCAGTGATCACTGATCGAGTTAGCCACAGCCCCTATAGCCTCACGGCTCGAGGTTGGAATTTTGCAGACCTATGTAATTCGGCCAGACTATGTTAGGTATATGTATGTGGTATGTACTGGTAAACAATTCCAACTATTATATCCTACGACTTGCGGCTAGCCAACGACAGCAATGCATGCTGAACGTGACCCATGACTGTGGAGGGTTCAGCACATAGCTCTTGGTCACTGGGTCTTAATAAAGCTTGAAAATTCCATAGAAAGATAGTGGAAAGCTCTCGTGATTGTTACGTGCATTCTCGAGCCAGTGCACATTCTCGGAATGGCTTATGTACCGTATGAGAAGCAGTTTCCGTGCACCAGTATATATACGGATTCTACGTGCATATGTGTGTACCTAAGACGTACGTAATGGTCTGTGGGATATTATATCGATCTGGAGATTTGTCTTGGGCCGCGTACACCAATCTAAATTTCACATTGTGGCTCCTTATATGGAATGGAAGGGTAGGTACACACGAACAATATCAAATATGTATGACGGCCTCCGGGGCTTGTTGTGGACGTATATGTATAACATCGTCGAGGGATAGCCAGTCGAAATGTGTGCAAGTCATAAATGTCTGAAATCCCTCTTATTTAGCAGACGTAAATAGTGATTTAAGTCGACAGCCGAACGTTTCGCTGTAACGTACTTAATGTAGCACATCATCTTTAAGGGGTTCAGGTACCGACAATTTCCTCCCGAAAATGACAACTGCTATCGGTATAGAGATTCGCTGATTTTTGTCTTAATATCATTTCCAATATCAAAATCCCTGACATTGATGAAATTTTGAAGAATTAGTTTGTTCCCCGTTTTCAAAATTATTTTTTTCAAATCAGTTGAGATATCGAAAATCCCATCTGCTAAATATAGTTCGTTAATTGTGACCCAAAAAATTTTTTAAATAATCCACGACACTCAAAGTTCAAAATTGTCGAAGGAGATACCATTTGGAGTCACAGAAATCTTCCGAATTCGTGAAAAATCTGTCAAATCGCCGGAAATTTCTTATAAATTTAAACGTAATCTAGGTTTAATACTTCTTGGGCAAAAGCTGTTCCATGATTATATCACACGATGACGACAAGTGTTGTATAATTTCGTCCAGGTAAAGTTTTACTCGATCATATCATAGACATTTTTTTTATTCAGGCTTTGGATTTCATTTTTCAAATTATTATAGTTTTATTATATATATATTACAGTTTGTTTAGTTTAATTTTGTCATAACGGGGAAGAAGTAAAAACTAACGAGAATACAAGATAAGAAGGCGATTTTTCACAGATTTAGACGATTTTTGTGACTTCAAATCATGGTATCTCCTCTTACAATTTTCAACTATTTGAGGGTCGTGAATTTTGTCACACATTCTTTAGGTCACAATGAACAATCTATAGCAAATAGGATTTTCGATATCTCAACAGATTTGAAATAAATAATTTTGAAAACGGGGTAAAAATCAATTTCTTTCCAAATATCATCAATGTGAGAAAATTCGATGTGAGAAATGAAATTAAGACAAAAATCAGCGAGTCTCTATACCGTTAGCGGTTATTGATGTAAAATTTTCGGTTATACCTATGGCCCTCTTAATGGAGCGTTATCAAACCACGAGCTGTTTGAGGATGACGAAGTTATTTGATAAAAAAGAAAAAAAAAAAACGGGAAAGAAAAAGGTAATGGCAAATGTTGAAACCGTGATTTCCCGGGTCCGTAGGTACATACCTACCCGTCCGTGGGGACGTAGTATACATATTTCGATGTACATAAATTCTGTTATATATCCAGGTGTAAGTCTTCGGGGACAAATGACGTGGCATTTACCTTGTCGACATAACTGATCGTTAATCCTGGTAGACGTATAAGGTAGCTGGTGCTAGAGCTACTTTAGGTATATCTTTTTAACGCGCCATTCGCTCCAGGGAGTAAAATCCGGGGGATGCAAATATCGGGTTTTCCATCCCAAACCTAAGCCTCGTATTTTGCCAGATCTCTTGTGCTGCTTGGTAGGAACTGAAGGGAGGGAGGGAGGGAGGGAGAAATACTACTGGCAGAAATTTTGGCAATACGCCTACGGCGTTTAACTCAAGTATATAGAACTACTGGTCCCGGCACGGTGGCTCTTACAGGTCTGAATTGTTTGCTCGCTTTGTAACGCACACCCATCTTAAACCCCCCCCCTCGAGTCTTCGTCCTCCTTCATTCCCCCAAGCCCTGCTGCAGAACATCCAAAGACCAAAATATCCTTCTCCTTCTAGTTCTCCTTTATCCCGAAGCTTCTCCTCAGCTATGAAAGGAGATGAGCGAGCCTAGCCGGTAGAACGTTAGCCGCGCGGATCACGTAGCCATCCTGCTATCCAAGTTATCTGACGCGCGTGCAGAGCTCAGACCATATAGTATACGACTATAGGTATACATGCGTGCGACGTAAAAGCCACCTTTACGCATACAAACCACGAGCTACGCACGTTAAAGATCGATCAATATATTGACCGTATACTCTAGGTAGGTAGGTAGGTATAAGGTAGGTAGGTATTGTCATGGTATACGAATAAAGGTATATATATACATGTATACAGTGGCGTATCATAGAGGCACGTTGGATAGAAGCCGCCGGCTGGTATGGCTGCTGCTGTTTGCGAAGTAACAATCGATGGTGGTTTTCTGGGGTTCCTGAATCTTGTTTTTCAATCTGGTTCTTTTGCGGGTTGGGATTGAAGTTATACCAATTCCAAAAGCTTCGAACGGTAAAAATTCCGAATTTAGTTGAGAAGCTATTCTGAGTTTCTAGAAACGTGAGAGTTTAAAAGTTGGAAAGGTTCCGAAAGGTCGAAATGCAGACAGGTCAAAGATCCGAAAGTTAAAAACTCAGAAAGTCCAAAAATCCTCAAATTTTAGGGAAGCTCGTGACAAAGCTGTGGAGATTCGGAGTTTTGGCCTTTCGGGTCTTTAGCTTTCGGAATTTTGAACTTTCGGTGTTTTTCCATTCGGAGTTTTTTAAATTGGCTATTTGAGACTTTCGGGGAAATAATTTTTCGAAAAACTCTGAGTTTGTAGCAGAAAAAATCACAATTTTCGACTCTAGCAACTTTTGCAATCTGAAATTTTAATCCTGCCTCTCTTTCACGCGCATCTACAGCAGCAGTGAATGGAAAACAAATAAGTAGATTCAGTTCAGTGGCCTAGACAGACTGCGTCATCCCAGACTCTATTCTGCGATTTTCATTCATCAGACTATAGGGTGGTATCAGTACACGTATATATCTATGAGGTTAACTCGGCGGATACATCCCGAACTTTTTCTGCTAAGTAACTATATACACCTTTGCCGTGGACAAAGGAGAATTTCATATTGGAAAGTTCGCTATACTGCTGGGTATGGTATATTAAATATGTACTGAAGCACACGTACATACTTGTTCTGAATTGAAAGCGTATATACTACGATATTATAAAACGGAATCGAGTAGCAGCTCGTATTTCCAATTCGTCGAAAAACCTTCTTATGCATACGCGTACCGTATCCATCAATTTGAGTCCGCCTGCATATTTATGAATTATTCAGAAGCAATATTTAGCTATGCTAGAGAATTGTGCTGCAGTGTGCCAAATGCTTCAAGCAGATATTGTAAACGACAAACAACAACGGAGCGAAAGATGAAGTTGAAATTTCTTTGTCAAGCTCGATTTCAGCTAAATATCCACAAATTTTGCCTCGCTGTTTTTGAAATTTTTTTAAAACAATATTTGTGCTCGATTGTGCTATTGCTATACGCTATAGATTTGTACTCCATTGTATGCTAAAACCTGGAACTAGTTACGACAAATAACGCGGAGCTGATATGCCGAGCTCGAATTTTGGTTGAAAAGCCTGATTTCAGCGAAAACTGTTGCGGTATATTGTGGTCGATACGGTATAACATTTGATACATTTATTTACCTGCCTAATACCAAAGTGGATTTCCAACAAATCCAACGTAGTAGAGCTACCGAGATAGATGTTACTTGTCAAATTAGCTCTGCTTGCACGTTCCGGCGTAACGTTGGCAGCACAATCATTGCGTCTAAACGATGTGAAGATGGTGGAGAAAATTCTATGGACGTGGTACATCTTGTGCGTCACAATCAAAGTGATGTAACAAAAGTCACATACTGATGAGGGGCTGGATTGAAATTCCGAATTTCTGCAAAGCTGCGAAAGATGAAGATTGCGAATTTTCCTACTGCCAGCTCAGAGTTTTTCGAAAGATCATTTGCCCGAAAGTCTACGAAGCCAATTTGAAAAACTCCGAATGAAAAAACACCGAAGGTTCAAAATTCCGAAAGCTAGAAACTCCGAATCTCGGAATTCGCTTGTTTATTTGGCAGCTATTTGTCACGAACTTCTCTCAAATTTGTGGATTTTTTAACTTCCCGAGTTTTTGACTTTCGGATTTTTGAGTCGTCTGCATTTCGACCTTTCGGAATTTGCAAGTTCTGAATTCAAACATTTCTAGAAACTCAGAATCGCTTCTCAAATGAATTCGGAGTTTTGAGAGTTCGGAACTTTTGGAAATCGAAACTTCAATCCCGCCCCAATGGCACTACTAATGACAAAATAGCAATATGATACATATGCGCGTGCCATAACGTACAGCAGAATCGAAGCAATCGATAAATTGATTACTCGTTACGGTGGCTGCGTTCAAACAGGACAATTTCTTCTCTTGTTCCTGCGTATTGATGAAAGCCATACAAACTACTATAATTTCTCGATAATAATTCACCTCGCGATTTTCCACGAACAAATTTTACGTCTACAACAATAGCTGTGAAATTTGATCAGTGATTCGAAAAGGTGTGATACTACGTGGACGCCGTTTCCAATTACCCAAAGAAATGGTCGTGACCCTGCAGTATAGGCAGCTTTTGGGCGTCTTGTATCCCATAGACGCATATATCGCCGCACGTGTCCCTCGGGGGAGATGAACCCTAGATAAAGGGGAAGATTCGAAGACACGATTTCTCTGGTGTGAATCATTCAATATCCGAGATTCAAAATCCCTGTTCGTAGACTGGAACGACCCAAGTCATGAAAGTCACAAACGGACTTTCAAAGGTGTTACGAATTTGTTAATTCGCTTGTCCCCGACTCAACCGTACAGACCACTTTTTTGACCTAAAAAGCGGGACAAAAATGGGACTTGATTCCCTGCTTTACTTTTTGTCCCGCAAATTCACTTTTTTCCCGCATTCAAGGGAGAAAAGTAAATTTGCGGGATTTAGAGTAGATTTGCGGGACATAAAGTAGATTTTGCGTGACGTAAAGTAGGTTTACGGGATGTAAAGTAGATTTGCGGAACCGCAAATTGCGGGACGTAAAGTACTTTATGTCCCGCAAATTTATGATTAGGTACTTAAAATTATTTTTAGGAATTTTTCTTTTTTAATTTATAATTTTTTTTATCTTTGGTCTTGACTATTTCCTTTTCATATAATTATAAATTTTCAATGAGTTTCAGTCTCTAGACTTATGCGCCGTGGAAAATTTGGAATACTTCGCATTTTCGCGTGGGTCCCACTCTTCAGGTAAAAAAAGTGGCCACGGTTGAGTCGGAAATAAAGTCCTACATGCAACATGGGAATAAAGCAGATCATTCCCTCAGGCTTACTGCCCTTGCGGAAATTCCCTCGGGTGATTCCTGCCCTCGCTTCGCTTGGGCAGTAAACCCACCCTCGGGAATAATCTTCCACTTTATTCCCTTGTTGCATAATGTACTATTATTATTCCTCTTGTGGCGTATGATATTCATTGTTTGATTTGCTCCTGTTCGTCTAAACTGTTGGGTGTTAGGTAAACATAAATATTGTGTCGATCCAACAATTATTTGTGATGTTAGCTGTGGAAAAGCGACCGACCCCTCCGTATATAATATAGTGTCGAAATTTCGAATCACGCGAACCTTGTGAAGTAACTTTATGGAAACTCCGCGTGACTGCGGAAAGCCTAATGCTCCTGGAAAATGGCTGCCTAATAATCGCTACCTACCAAACCGAGAAGCTTAACAAACAAAACTTTCCGTTAACGACAATGTTTACACCGCAATCTTGACTTCGGTCATTAGCTCTCTTGGGTCGGGTATGCTGCGGAAGCAACTGAACCTATTTGCCTGTTTACATAAAGTTACACGATTAACTAATTCCGTTTATAAATATAATATCAAGTCAATTATTGCACTCGACAGATTAAAAAGTTACTTCTAAACTCGTAAGTGTACCAAATTCAAGATTCACAAGTTGGGTAAAATCAGCATAACTCGATAACGATTTCAGATACAGAAGTCTATGCTAATTCGTTTTTTTTCGGCAATTAACCCTCTGTTACCACTTTTAACCGAAATGTGATTTTTGTATTGACACAGAAATTCTAGCTGTTCAAAAATGCCTTCAAGACAGACCATTTGTTAGGTGCCGTAATTTTTTCTTTTTTTTTTTTTTTTGTATTTTTAATCATCCAGTCTGACACAGATGGGAGATTGGTACGATATAACGAGCTCACGACTGCAAATTACGTATGCAGAGATAGAAATCTTATATGTGAAAAAATAAAATAAAATGAATTATTCGCCAGACACATTGTGCACAATGAGGCCAAGAACACAAAATTTCATTTGGACTGTATACAGTCTCTTTGTACTATGTATAAAATATTCCGCATTTATCGATTCCACGCAAGTTCTCTAACTGTATATTTAATTACTGTACCTATAACATACTCTCTGCTGCAGCGTTTGAAATATTATTCCGTCGCCTCTAATCTATGATTTTAATCCTAAGCCGTCCCGCATAAGGTAAAGAAAACAAATTATTATTAGCCACTCTCATCTACGAGTCATATTCTACATATATGTATACATACACCAATGTATGTATATCAAGTGCTTGTGCATGTATTTATGTACCTACTACCATAACGTAATCTAACTTCACAGAGTTACGAGGTGAATTACGAGGTCGGTTGAATAAATCACCCATATCAGATGTAACGTGCTAATGTCAGCTGTTACACTTATAGCGGTAGATTAAACCTGCAACCCAAAATGACGACAGGCTACAATCAGATTATACGGGGCAAATAAAAAGTTAATCCGGTAAAAGGGCATCGATAATTAGATGAAATTCAGATAAATCCATTCATTTGCTCTCGAGATATTGTCACAAAATAAATTCATCACACAGCAGACATTTATACACATGTGAAAATGATCAGAGGTGATTTTCGAGACAGTCTAGATCTGGCAAAAATTTTATCTTTTTATTCCTTGGGCAATTACAATAAGACAATAATAAGAAATATTTATTCGTTCCAAAATGTTGATGCCGATATCTAATAGTGAAGGTTTGATTTTAATTCTCGATACGCGATCAAATGCTAAATACATATCAGCTACCGGTCAGATTGAGGCGAGGGGCTATTCACTTCGATTTTGGGTGTACAGGTGACTTCCGACTTCCAAAGAATTCCAGAGAATACCAGTTGCGTAGTATTAGGAATTCTTGGAATTCTAACCGAAGACTTCCAAAGACTTCCGAAGACTTCCGAAGACTTCCGAAGTATTCCAAAGACTTCCGAAGATTCCCAAAGACTTCCAAAGACTTCCACAGACTTCCAACGACTTCCGAAGACTTCCGACGACTTCCGACGACCTCTGAAGACTTTCGAAGATGTCCAAAGACTTCCAAAGACTTCCAAAGACTTCTGACGACTTCCAAAGATTTCCGAAGATTTCCGTAGACTTCCAAAGACTTCCAAAGACTTTCAAAGGCTACCGAGACCAGTGTACATAGGACTTCCCAAGTGAATAGCCCCTCGGATGGCAGTTTGGGATTATACAATTCGTCAAAACGCTTCCCAATCAAATGTTTCGAAATAATTCTTCCGTTCTCCCTGATCGAGTATACGAAGAATAATATACCAATATACAGGGCGGTTTGAAAAAAAATGACCCTGTATATCCTAATACTGCATAAATCAAACTGAATTTTGAAGCCTATACTCATTTGACTATAGCTATGTCCTTGTAACTCCATTAAGCCGTACTAACCGTGTTTGTGAAATCGAATAAGCCTAGAAGCACGTAAGTGATATTGTTTATCACTTCCGAGGTGAATAATGACTAATCGGAATCGCATGTCTGCATTATCGCACCTATAGTTATATTTTCCGTCTACCTATTCCATGGGTATAAATACGCCAGCCATGGCTTAATACCTTCTGGAGCTTGCACCGGAATTAGAAGTATTTCTTTGACCAAAAAGAGGATTTCACCGGTGAGTATCAGTTAGTGTAATTGGAATCGCAATAATTATCCCATCCTGCAGCGAAGAATTGCGTTACACGGGAGGTAGGTATAGTATACATCTGAGCTCTGTGCGAATTTTCTTGTCCACAAGGACCTGGAGCAGATCCAATTACAAATCGTGTTTTTTTATTTCGTAATTATGATTTTTCACTTCACTTCCAAATTCTTGTGAAATGCTTACGTCGTTATTACTTGTTTCTTGAAAATACTAATGTCGTATTGCATGTGACTAAAGACCTGGAAAATTGCATTATTTACTTCGAATCCGACTTGGTATTATTGAATATGGATAAACATGAGTTTTAGTTTACTGTGTCAGCTTTCAGACACAATTGTCTGAGTTCTATTCTCAATTTTGATGCTATACAGATCCGACGTTGCACAATGGGAAAAATTATCACAAGCATTTTCATCGCGCTTTGCTTGGTTGCCATCCTGTCAGCATTCATGACGAAAACTGCGAACGCCGGTGGTTGTAAAGAAATAAGCCGCGGGGTAAGTCAAATTGGTCCAATACGTGGATCCGGTTACAAATGATCTCGATGTATAAATAATCTCAACGAATTCTATTACAATTAGAATTAGTGATTCGAACTATTGTAGAGACCCTTATTAATTAGCTCGATACATTATATCTTCGCTCACAATACAATATTGGTTTTGGACTGTCAAACGGAAAATCTGCGTATACGTGGTTTTAATTTCAGTGTAAGAACAAAAAGCACTAAATGCTGCGATGGTTTGGAGTCTCGTAAATGCGGTTCGACTTCGCTCCCAAGGTGCATACCGCCGAAAACGAACGAGTAACTTTACTCGCAGACTGTCCAGGCGAGTGAATTAATATCTGCTCCGACGCCAGCCCTTCGGCTCACAAGAGCTTTTCTTTTCATTTGCTTAATTATACGAATGTTGTCGAAATTGTTTTTTAATTCGTTTTTTTTTTTTGATAAGCAAAAAAGCTGCGCCAACACCTCATTCGCGGTTGATTGCAGAAATGGAGCTTTCATCTGATGATCGCAGTTCTGATAATGCGTATTTCGTCGGAACGCTTTTCAATAAAAATTTTTCCTTCTAATTGATCCTAATTGACGCTTATAATGAATACCTCTTCATACTCTACTTCTAATCAAGTCAATATCCACCTGGTCTCTCGTATCGACTCTAGAAAAAATATAACAATTTATTATCAAAGCTTTCATAGTAGGGCATGTCACTGTCCAATGGACCTGAAATAGTCGTTTGCCCAAACGCCATACACAAATAGGCGTCCATGAATTCGGCATGTAAGATACTTCCTCGTTAAACTACATTTATATCGAGAAAAATGTCCTTCTATTACACAATGACATTCAGTCTCGGATTGAGGTTTACTAAACGAATATACATTTGGAAATATATGGGACACCGTTTTGGCGACCAACTGCAAATAGCTGGGCGCCACAATCTTGGTCCCATCTACTACACATTGTGACCAGTAATGTGACAGCTGTATGTATACACACACGTGTACGGCGTTTGGGTTTACGAGATACGCCAGAGATTCCAAGGGACCTGCAAACTGGGCGACATAAGGCCAGAGTGAATGTGGAGGCTATAGAGACATAAGTAAGAGCAATAACAAAGGCCTCGTCTCATCTAGGAGCTTCATTGTTTCACCCAACATTAATTACATTAGTTTCTCGCTCGTTAGCAACGGCAAATAGGCTAGTGGGCAAATCGGATCTCCTCGATGCTATACTCACCTGCATACCCGTAATTCTGATATACCATACATCGCTGTACATACTGTATATCTCATTCCGCTTTGGTTGCAATCCCGGTTGGATGGCCCTTAAAATCTCGAACATAGCTTGATAGGTTCAGTGAGGGTGAGGGCCTGCAGCTTCTCCTACACATGCATTTCTACGATAATTAAAAGGCTAGTAGACCGTTAGTGTACCTACAGCACCAATCGATTCCCGGTTATACTAGTTACGTGCATACCTACCGCAAACTGTTCGACTATAGACTCGAAACACTGCAGCACAGTTTATATGGACAGCTATAGAGTTTGAACGGAACTTTTACTCCATTCGCGTATACCACGTCATGTATGAAAATTAAAGTTGCGTGGATCCGGCAATTGAATTATTGGTATTCTAGCCTTCTAGGTATAGTACAATAACAGTGCACCATACAGAGAAAAAAAAAGAAAAGAAGAAACAAAAAACTGGGGAGAAAAAAAACTGGTAACACGTGGCGTAAAAATATCGAGTTCACTCGAGCGAACTTTCATCCAACAGGAATAAATCAAAACTATATGTATGACTATTTGCGGATACCGTTTGAAAAAATTGCATAGAAGTTGTTCTGTGATTTATTGCTACACAGTTTGAAAACTTTTTACGGAAAAAAGAAATATCCAAAATTTTCCTATCAAGTTATGAAACAAATAAAATGCGTTAAAAATTGTTCAACAACTCGACGCCGGCTGACGTTTTGGATATTGAAAATGAACAGGACTGATCACTTAGTTTGTCGGCAGGAGGAAATTTCGGAAAATAATCCTGATAATATTTTTTTCAATATTCCGAAACCGAGCTTCAACTTTGACATTTTTTTCCGAGCGAAACAATTATGAAGTTAGGATGACGAGCCTGTCGTGGTTTTACTCAGCGTGAGATTTTGGGAACACGGTTTTTTTTTTTGGGCTTCGAAAAATCCACGATTACGGAAATGGAAACCGAAAAACGATCCGCAGGTAATCTCGACGACTTCATCGTGTATCCGAAATGGAGAAAATGTCCATTCGACTCTCTACCGCATTTTCTAAAGTCGTTCGAGTTGCTTTCGAATCTCATCAGAGGTAGATAAGAATCGGAAAACCCGTCCAAACTTCTATTCTGTAGATTGTCAATTTGAGATATAATCTTTTCCGCTTTTCTTTTCATTTTTTTTTTTTTTTTTCATTCATAATGCATCCATTATCTAACTGCGACCATTCGTTTCGGGTAAAAATCCTATTGAGTGGGGCTCAAAATGTTGAAAAAACAATATATGTAGAATGGCCGAATATTTCGAATTTCAAAAATACGAATGCTCGAATACTAAAAAATGAATACGAAAACTAAAATACTAAAATACTAAAAAATACGAATACGAATAAACAATACGACCCTTGAAATATTCGTAATTTTTTCATCACTGCTTTGTAGCCTTTTTTCGATACAGCCTTCTAGAATATCGAACGAACCCTGTTTCAAGATTCGCATTTATGACCGTTCGAAATTCTGAAGTTTTGATACTTCAACCTCCACCCACTAATAGCGGAATGTTTGATGATCGGAGCCATTTTTTTCTAATCGTCTGATTTCATTTTGTACATTGAATAGTTTCTCCATTTTTCGATCGAATGGCCTCAGCGCTTCATCTTTCGTTCATCTCCTTTAATCTTATCAAAATTCCGCTCGTTTACACGATTCCCCAATCCGATAGGTAGAATAATTACTGTGGACTCTGGTTTATCAATTTTCAACGAATCTTGAAAGCCTTTCATCACAGAATAAGCGAATTCGTAATTCCCTTGCGATCGACGAATTACTCCAAGCAATTGAGACTTGAGCTATAGGCAGATCGAGCTATAACAGTTTCCATCAGATCGTTCAGATAAAAACTCACCGTAATAAGTGAGTTGCGCGAAGAAAAAATTTAATTTCGTGCCATACTCTAGCAGAGCTGTGTGTTTTTTTTTCGGCACTCGAGTACGTCGGTATTACAGGAAAATCTCTAGAGAGATCAGTGCTAAATATATATTTCCCTGGTGGAAATTCCTACCACTAATTGTAAACTGTAGTAAATTCTACGAATTTTAAGGGGAATTTGTACATTTTATGTATGTTTCCACGCAAGAATGGTATTTTTGCGTAATTTTTCATGATAAATTTGTACTTTTCATAGATTATTATGAAAAAACGTTTGATTTTGGGAAAATTGAAGATTACAAAATTTCAGACTGGTCAATCTTTCGAATAAACTGACATTCTTCTGATAGAAGATATCGATTTTGTCCTCTCGTTAGTCCTAAAAGTTTTTAGAATAAATAATTTTAAGAAAATTGGAATAATCTACACCCATAAACTCGTAAGAAAGAAAAATTCAGGCAATCCCATACAAACTTGACTGAAAATTAATTCGATTCCCTTTCAAAAATGGCAATTTTCTCACTCTCAACTTGAAAGCTTTTCAGTAAATAAACATTTGAGGAAAAAACTAAATCCAGGTTTTTTTAGTACATGTTACACGAATTATACCTGAAAATTTCGGAATTCCTTGGCTCGATTGAAACCCCAAAGTTTCACAAAAGAATCGATGTATGTACTTCAGAATCCTGGCACTCTGATTTTCTCGAACAAACGAAGTAAAAAAAAAAGTCTCTCAACTTGTAGACTTCATCGTAATAAATGGTTGAAAAGTTTTCGACTTTTTTCCTGAATAGTTAGTCAACACTTCGTGGCCACCAAGGGTAAATTCTAGGGCCTCATCATGGGTGAAAAATATTCAACAAATGTATTAGTTACGATTTTTTTCTGAGAAAAGATACATTCTTCGAACTTATATCTTCCAGATAAATCCCCATTCATTTCTACTCCAAAATCGATCCTCTTCACACGTCGAAATAAATACCTGTTTTCAAACGTGCACAATGCCACTATTTTTTTCCCAGAAGTATCATATCTGACGAGTATTCCAGTCAAAATTTGACTTGAAAATATTGAAAATTCAAAAAGTTGAGATTTTTTTAGTGAAAAGGTGTGTTTCTCGACAAATTTACCTACTTACGATTTTTTTTTCAACATGTTGTGATTCGAATTTTGACCAAACAACTTCTCACAGATGTTCAAGAATCTTCAAAGTATTATCAGTATATTTCCAGCAGCCATTTGAAACATGGCTGATTAAATTTTACCCAGTGTAAAAATAATTCTAAAGAGATATGACCATGAAGAATTAAATTCAAAACCAATCGTTCCTTTCCTCAACGATTAATTTTCACACTGAATTACCCGAAACGTAATAACACATGACATATTTTTCTGTAGCATCCAAAACTGATGGGAAGATAAAAAAAAGAAGATTTTCTTATTAGATAAAACCTATTTATTAAGTATTTCGAACATTGTACGTTTCAGCGTAGCTTCTGTGAGCGACCGATTATAATTCATAGACAGCCAACGACAAGTGGCCGAGCACTGGGGCTAAGACTCTGACAAAATATCCTCAAGAGTTTTATCATCGTGAAGTGGTGAGTGTCCAAGAGTAGGATCACTTTCCAAAAACTCTCTGAGCTCCGACTCGAGATCAGGAACTCCAGAAGAATTTTCTTGGGCAGTAAGTAGTCCAGCATTCCCTGGACCTCCGCTACCTCCTGGTACCTGATTCTGTCCCTGACCCTGACCAGAAATCCCTCCAATTTGTACTTGGATAGAAGGCTGCCCAGGGTTTGTAATGTTAAGAGTTTGACTCAAGCTCTGAGTCCCAAGAGGCAACGGCGAAGCCGGAGTAATCGAGTCTACAACTTCCATCGGTTCTGGTGGCGCCACGTTGTTTCCGTCACTGTTACTAGTTCCAGAAATTGATCTGGAAATTGTAGCGACTACTGGAACATTACCAGGAGCAGAAGTAGGCCGTGAGATTGGGGCGATGCCCATTGCTCGCCTGAGACCTTCTACAGGAGCGATAGCAGAGGGTGGAAGCTTCTTAGAGATTTCTGTAAGATTCTCTGTGATCTTGTCCGCCAGACTTATTTCTGTTTCTTGAGGTTTTGGGACGTTTGATAAGTGAGCAGGAGGCGCTGCGGATAAACGATCGAGTTGAGCTTGCCGAAGACGACCCAAAAGCTGAGTTGTATCGTCTAATTCGCTCTGTAGAGAGGCACGTTCCTCCGTCGCTTTCGTCTCCTCTTCTGTTAAATGGATTGAAAAAACGGTGAAAATTAGATTGGGGAAATTATTTGCGTTTGCGTAATTTAAGTATTTTTTTATTTGTTCTTATTGTATTTGTTGGAAGGAGATAAGCTCAGCATTGAATTAGAATCGATTGAAAATCAAGTAGTTTCTGAGTGAGAAATTTTTCAAGTTTCGTTTTTATTTAATAGAGCAGTTTTGTTTTTGAAAACGTTTTTGAAAATGCAGAAATTGAGAAGGCCTCTGTAGCAAAAATTGAAAATTGAAAACAGGTTTGAGACGTTCAATTGAAGGTTTTTCCATTAATGACGAGACTTTTTTTCCCTGCAGAAGCTTCTGTCTTCGAAATAAAATAGATAATTGAACGATTGACGGTGTTTGACTGAAGATAAACTTGAATCATTCAGAATTTGGAAATCGACTTATGATTTGTCATTGGTTTGATTTCATAAGGTTGAAGTTCATAACGTTAATGTAATAGAATATTTGAAAAAATCCACAATTTCATGACTCAAAATGCCATTATAATTTAAAAAATATGTGTAATAAGATAGTTTCTATTCAGTTTTCAAAATTTCTGATATTTAGAATATTTCCAATTTTTTTTTTTCTACTGTTACGTTAACATTAGGAACTTCAATTTCATTTCAGATTCGGAAACGGCAGAAATTAAATATTGATAATTGATAAAGTTGAAGTTGATCACGTTAATAAAATGTAACAGAATCGTTTTGGAGAAAATTCACTATTTCATGAATCAAATGTTGTTAAAGTTACCAAATGAACGAGGTAGGTGGGTTTTACTCATTTGGAAAAATTGTCCACTGTATTCTGTTGTCTTTCAACAGTTCAAGTCACAAAATAGAGAATTTTTTCGTGTTACTTTGTTGCGTTAACGTTACAAACTTCCACCTCATGTTGATTATCAAAATCAAATAATACTTGAAAGTATATTAATCGATTGTAATTATCATTCTTTCAACCCTCAGCAGATATTCGTACTGTATGAAAATCTCGTTCCTATTTTATCGACTACTAAAGTCTGATTCCGCTTTTGCACATCAAAAAATAATCAATCGATTTCTGGATAACGAAATATTGTTATTGACGTATTGACTTGACGCTAGTGTATAAAAACCTAACGAACCCAAACTTAGATTCTGAAAAAAAGCTTTTCATGAAAATATTATGCAAATTCAAATCCTGAACGCAAACATCCTGTAGATTTTTATCTGAAATCAACAATTCTGTTCATCAGAACCTTGGATTTGTTTCTTGGAATTGAATTGGAAGAACGAATTTGTGTTACATCTGAAAGAATAAACGATCATCATATCAAATCAAATGAGTCTTTACCTATGTTTTTCAAGAAATCAATATCGATTCCGATATCGGCGAGGCTTTTGAGTTGGTCCATATCGACTTTGACTTTGTCCTGTAAAGAAGCGGCACGATTACCATCGTGAATTGGTTTTTCAAGAAGGTGTTTGATCTTCTCCTCCTCCTCCCTGAGCCTTCGTTTTTCCTCCAAAAATTTCTTGGTCTTTTTATGATCTCCGCTGGTCAATAAATCCAATAAATTATCGACCATTGTCAGGGTGTAGTCGCAGTCCTTAGCAAAGTCCAGAATAGACTCGGCATATTGTACCGCAGTTTCATCCCCGTAAGTTTGGAAGACCAAATCCGTCTCTTCTTTAGTAAGATTGGCAAAAGTGGAATCATAGCTGGGAGCGTAGGAGCCAAAGGCTCCGTAATAAAGAGGTTTTGCTGGCTTGGACATGTTGCGTCTATCTTCCCTGAACCCAGCCAAAGATCCTGTTCCGTGACTCAGCTTTCCTATCAATTGGCCCAAAGATACAGGGCGTTGATTCGTTCCAGGAATAACTCCGTCCCCAGGGACAAGTATCTGGAGACTAGTAGTTCCGTCTTTCTTTTGCCTGAGGAATCCCATCTTTGAGTTGATCCTCTTAAAGCTTAATTTCTCTGCTGCATGTTTTGCCGCGGTTTGAGCTTGTTTGAGGATTTCGTCTGGCGTCAGATCGTCAGGGATGGCTTCGAACCTGCCCAGATTTGCTAGTCTCATTTTCCGCTGATTCTCTTTCCTCAGTTCCTCTGCCTCCTCGTTTCTTTCTTCTTGTTCTCTTTCCTTCTCAATTTGCTCCTCGGTAACAAGAACGTCAGGATTATTCGGGTCCTCGACTCCAAGTTCAAAGCCAAGTTCCTCCTTTGTGATATCCGGCATGTAAGTAAGAACGGGTCTAAGCTGCCTGAGCTTTTCAGGAGCAACCATTTTAAGGCCGACGTGAAGTAGCTTCTTGGCAGACTTGTAGTAAATAGTATCCTGATGATTGTAGGTAGTAGCATTGCTGCACATCAGTTTGAAATCATTTATAAATTCGTTTAAATTCTGGTAATTGCAGTCGTCGATCTTTTGCTTTATCGTGCTAAAGTCCATCGGGTTTGTTATTATCGAAGAATAACCAGGCGCTATATTGTCCGTTACTGGCCATGCGAAGAACTGCTGAGGATCCCTTTTCTCCATTGATCTCAAAAGGTGCTCGAGCAGTCTTTGGAGCGGCGTTCTCTCAGCTATTTTTCTCAGAACGCAAGTCCTGTGCTCTCTGTGAGGAGAAAGTGAGCTAGAGGCGACTGTTCCGACCCTTTGTTCATTATCCGGAGGTCTAGGAGGCATAAGTTGTTGTTGATTTTGAGTCAAGATTGCAGGAATCTTTTTCGGAGGTTCGAGCAGACTGTCTTCCCCAACAGATTCCTGACTCGATTCTTCTCTCCGTCTCTTCTTCTCCTTGTGATGGTGTTTGTGACGTTTATCCTTCTTCTTTTTTTTCTTCTTCAACTTTTTGTGACCCATGTATCTGTCGTACTCCGACTCCCCCTGCGTCACCGAATAATTAACACCCAATTGCTGTTGGTAGTGTTGCTGCAGTATTGAGGAATGGTGAGGCGAATCTGCACCGTGCTCTGGAGTCCCGCTGCTTCCACCTACCTTCAATATCAGTTTTAGAGCCGGGGGTCGATCCGGGGTCGAGTAATGGCCCTCTGCTTAAAAAGTGGAAAAACAATTAAGTACAATTGAGTAAAAGTTGATGCGTTTTGGTTATTTTTGTTCATGTTTAAGGGAAATAAGGACGATTTATAGCAAATTTTGTAATGGCCCTCTGTTTGAAAAGTGGAGAAACAATTGAGTAAAAGTTGTTGCATTTTTCTTATTCTCGTTCATGTTTAAGGAAAATAAGGACGATTCCTTGCAAATTTTGTAATGGCCCTCCGCTTGAAAAGTGGAGAAACAATTGAGTAAAACTTGATGCGTTTTTGTTAGATGTTTTTTGTTTGGGTTTGAGGGAAATAAGGAAGATTAGTTGCAATTGTCATAACGTTTATTGTCATAATGGATATTGATGCGGCGAAGGAGGTGCGAGGAGTTGAAATTGTACTACATCGGGCCGGTAAACAATTGAAGATCTGTCACAGCGTGAGGTATAATGTAAACAATATGGTATTCGGGTTATCGGGGAAACAAATGACAACGTAATCACGTGATTTGATAATTTCTTTACCTTCGAGTCTTTCTCGTTTGTGTTTTTTGTGCTTTTTCGAACCCATTATTTGCGGCTGAGTCCACAGTTTGATTGATTTTTATTAACTCGGTGTTATTTAACGTACGAGGGTTTAATCCCTCCGGGTTACTTCACGACGATCTTTTTAGACTTCGAGACCGACAACACTGATCTCCGCTTGACGCGCGGCCATTTCCCTGACGTCACAACTCTTAGTTCAAACTTCTCCAACGAGCGCTACTTGTTCGATATTCAAACCTTGCCGGGAACCAGACACCGCCGGTTTTAGCTACGACCGGATGAAATCCCTTCTGGCCGATTTCTTCACGTTTGGTTATTCGTTTATCCTCAAGTTCAATACTTAATCCGTTTCTCTGATTGGTTATCGAGGACTTTAACCGGCGGATAAATAAATAGCCAAGAGTTAAGAAATCAGTCATTATTCGGCTATCCTAGTCTCATGGGTTAAATGACTACATTCAGATCTAACAACTGAAAACCTTATAAAAACATTCGAACCGCAAAGTTGTAGATTGATTTATATCTACGTGATAAACACATGAAGACTGATCTTAAAATGACTAGAATATATCAGGACCGTTTGCATACTAAATACAGTTTGCAATTCCTAAAAATGAAGAAAGCATGAATGAAGCGGTAAAAGAAAAAAAAAAAAAATGGCGGGAATGTAGATCGAATGCGTAGATGATGTAATTTGAATATTTTAATTAGACTTAAGAGTATTGACGTGTGGTATAAAGTATAATATCGCGAAAGGGGAAGTCCTCGGGACTGGACCGAGCTTTACTGCCACCTATAGTTCGCAAGTCGAAACGGCAAGCGCGAGCAAGGCAGCTGCAACAGCCGACGCAGCTGTTCGTTTGGTTCGCAGGACGCCGTCCAGGACGCGTGCTATGGGTGGGTGAAGCACCTCGGCGTCTAACTCATGTATACATATATATATATATATATATATATATATATATACAGTACGACCGCATGCGATAGCCTTATACCAACACAATATCGTAAACGGAGAAGTACACGAACGAGGGTCGCTGACGTATACGTTTGTATTGGGTAGAAGGAAGCCATCGCCATGATCACGTCGCGTGTCGCGTGGCGCGTGTCGTTGTAGTAACGCGCGTTAGTACAGACCTTGATGGAGCCTAGGGGGGTAGCTAGATAGATAGATATAGATAAATAAATAGATAGATATAAAGATAGATAGATAGATAGATCGAAAGAATTACAGTATAGGTGCGGATAGTCGCTATTACCTACGCGTTCGTAAAATACAACTGAATTCCGAAAGTACCTAATATTCAGAGGCGAAAGCGCGCTGCGAGAATAGAGACGAAACGAGACGAGACGAGGAGAGACGAAGCGCGGCGACGGCGTCGACCGCAATAATATAATCTAAGGGGGAAAAAGTGCGGGAGATTTCAGAGGTTTTAAACGCGACAACGCCTCGACGTCGAGTCTAGTTAGTGATACTTTGCTCGCGGACTGAGGAGCTGCAAGAGAAACCGATTACGGATATAAGAGCGTAGTTTCTCGGTTATAACAGTTGAGTTAGTGTATATAGTTATAGACATAACAAAACTTTAAGCGAAAATCCGTCGATCCTAAAGGAAAAACGGATTGAAAAAAAAACAAAAAGAAGAGGAGTACTCGATCATGCCGGAGCGATTCACCGTCACACCGGCAGGGAATAATCCGCCTCCGTTACAGCCAGCGGTTATTGACGTTGGCTACGGTGAGTTTAATATAAATGATAAATTGATTATATGTATACGAATTTGAAACAAAGCAAAAGGCGTTAAACCCGATGTGTATATATAACAAACGCCGTCAGCTGCCTTCGCAAGCCTTCAATTCCATCTCGTCGATTATAATATATCACTTTATTGCCAATTTCATAAATCGCCGATCAGTTCTATACGGCAAACAACAAATCGATCCTCATTTATACACCGTCGCGTTATAGCCGCAAGAAGTTTACAGCCTATATAGTCGAATTGAAGCGGCCCGGCGAACCGCTGACAGTCACTGCATCGCAGGTCTGCGAGAAACTTTTGTATGCGCATAACGTGACCCTAGAGCAGACAAGGGGGCAACGCTATATAGCGTAAAATATATGTATATACGCGACTGGTTGATAACCGAAGATATGCGCTTGGGCGAGTGTTATGATGTGTGTAGTTAAAAGGAATGCGATCGGGCAGCGCGGTGTGAAGAATTCTGGATATTTATTCTCTGTTGTTGCATCGTTATAAATACATTTATATAGTATTTGTTTTTTGGTGTCTTTCTTTTGTTTCTTTCTCTCTTTTTCGTTGCTTTTTTTGTTTTCTTTGACATTATCATAGTCGGAAGGTGGGAGAAATGAATAAGAAAAATATATCGCGGGATTTTTAACAAAGTCAGGGATTTTACACGCCTATTGCGATTGCATCTTAACGTACGGGTAGATCCGGTGTGGGAGACCCCAGAACGTTGTATTTTTAGATTTGGATAATATCTGGGCAACGAGCGGTTTTGACGTAAGGGTATATAGACGTGGACGCGTAGACGTTAAGCCTGCTCGCGGGACGTATATATATAGGTATATAACGCGACGACGAAGAATTATGACGGGGGCATAATATTCTCGTCATAGTCAAAGAGACGAGTTGAGGATATCCGCGACGCGCGTCCGATAGTCGATAAACAACCACCCTGCTAACTTATGCGTATATGTATAGCTATATGTATGTATATATAGCCGGTTGGTCGGTCCTTCAGAGTTACGGACCTCGAACGAAGGGGAAAAAACGCATGTGTATATGTAGATGTTTGTGTGGTATAGAAGGGTGAAAGAGAGAATCGAGCTTCGCTCTTGCATAGTTGCGTAGTTCCATATGCGCGTTAGAATGCAGAATACATATAGGTATGTAGTGTGTAGAGGTATGGTATGTTTACTCGTTAACTCGTATAGGTTATACATATACGAATAACGACGATTTCCCTTATGCAACCTTCGAAGACTACTCGTGTATAGATAGACGTAAATTTCAACTTAATTATCATTCCGGCACCTCATAAGTCGAACTTTGACTCTTATATATTGTCAAGCTGAAAAACAATATTTATAAATTTCGCAGTAGTATAGTCTGGAACAGGTTTATCATATCCAAGAAAAAAAAAAAAAAAAAAAAAACAGAAAGAGAATCGAAACTGATTGTATATTTAGATTCATGAATCGCCAAAAGAGAGGGTTTCACGCGAGTAAATTAGACACTGCATATATGTTTTTAATACCAGATTAAAATGAGATGATTTTTTTCGTATTCATTTACAACAAACTCGTCTTGTCATAGAGGCAGACAGGATTGCAGACACAGAATCGTGGTATTGCTATTGTTTCAAAAATATTTTCCCACTGCACGCAATAAAGACAAAAACGAAGCCAGAGAGAAAAATAAATAAACCATTTATGAAAATTTGAGAGAATGAATAAGCTTGTTGATCATAAAACGTAAAAGTGTGGACGACAAAAGACAAGAGAAAACTCAGAAAGTCCAAAAATCTGCAAATTTAAGGGAAGCTCGTGACAAAGCTGTGAAATGAACGACGTTGCATCTCGCGAATTCCGAGATTCGGAGTTTTGGCCTTTTGAATCTTTAGCTTCCGGAATTTTGCGAACCTTCGGTATTTTTCCATTCGGAGTTTTTCAAATTGGCTACGTAGACTTTCGGGGAAATAATCTTTCTCAAAACTCCGACTCGGTAGTAGAAAAATTCGGAATTCTAATCCTACCCCAAAAAACTAAAAAAAAAACAGAAAAAAAACTATCCAATCCTGCGCGAAGTACACCGTGAACTTAGCTGATTGACGATCGAATGTATATTCGAAGTAATTGATAACAAACGGCTTTAGTTTGATGATATGAGTGTACATACTTCTTTGATAAACTGAGAAATTCTTTCGATCGATCGTTGATTCTCACGCGTCTATGAGTAAACATCGGCTAAATATACCTACGCGCAGGTTATAAAACAGAGAGAAAGAAAATCGGCGGGAAATTCAGGCTCGAAACAGATGACAGCGCGGGCTCCTAGCGAACGCCAAAGGCGCGGGGGCGAGTCAGATTGTACAGTCTGACTGATCGTGGCACAATGCCAACGGGCGGGTTCTATGTTTATCATCAACCTGCGGTGTTATGAGTTTAACGCCATCCGCGGCACGCGAGCTCTACGAGCTCGTGGTAGACACGATCACATTCACACGACGAATGCATTTCATGCGGCTCACCTCAGAAAATCTTATTGTAAGACGGCTTTGTGTTGTTCATGAAGTTTTCACGTCGCAATAGAGCGAAGTAGGTATAGGCTGCTGCAGATAACGATAGATGTGAAACGAACCGATGCGAATCCTGCACTGCAAAGCGATTTACTCTAGAATATATACTGTGAAATTGAGAACGGTTAGAGACCGGAGGGGCTATTCACTCGGAAATTAGGGGAAATCATTATATTGCAATTTCCCGATCATTTCCCTTATATATATGTATGTATCTCTATCTACAGGCGGTGTTCACAGACTTCTATAGCGATTTATAGTTTGACAGGAAATATGGCGAGATCATAATTGGAAACATTGAACGTATTCCGCTGTAGCAAGTCTGCTTGAATATCAGTGAAAATCACAAAACAAAAAATCACGAGCCCTCGAAACGAATTCATTTTTTGTATTTTCTCCGCGGGGTGGAATTGAAATTCCGAATTTCAAAACCTGCGAAAGGTCAAAATTCAGAATTTTCCTACTATCGACTCAGATTTTTTGGAAAGATTGTTTCCCCGAAAGTCTACGTATAATCAATTTGAAAAACTCCGAATGAAAAAACACCGAAGATTCAAAACTCGGATTTCGCGCCATTTCCCAGAACTTGAAATCGCTAGGAATCTCTGAAATTCATTGGGAATTGCAATCAGAATTTTCGTTGACTTTCAGGCGATTAACCCCTCGTGGATTTCATTGGGAATAATCGCTGAAAAGGTTCTGAAATGATTGACGGTGTTTAGTCTTCCGCGTTTACTTATTAGGGTTGGAAGTCAACAGAAATCGCGTGAGAAATGATTCGTACTCCGGATTCCAACGAATTCTTGTGATATCCACCAAAATATATCGGTCATTTGTCAATTGATGATTGTTTTAAATATACTTGGATTCTGAAGAGTGAAAACGCATACTTTCAAGCCCTGAACATTGCAGCATTCTAAAAAAGCGCGTTTTCCACTCTGACAATGAGTAGAAAATGAGATTTACCTCGAAATTAGTGAAAAATTAATTTTCATCATCGCGTGAGAAACCGCTACGATGATTGAGAATGAATTTTCGACTCCAAAGAGTAGCAAAAATATACGAAAAACTGTTTACTATGATCAAAATGACGATCGTTCATCATGAATTCAGGATTTTTTTTCATTCAAAAATCCGTGCAACTCCACCATTATGTGCCAAAGTTTGAAAAGCCAATCAAACCGAATCATCGATCAGCCGAATTCTGTTTCATAGGAACTCTATAGTAATTTAGAGAAATATATTTGCGAAGTGCTGCAATTACGAGTCTCGCAATGAGCTGTAGGTATAATACATATACGATCAAGTCAAAGACAATTAGTTGCGGGCAAACGAAACGACCCGTACGCGATCTTTCCCACGACAAGGCACGGCGGCGAAGTTCAAGCGTAAAGCGAGTTGTGTACGATCGTCGCGAGAGCAATTAAGCTTGCTGTCAACGCCGAAATACGTATGTGCGCATGCGCGGTAGCGATTAATATGCGTCTAGTTGTTTTTCGGAGTCGAAAAACGCACCGGGGGGACCGCGATGCTTGGCTACCCGGTTCATATCGTATTTTACATACAACAACTCGCTATATGGGATATTTCGTGCCAACTCAAGAAACTTCCAACTGATCCTCGGCATCGTCTTGGATCCGATCCATGTTTTTTTTTTTTTTTTTTTTTTTTTTTTATTACACTTTTGTTGTTCAGACTTTAAAACGGAATGGAGGTCTTTCGCATTCTTTATTTTATTATCTATATTTTTCGGTTGAGAACGTCGAGAATTTTTTTTAAGCTCATAAATTTTCATTCTTCTCGAGAACAAAGGAGCTGATAATCTGTGTCAAAGAATTAACGTTAAAAATTATGGTAATTCGACGGAGAATTTCCGAAATAAAAAATCTAGACTAAAAAGGTTGGAATTTATCGCGAATTCTTTCTTCGTCGTAAAAAATTATTAACAATAAGTAAATCACGATTATTATAGAAGAAGGGAAAAAAGTATCGAGCGTATTATTTCGGAGGGTCTGGAAACGTTGGATATCAGGAATTTGCAGGGATATGCAGATGGATACTATAATAATTATGTAACGAGCGCGGGTGCTGGACGAAAATTAATTGAGTATAATTGAGAAAGTTCCTTCAGCCGATGGCGTACCTCGTGGCAATAATAATTATCGCCATTCTATGCCATTGAGTATAATGTCCCCTGCAATTTCTGACGCGCTGCGCTCGACGTGTTGTGCCGTGCGTGCGTTTCTCTATACACATATATATGATTACCACTTCACGTACGTATGTGATGTATATAATATTGCGTAACGTATAACGCCGCGCCGCAACAGCCTCGCGTATACGTTCGGCGCTAAACAATTATTTTATTATTGTTCCAATTACTTCGCAACGCGTTATTGTTTTCACACGCGATTCCCAACGCCAATTGCGTATACGCTTGTATATTTATGTGTATTTTTACACGGGGCATTCCATACGTTTGTTCGATCATGATTCGACCTACCGACCTTCTCCGATTTTTCGGTCTTATTAAGGCGATATGGTACGAGTCGCTTTGAACCTAACCTAGCCAATGCAAGAAATATGAATCTGACTCGAATTCTATTCGGGTTTTCCAAGAAGTAAAATACCTAACCACTTTCTGCCACTGTGAAGATTTCATCTCCTGAATTTCATTCCGGTAGGTTGTGTACTTTGGAAGAAACTACGAATCGCGTTTTCGAGGTGATGACAATTGGTAATAATGGAAGTTCGAACATAGTCACGTGGCACCTTAAGGCGATATTGGAGTCTGTTCGAAATTCTATTTTCACCAACATGGTTGTCACCTCGAAAACGCGAATCGTACTTTCTCGACAACTACCTAACCGATCTGAACGAATCCTTTACGAATGAATTCAGTTTTTTGGCAGAAAGTAGCTACATATGTCATTTCGTCAAAAAAATTGATAGGATTCCAATAAAACCCATGTTTTTTAAGTTAGCTAGGTTAGGTTGGAAGTGATGTCTGCTATTAGCTATATCACCTTAATTTCCTGATTCGAAAATATTTTTCTCAGCATTTTTCTGAGCTAATGAAAATCTTCCTGACGCAAATGGGTAGAAACGGACCATACATACACTGTACAAAAACTCTCGAAAAATGAATGGAAAATTTTACAAGAATTTTGCAATCAAAACTATACCTATATGTATAATATGAGTATAATTTCTGTCACCGCAGCTGTTACGCATTAATTTTGTCGTCCTAATGAAAAAGCTTGGAATTTCAAGCTCTCGAAAATACGTATAAAGTGGTAGCTATATACATATTTCAATTTTCGTTGCATATTTCGTGTCTGAAACGACTTGTGCTGATTCCAAAAATTGTTGACTTCTCTACTCTTCAGCCATGACGCCATAAATGATTCTGAACGTATACGTTCGTCTGTCTTTCTGTTCGGAATTGATAATAAGCTCAGTGTTCTGGAAAATGGCTGGCTGGAAAAATTCGGATCTTTACAGGATCACAGCTTGTACGTTGACGGTGAAAAACTGCCACGTCCTATTAAGATTGACCGATTGGTCCTGCGCCTTACTTAGAAGTGGGATGAATACAGAATAACGCAATAATCTGGAGAACGGCTCGATAAAAAAAAAATTTGAAACTTTACAGAGTTGGAGTTCGTCTTTTGAAGATGAAAAATCAGTTCATCTCATTAATTTTAATAAGATTGATCGAGTGGTTCGGGGGAACAAAGTTATGACTTCTACATTCAACGGGGAGGAAAAAAAAACAAATTAATATCTAAAAAATTAAAGGTGATAAAAAGTCCAGGGCAACCAGTTGACCGATTATTACCAGTACGTCATTACAGTATAAAAATGGAATCGCGTCGACCTTTGAATCGCCTTGCCAGTGGTGGTGATATCAGCGATGGTCATCTGAACCATGCAATCTGACATGATTGTGGTTTTTCCAACGAAACGTAATATCGTCGTTGTGCAAGTTGCAAACTATAGCAGAGCTGTCATCACATATTCGTCTGCATTTCAAAGCTAGGTTCGTCGAGCTGAAATCACGGAAGTCAAGGTCCCGATGGACGACTATAACAGAGCTGAACCCGGGGCGAGATTAACATTCCGAATTTCAAGAGCTGCGAAAAGTCAAAATTTCGAATTCTTAGACAACCGACTGACAGTTTTTAGAAAGATTATTTCTCCGAAAGTCAACGTAGCCAATTTGAAAAACTCCGAATGGAAAACCACCGGAGGTTCAAAATTCCGAAAGCTGAAAATCCGAAAGGCAAAAACTCCGCATCTTAAATTGGTCGATTTTTGGACTTTCTAAGTTTTTAACTTTCGGATCTTTGAGCTCTACGCATTTTTACCTTTCAGTTTGCAGTTTTGAACTTTTGGAATTCGGGACGTCAATCCCGTCCTAGTTAGACTATGCCGCAGCAGTAAAAAAAAAATTCAACCGCACGTTGAAATAAACTTCACCGAAATAGCCTCTAAAATAATTCTCGTGAATATTCCACGTATACCTGTATGTATGTACATTGTACATACAATTTATCTGAATAAAACGCATACATAACACGTTCTCGTGTAAAATTCATCAAGTGAATTGTACAATTTCCCCCAATTTGAAACAGAACGAAGTGTAAAACTGGTAGGATGAAATAATCTCTGTAATAGGATTCGATTGTAGTATTGAGAAAAATCAAATCAATTATTGATTCTTAATCGATTTATGACACGCAGGTATCGGATATCAATCGATCCATAAATCGGAAATCATGTATTGGTCAATCAAATGATTAATCGTTTGATCGTACAATTGATTGATTAATTTAATAACTTATCGAACGATCATTAAATATGATGAATCGATTTCATTATTTGCTCAATTTTTGAAGATTTACATGCTAGTTTTTCAGTGCTGACAATAGCCGGTCAGCATTAGACTAAAAACGACAAATTACTGCGGGTATAATGAGAATTCTAATTCAAAGAGCGCATGTTTTTAGCGCATCCATCAGGCGTGTAAAAATAATAAAATTACCGTGAAAATTCTTGTTCAAATAAAACGCCTACGAGCATCAGCATCAGCATCGATCTTGTAGATACCAGCAGGCTCTGGCTCTCGTGTACGTACATCAATTAACGAGCACGGCGAGCAATTATATATTGTGAAATTTATCAATGAAATTGCTTTTTCATGAGTTCAAACAGAACCGTACAACGAGCTGCTGCTCCGGTTGGATATAACGGGATTAAATTTTCAAAGCGTTTAACAACCAGCTGCTTGTGTACTTTCATATACCTTTTGGATAAAACACGCACCCCTATAATATAGCTGCCCCGGAATTCATGGGGTTGTCATAAAATCCCTCCAATTTGACAGATCACCGGCTTATATCTATAGCTATACCTGTACCTACCAACCCCCGTACGTCTTATCCAATGAATTAACAACCGTAATGGACCTGCGACTACATTTAAAGGAAAATTCACACCCTGGAAATTTACTGCGGAGAGTTTCAAATTCCAGCTGTGGCATCTGATGCAGCTTAACTGGCTATTCAGAGAAAAGAGAATAACTTTAGAAAATCACAAAGCTGCGGGTAAATTCTTTGGTTCTTTAGCCTCAAAATTTCGCACAGAATTCGATTAAATTCAAACGTTAGGGACCTACGACAATTTTGCGAGTAGGCGAAGAAAGTCTTTTTTACACGAAACCGCAATACTTCTCGATCTATTTCGATTATTTTTGTCTCAATCAATGTGGTTCTTCACAACTCAGAGCTGATTTAATTTCGGATTCAAAGGGTCGTCTAGTTTTTGAGTAATTGAGCGAACAAAATTTTACGAAAAAAAATTCAAATAGTCATATTTCGAAAACGAATCAACAGATTTCGACGATTTGACGAAAGATCTGCACGGAAAGTTTTACGGCTGCTCCGTTGAGGTCAGCCGATTTTCCTGCTTGTTTTTTTTTTTTTTTTTTTTTTTCTACTCATTATTGATCTGTTTGGATGGGACGAGATTGAAGTTTCGAATCCCATCAGAAGTTCAGAATGGTTAAAATTCCGAATTTATTTTAGACGCGATTCTGAGTTCCTACGTGGAGAAAAATATTTCTGCCCCGTTTCGGATTCCCCTCAATTTTTAGTTCGTCTTGTACAAGTTGAACTCTTCTGCCCTTCTGCTCTTCGCTGCTTCAAAAAATCAGGCCTCGAATGATGAGCCGATGAGAATTCCGTAATCGATTTATAACAGCGCAATCACGATTCGAATGCGGATATTCCTATGGTTAAACCTACAAATTTTCAATGTCCAGGACTCTTGGTCCTGATTACACAAAGATCAGAAAATGTCTCCCAGAGCGAGAACACAAGTTGAAATACTTTTGCAAATCAATCAACATCGGCTGTAGCTGTGAATACCGCAGCAGAAGAATGTGAAACGCTAGTAGATAATTTAGGTTCAATGACTCGGTATTGCCTTGTCTATATTCATATCTTATAACAAGCAGCATTGCGGAATAATATACGTCTATTGCAAGAGCAGATGATAACGCCACATTACGCGTCCGCCGTGACCATGATGCGCATAACCCTTATACGATTTAAAAATAAATAAATAAATTTAAAAAAAAAAAAGGAGAGAAAGAATAATAAGAAGAAGAAGAAGGAAAAAATGAAATGAAATGAAAAATAAATGTGATGTTATATGAAAACGGATATCGCATAATGTGACGTTGGATAAGAACGTAGCAGTGGACTTAGCCTACGAATTTATGCAATTGTATAATGTTACGCTGCAGATTATTTCGCCCGGAGTCGATTTTCGCGTAATATATGTATACGTAGAGCCCAGTACGTTGCTGCTGCTGCGTCATGCAAAAATTTATTACGCGCATTTACACAGATGTATGGATATTTATGCATTTATTCCGCATGTCCCGTTCACCCTAATCGACTGGTGATC
The DNA here is from genome assembly GCA_963989295.1 of Ametastegia equiseti. Lineage (NCBI taxonomy): Eukaryota > Metazoa > Arthropoda > Insecta > Hymenoptera > Tenthredinidae > Ametastegia > Ametastegia equiseti. The sequence continues at coordinate 25,177,145 of OZ022390.1, forward strand.
ATCGACGTTACGTAAGAACGACCTGTCCATCACCTAGTCAGCTGACTGACTGGCTGACTGGCTGACTAGTCATGGATCGACGAAAACCAGGCATTGCTCGTGTTAAGTGGACGCAATTAATTATCCGTGTATAAACACACGAGATATATTATGTATGTATGTGTGTACACGTTTGTGTACAGATACGGGAAAGTACCTCACTAGAGAATCCGACGTGAACAGATCCGAATTTCGCGTTATGCAAACTGAATGAGAGTCAAAATCGAACGGATTTTAAAACCAGGTATAAGAAGGTCTGGATGGAAACCAAGAAATAATTGAAGAAGAATATGTGCCAATTTTCGCGATTTGAAAAATTGGTTCAAATTTATTTTTACCTATTTTCTTAAACTTCTCTTTATAACGATTGAGTAATTATACTAATGTTCCACTAAAGGTGCGAATTTTTTCGCAATTTTATTATTGCGTTTCATGTTTCACGCCTAAAAACGGTTCTTCATATTCACGAATGTTCTATGTATGATCCGTAATTTTTTTCGAGTCAATTGCTCGGTGGTAGAAAATTCACAGAATCAACGAGATTATATTTCTGAACTATGAACTGTGCTAGTATAATTCATCTTTACCCGCTTCAATTGTCTCTGTAAATGAAGATGGAATGATAACGTCTTACCAAATTTGATTTGATCACTTTTCAATTCCTGTCCGCACATTTATCTTCACAATCACACTATTTCGAGATGGGAGTCTATTCGAAATTCAATTATTACCAATTGTTGACACCTCGAAAACGCTATTCGTATTTTCTCGATGACTACTCAACCGATCCGAATGAATCCTCGACAAATGAATTCAGTTTTCTGGCAGAAAGTGGCTGAGTGTGTCAGTTCGTAAAAAAAAACTGATAGAATTCTAGTAAAACTCATGTTTTCTATGTTAGCTAGGTTAAGTTGGAAGTGATCTTCAGTATACATATATCATCTTGTGAGAAATTTCCTAATTTATTATACATTTTTGCTTTCTTTTATTTTTTGTTTCTTTTTTTATGTTTCGCCTGTATTTTTGCTTCTCTTTCGCGTACCTGCCTTAAAATATCCAATTATTCTTCCTGCTCCTGAAATATGCGTCAGCATCGCCGTCCGCCTCGCGTAATCCTATTAGAAACTTTCAACGAGTATAAGAGGGGTACATACCTACTTGTTCAAAAGTTATCAAAGCTGGTGACGCGACCTATACATACGAATGAAAACATATAATGAAAACCCCTTGACGGAAAAAAAAAAATATATATATGTATATATATATACATTTTTGAAAAGGCCACTTCCACGCTATATGTATATCTATTCTCACAATCAATACAACTAATCGTACATGTCATGTTGCATGAACCCAACCCCCCCGGATTGAATTTTTCAAATCAGCCAAAAGCCCTATCTGGTATAGCAATCGGCATACGGATACATGAAAAAACGAAACTGTAGTAAAAAATTTACATCGAGTTGCGCGCGCGCAAAAAAAAAAAATGTAATGAACGGAAAAAAAGCTTGCCCATTATACCGTCCCCCGGTTATCGACGTGATCCCAGTGTATTCTATGGGCAATCAAAAGATCAAATTTTATTATCTCTACTACTGAACAAAATACCACCATCTATAACGATTTATGCACGAGATATCCAATTATTATTTCTCGCCTAGACTCTGGTGCATATAGGTACTATGTATACTATGTATATTGTATAGTATAGGTATGGGTATTTATATATTACCTACCTACAGCTATCGCTGCATGACTACCTTTATTATAGGTATTTATGGAATATGCGTATAGGTTTACATAGGTAGGTACAATTTATAAAGGGCATTTCATGCCAACTATTCTATGCTTTATACGGTGCCTGATATCTGGAATTTTGAAAATTCGTAAAATAGAAGGACAAATATAGCCACGATCGGACATATAGCTCAAAAAGGTTGGTTTTTGTACAGGATTTTTTCAGAATTGGTTCAAGATTTTTGAACACGTGCAAACTATGGAGAAAAAAAATCAATTTCTAACGTTTCAATGAAGAATTTGCTACGAAGAACGAGGCTGCATGTTGTTCTTCTGATATTTTTTTTTCTATCGAAAAGTACATTTGATCCGATAAATTTCAAACCGTAACTTTTAGTCAATCGACTCACAGATCCGAAGACACGAGGCTTCGAACATATTATTTTGTGGGTCATTAGGTTTTTGGAAATTGTGAAAAATCTGTCATTCGAAGGAGAAGATTGAAATAAATCAAGAGCAATTTTCTTAAACTGCCAAATGTGACGAAAAATCACGAAACAGATAAGAAATGGTCAAGTTGGTATGGAATGCCCCATACAAATACCTACATGGCTGCAGCATATGCAAGTCTGAATGGAAATGTACAAGCAAGAATAGAGGTATGCAGTGGATGTATATATATAATATATACCTATACAGTATCCATGGAGGTATAAAGCGTAGGAAAATCTTCACAGAGGGCAGGTAGGTATATCTCATCGACAGGGTTTCATCGACCAATCGGCCAGCTATAACGCTTGGGGTGAGGAACTAGCAGGGGGTAAGCTTAAGTCTACTACGGTACGGCGTCAGCAGCTTGCCTCTTGTGCAGGTCTCACCTACATTCCGTGATTATAGATACTCCGAAGGTCTCGATAGAAGTATTCCACTACCATATACACTTTCAGCTGTGTGCATACTTCGCTATCATTAAATCTACTTTCAACCATCTTCAATAAAGATGGGAATATCCATTTCCACGTATACGTATAATATACGTGGAACGTACGTTCTTTGTCAACTGATTGATTGTCAGCCACCTCCTTCTTACATCTAGTAGTTAGTTCTTCGATTGTTTTCACCATCAGCTCGCTCAGTTGAGAATGAACGATTCAAACTTGTACAAATAGTCCTATAATTTTTTTGGATGGGATTGAAGTTCGCAATTTCAAAAATTCCGAACGGGCAAAATTCCGAATTGAATATTAAGACACGATTCTGAGTTTCTAGAAACGTCAGAATTCAGAATTTGCAAAATTCCGAAAGGTCGAAGTCCAGACAGCTCAGACAGGAAGTCCAAAAATCCGCAAAAGAAGGTGTAAAATAAACGACCTTGCATCTCGCGAATTCCGAGATCCGAAGTTTTGGCCTTTCGGATCTTTAGCTTTCGGAATTTTGAACCTTCGGCGTTTTTCCATTAGGAGTCTTCCAAATTGGCTACGAAGACTTTCGGGGAGAAAATCTTTCGAAAAACTCTTAGCCACTAGTAGAAAAATTCGGAATTTTCACCATTCGTAGCTTTTGAATCTTGGAAATTCAATCCCACCCCAATTTTTTCACATTCGCCGTCTAATATCTCTCCGTCCAGAAAACTGCGTTGCTTTTTCGTCCCCGCACCTCTTCCTCGGAGAGGACCTCGGATTGCTAGGATATCAATAAAAAGCTGTTTATTCTCTTTTCGGTGTCCCTGGTTTTTTTCGAGTCTCCAAGTCTCTTTTTTCTTCTTCTTCTTCTTCTTCTTCTTCTTCTTCTTCTTCTTCTTCTTCTTCTTCTTTTACTTTGATTGTCTTCGTCTTCGTCCTTCCCTCAACTGTGCGACCCTCACAAGGGATGAAATTCCCCTTGTGACCTTTGTGACCATCTCTCTTCTTACGTCCTCTTCTTTCCTCTCATCACGCTTCTTCCCTCAAGCGAAATCTTTTATCGTATCAGAGCTGTGTACGTGCCGATGACGAGCTTGCGGCTTCACTATATACCTATACATATCCATACAAATATATATATATACATACAAGATAGGCCGTACCTACTCGGTGATTATCGAAAGTCACCCTGCAATTAGCGCCCGGGATACTTTACTCTCGGTAAGAAAAAAAAAAAAAAAAAACCACCTACTATACCCACCTCCGAGTCTCAACCACTACACCGTGTTTCGACCCTGTCCATATATAAATAATAAGACGAGTACCTATAAGTCGTGGTGGTACCTTTACCTATACATACATATATACGACTCATCCCAGAAGGTTGGTACTCGAAGCCTGTAAAATTCGTGAAATTCGCGTAATCAGAGACCCTCACCCCCCTCCTGCCCCCCATCAACCTAACACGAATACCTCAAGCAGGGGATGAGAGCTTTGCGTTTGAGGGATAAAAGCTCGGATTCTTAGTACCTTATACCGAGTCCCAGCGTTTGAGACCCGAAATAACACTGATTAACAATTTTGAGATAGCCTAAGGCCTGATGAGCTACATTTTTGTTTTTCATCAAATAGCTCGAAAGATGTACTAAAAAAAAAAAAAATTAAGAAAAAAGTAGAAATTATGTAGACTTTGCGTCTTCAGTGGATGAGGATCGGATATGGTAGTAAAATAGGAGCAGTTACACTTGACGGAGCAATTTCGGTAGAAATATGAGATACACAGCTGTTATACCTCGGAAGTTCCCCTTGTTGATTACGGATACATGAGGCATCCCCATATATCCAAGATCCATCCGGGAACCAGACTTACCCCGTTTTTCGCAGATCTCAGATACTTTCATATGAATTTTTCAAGGTTAAAAGAGGAGCTTGCGAGGAATACAAGAGTAAATAACGGTCAGAAAATGGGAAAAAAGAAAAAGAAAAATCTGGAGAGAAAAAACGTGAGTGTGTTTCAGACTTGGAACAAATAGATATAAAAAAAAAACATGAATCGGACCCGGGACGGTCAGGGTTGAGTTGGCACGAAATGTACCCATGTATGCGAACGGGGACGCGTAATTGGAACCGTAAATACGCCAGGATGTTTTTCATATAGGGGATCGAGTTAGTCTATACAGTTATGGGCTCGCTTCTAAACATGACGCAGTCACGGTCGCTAAGGAAACGCGATGTTAGGGATACAGAAACTTGAAAACACCCCGTGTGCGTTGTCTGGAACGGATAACGTCGACGGTCGCCCGTCCTGATTGGGCTGTCTCTATAAATTTGGAGGAAAGTGTTTCTACACGGTCGGTATATGGAGCACGTTTTTCAATTTTGAATAAATTCCAAATCGCTACACAAAACGGTTCGGAATTTTGTTAGTCAAAAATCCGTTCAATTCAAGATATCCATCGATCGATCGATGATGGGAAAGTCTTGAGAAGTCGTTGGTTAAAATTGAAGGTATAGCTCTACAGTAGCCCATGTACAAACTGCAAATTGGCTTGGCATTGGCACGGTATTGGTGCCATAGCTGCCAATACTGCCAATACTGACACTTGAATGCAATTGTCTTCTACTGGCTTAGCTCGGCAAGTTCGCAATTCTGTGAAGTACTTTGGAATTTTCGGAAAGGCTTTGGGAGTCGTTGGTTAAAGTTGAAGGCATACTTCACAGTAGTCAACTTTTGGTCTCTCTAAGTGATTGGAAGTCATGGACAGCTGTCCATGTACGTACTGCAAACGGACTTGGCATTGGCAAGGTATTGGTGCCATAGTTGCCAATACTGACAGCTACCAATGGCCAAGCTTTACCCAAGTCAAAATCAATGTTGGGACAATTTTGGGTCGTTAACACCGGTCGAACTTGTGGTGCCATCAATCGGCACGAAATAATCCCCAGCCAGTATGAAACACCATATTGGCCCAGTGTATTCCCAGTTCAGAACTGATTTCCGGCTGAGCCCCATGTATGTTCACTTATCAGTACATACTAGTCATCAGCAGTGGCCCAACGTTGGGCAAATAATTTCTCTGTACTGGGCCAGTATTAACAAACGAAATTTCGCAGCCGAGGTAGTGCCAATTCTGTGCCATGTGAGTAGATCCGGCAATACTCCGGCAGTACATATGGGTGCTGGAAGTAATTGGAAATTGCAAGTCACTTGTGCAGCTAAAGTTGCAGTGAGTGGCTCCTAGGTGGAATGCACTCTACGACTTCTGGTAGCAAGTCGACTAGGACTTACCCGAGGTGGGATCAGAATGATCAGGGATCACGACGTACACGAGAAAACTATCAAAATCCTTAGCACTCGGTAGGTGAAGTTGATCGATCGATCGATCACTTTTCGGGACTCCCTATCGAGGCCTTTTTACGCTTTCGATTCTCCAAGTGTAACTGGGCCACGAGGCTAAAAGGTCGGAGGTCGATCCTCGCGTCGTCATGACGACGATGGCTCCGCTCGCTTCCTTCCGGCCTTAGCTTCGTGCCCGCTTCCTCCTCCTCGTTTTCTCTTTCTCTCTCACTCTCTCGTCCAGGATTTCACGGATTTAACGGACTCTGTGCACGACGATCGTCGCCTGCATCATTCAGAACCGATGCTAAATCTCCCACAATCAAGGAGAGAGAGAGAGAGAGAGAGAGAGAGAGAGAGAGAGAGAGAGAGAAAAAGGGACTTGAGAAGAAATCCCCCTCGAAGAAAGGCGGCAGAAATTTTCCCGAGTACTGCCACAATTAGGGACCACTTTCTACCAACCATTTACGATGTATGTAGCACACGGCATCTTCAGCAGTGTACAAGTCTTTGGAGCATTTGGCGAGTAATCGGCAATTTCAGCAACCGTGTGTCATGGGTTTTGATAGTTTTTTCGTACGTCGTTGTCCCCGACCATTTTAAGCTTTTGGCTGAAAAGTGCATTCCACCGAGGAGCCATTCACTGCAACTTTAGCTGCTCAAATGACTTCCGATTTCCAATGAGTTTCAGCACCCATTGACGAATGTCAGACTACTGCCAGATCTACCCTCGTAGCACAGAATTGGCATTACAAATTTCGTTCGGTAATACTGGCCCAGTACAGAGAAATTATTTGCCCAACGTTGGGCCACTGCTGATGACTAGTACTGACTAGTGAACATACATGGGGCTTAGCCGGAAGTCAGTTCTGTACTGGGAATACACTGGGCCAATATGGTGTTTTATACTGGCTGGGGATTATTTCGTGCCTATTCACGGCACCATAAGTTGGACTGGTGTTAACGACCCAAAATAGTCACAACATTGATTTTGACTTGGGCAAAGCTTGGCCATTGGTAGCTGTCAGTATTGGCAGCTATGGCACCAATACCTTGCCAATGCCAAGTCGGTTTGCAGTACGTACATGGACAGCTGTCCATGACTTCCAATGACTTAGAGAGACCAAAAGTTGACTACTGTGAAGTATGCCTTCAACTTTAACCAACGGCTCCCAAAGCATTTCCGAAAATTCCAAAGTACTTCACAGAATTGCGAACTTGCCGAGCTAAGCCAGTAGGAGACAATTGCATTCAAGTGTGGAACTATTCGCGATTTCGTAATTTTGAGTCACTTTCGACTTCCAATTGGGGTTCCGATTGACCACCAATGGCGTTGTTAGCGAGGTTATTGGTGGAGCTTTAACAATAACTATTAACGATATCCAGTAACTTCTAATGACTTCCAGAAACTGCAGATAAGTCTGATAGTGAGTGACAAAGACTCTTCAGACATCAACGACATACTGAGTATCAGGATTCTAAGAAAATTCGAATATCAGACGAGGAAAATCGAGTTATCCGGCACTTCTAATCAAGTTTAAAAATTCTTTTTGATCGGAGTAATCCCTGAGGATCCCTGTCTCATCCAGTATATTTATCTACCTAAGGAAATTCTGGGACTGGCATCGTTTCAAATATTATAGATGAGAATGTAAAGCCGTGCGTGGTCGTTACTGCTCCGCAGTGGGTCAAAGTCCAAAAAGTGACTTGATTTTTAGTGAAATTCACAGTACCTACTCGATTTCGTCTGAAATGGCCTATGTATAGATGAGGTAATTGAATAACAAATAGCGTTTCGTAGCCTGTGTATAACGTAGTAATCACATAAATTAACGAGCCCGTATACAAAGTTATCTAATATAGGTACAGTCACGATTTATTAGAGTAAGTATAACATACCGTTACTTGTTGATTCGCAGATTTGATTATAAGACGGCAAAAAGCTTGACTGATTGGAGTGAGATTGAATTAATTACGCATGAGTAATAGCGGAGAATTGAATTCGCATTAAATAGAGAATGAAGAAAAAGCGTAACGTATTTGTTTCTTTGATAACTTAATTGAACAGTATACCTACACTGCTTGTAATTATTTCACTCAGATTTTGGTAGCAAAAGGCAGCAAAAAGTTTCCCTCGAATCAGAGTGAAATTAAATTCATTACACATTAATAATACAATCGAAATTCAATTCACCTGAAATACAGACAAATAAAGGTAAATAATAACCTGTTTGTTTCTAAAGTTAATTGAACCGATAATAAGTTGAAAACCTTGGCAACTTTGATTATGTGCATAAATTAATATCATTAGTTTAATGAACGCGCAATATACAACCTACCTGCTCCATACGACTTATGCCAGGAAACTCTCTGGAATATGAAATACATACGAACATAGTGAAAAATATATTTATCATTCCAAGTGCATTCCAATTTTGCCTCATTTTTTTCTCATGCTGCGGATTCGTTTTTCTCCACTTTAGACTCTTTCCTTCGTTTTCCTTCTTTTTGATGTTAACGATTTGTACGATTTACGCTTTTTTGAGGTTCTTCGAAGTGTTGCTGGTTTCAGCAAAACCTTCAATGGGCAAAATTGGGACAGGCTCCATTAGCACCCTGACCTGAGAATCACTCTGCAAAGACGTACTATTTTCACTGGTATGAATAAATCAAATGAACTTGACCTAACTGCTAGAATGATAATGAGCACCTAGAAATACTCTAGTCCCGGGTAAAATCGAACGAATTTCTTTCATTATATACGAATTTCGGAGTCAGATTCTTTTCTTTTTTTTTTTTTTTTGAGAACCTGCTCGCTATGAAGCATGAACTTAGGGACATAAAAAAGTTCTTTGGTTTATCCTTAGCGTTTTTTACAGCCCGGAAAACGTTCGGTACACCATTTTGCCCCTCCCACAACGTTCCCATGTACTTTTAGTATATGTATACATACCGTAGTATAGTTAGGAAACTTTCAGACAAGCGGTAGGTATGTACACGAGCCGAACAGTAGCTTATGATAAAAGCAAGCTTTCAGTTTAGCAAGGCAACTTTCTTATGGCATTTTTTACCGAAAATTTTCTAACCAACTTTTTGAACGCCATGAAAATGATCGTTTCCAAGGCTTAGGGTGGCAGTGAACCTGAGTTTCCGAGTACATTTCCGGAATGTGAATTTTCTTGATATCCAGTTTCAATCCAAAACCACGTGATGTTGTTAATTTGAAAATTGTCACTTAAGGGTCGATTCATTGGTCGAAGATTTGGGGTGGGATTAAAGTTCCGTATTCCAAAAGTACCAAACGGTCAAAATTTCGAGTTCACTTGACAATGAGACGTCTTCAGAGTTTTTCAAATCAGCTATGCGTTTTCGAAATTTGAAATTTCAATCCCGCCCGGAAGATTTGACTGAAAAACAGGATAAGGCACCCCGTAGGTTTTTCTTCGTCATAGTTGACCTTGGCTCGGTTATGGCCTGGCCTTTCCGGCTCTGCAGGGCACAAGACGTAGCGAAGACCTCGGAAAGAGCCTGAAGGTCGGCACTCACCGGGCGCCACGGCGGTTAACCGTTTCCTGGCACGCGACCAGCAGCGGGGAGAACTTGACTAGGAATTCCTCGCGTGGTTCCCGTCACAGGAGTTTTTGTTACCCACTAACGACGATTAACTGTTGACATCGTATATATAGGAGACCCCAGTCTCTCCGCAGGAAATTTTATACCATTTGGTCAAATTCCGTAGGAAATTAAGTTAAGCTCGTAAAGTGCAGCTTGTTATTCCGAGATTTTAATTTGTAATGAAGTTAAACTACGTTGAAATTAAATCACCCTGCGACATTAGCATTCCGAAACGATCGTTACATCTTCTTTTTTATTATATCCCTACCGCTTGACAAGCCCGAGGGGTTGAAAAGGTCGGGTACGCGGTACTTATTCCAAGTCGAAGAGTGCTTCCTCTGAGACTGTACAATTTCATCACGTCCCACTGTACCGTGTACAGGAAGTACTTGTTCAGGGCAATTGCGGGTTGAAAAAACACATTTTTGATCCCCTAAGCCAAAGCCTGTAACCCCCAGTTCCCCTCGTCATTGGAGAACGTTTACCCTATGTAGAAAAATGCTTCCTGATCTACATTTATGCCACATCTTTTGGTCCTATTGTCAGCTCGACAGTTTAATGTGGTCGGGTCACGTAGCTCCCGCCTAAAGCATCATCCATCATCCTGATGGAGCTAAACGTCCTGTGTCTCGTGCATCTATTTGTTCTGTGTACAAACTCGAGCATTTTTCGACGTGTGAACACCGTGAATCTTTGAAAACGAATCGTTCAGAATCCTCGGGACAATTTGACACTAGTCACTTCAGTCTTTCGTTCGTTGAAACGGTGAGGGAAAAACTAATTCGTTTATTTCTTATACTCTTGCTGTTCATCCAGTAAGTGCTAAAGAATTATTGATCCCGTGACAAGAACTACTTCCACAGTTTCCAGCAGAGCTTGACGTTCGGACACTCCAAATGCTGCCCAATATGATTTCGACTGCACGTTGTGTTCCCTTTGTCTCTCCGAAATGAAAAAAGCCCAGTGTTCTGGGAATTGACTGGATGGAAAAGTTCGAAACTTTACAGGATTACAGACTGTGTTGAAAAACGATACTCTGCTGTGTCCCATCAAATTTCACCGACTGGTTCAGCCTTGATATTAAAATGGAATAGAAACGAAACCATGGAGTGATTGGAAGAAGGACTTGAAGAATTCGAAACTTTGCAGGTCCGTATAGCTTGTCTCCTGACGATAAAAAGTTGGAGAAAGTCCAGAGCGACCCAGTCCGCAAAAATTCGGCAACTTGTTATTATTTCTGCTGATAAATTCGTCTGGGAATTATTAGCCAATAAATTTTTTTTTCTAATTCAATCGCCGTGTGTTTTGCGACCCTTTATATAGGTATACACTTCCCAAAACCGTGCAATGTGGGTACCTACATAAGGCCATGAGGCTTATGGCCTGCGAGCCGGTACTACGAAAAGTATGAACGATAAAAACGAGGCATTAACGATGTAGTAAAAGTTCGCTTTTCCGTATAATAAAATTGACCATATTCCGCGACCCGTACCCAAAACTGCGGTGAACGCAAGTTTACCCCAACCTTTAATATCGTGACTAAAAATATAATCGAAACCCCAAGAAATAGATACTTTTTCGATTTTTTTTTTTTTTTTTTTTCCAAGTTACGATCTCACAATCAACGGAGAACGCACCATATATACAAGAGACTGGAGTGAGGCGATAAATTATGCGGGTAAAAAGGCGAAAAAGAGGGATGAAAAGGGTGGAGGTTTTTTTTTTTTTTTTTTTTTTTTGGCTTTGCCATTTCTCCCTTTCGGACAATCCCCACCTCCGGAGCAGGTAGCCTCTGGGTATGGGACCCAAGATGGCAGTGAACACCCTATACATTGTACGCGTAGGTATACAGGGTTTGATACAGTTATATAAGTAGATAGTCGTCGGCGTCGTCGGCGGTGGTAGTTCGCGCACCCGCCCTGGTGGCTACCAGGTGGGGCACCCGACTGCACCCCTCGTCCACCCTGGAACCACCCAGTGGAGGGTCGGCTCGGTGGCTCGGTGGCGGTTCCCAGCCAGAACCCGCGTATATACCACTTGTCCCGCACCACGTCGCCTAAACTCGCAGCACCACACCCTGCTTGCACCAGTCGTCGCCGTCGTCCTCGTCGCTGATAATATAACTCACGATCGTCTGATTGAACATTTTTTGAAATATTCCAAAATTCGTATATACAGGATGTATCAGAATTAGAATTATCACCATTGGATTCCTTGTGAAAATCTAAGTCGAAAATATTCAATGAAAAAATCTCAAGGGATTCACCGTTTTCGAGTTAGAGCTGTTTAAAGTTCGCCAATACGAGAGCCAATGAGAGACCACTACAGTACCGGGCCACCAGTTTTCGGCACCCTGATGCCAATTGTCAGTCACCGCGTAATATTTTACTACAATTGCACGGTGAAAATAGCTCAGCTATAAAGAACCGATCTATCGTCGTGGCTTGCTTGTCATTTTGTCGATTGGCGAGATCAAGGTGGCGAGTGCCCCGCCACGAAACTCAATAGCCTCGTGATAGCCGGCCCTGCAATGGTCCCTCATCTCCTCTCGTATTGGTCAACTTTAAACGGTTCTAACTCGAAAACGGTTCTTCCGTCGACATTTTTTCATTGATTATTTTCGTTTTAGATTTTCACAAGGAATGTATATCTGTCCCGGTGCGAGAAACGTACTTCATTCTGATATACACTCTGTATATTCGTATACGTGTGTTTTGTGTCTTTGGCAACTGTATTTCGAATTCGCACATTTGAGCATCGATCTCATTGCTTATTTATATACTCTGCTGATGATTGATAGAAAAATTGAGAAAAATAGACGAAGAAATTTTGAAAAAACGGGTAGAACCGTCCCAATAGTCGCGTACCCATTTTACAACTAGAGAGCTTTTTTTTTATTATACTTTCCCGCGCGTCTACGCCAGAATATCGCGACTACTGGCAGCACTCAGAACTCGGTATCACCAACAGCTCAGCAGTAGCAGCTAGTCGTTCGTCCGTTTGCGCCGATCGATCGAAGCTGAAGGAAGATAGCCGAAGCGCGAGAGATTTGGAAAGATCGAAGGGGTAAATGTTGGGAGCCGTGAGGTGCTTCGCCGTTCCGTATCGAGTCGAAGGAGGTTAAGTGGTGCGCTTCGCGCTACATCTGTACGGCAACTTATTTCACGTTATACGTCAAGTCAAGTCGAGTCAAGTCGAGTCAATCCAAGTCGAGTCAAGTCAAGTCGAGTCAAATCGCATACGGGAAGATTTACACAGAGTTTTCTACACGCGATTTCGTAGTATGTATCATACATACATACATACTGTACATAACACCCGTATATCAACCTTCCGGTAAACACTATATCTACGTATCTGTAAATCTCTACACATACAGTTCCAACTGCCTACCCTAGGACTGGCGCAGCCGGCTGAGTCGCTCGGTATTCGTCGTGAGAAGCCCGATCTAGAAGCTTGCAATCAGTGATATACTGCCGATGAAATCGCGGCTCGCCGCGGTTCTTTCACAATAAAAAGAAAAAAAAAAAAGAGTCAAAACCGTACGAATTTACCAGAAAATTGTCCATTGCAAGGGATCATGCTCTCGGTACGTCAAACGATAAATTATACATTGCTGCAACAGTGACTGTACAGCTTCTTTTTTCAATCCTGATAAACTATTGCAAGAAGGTCGCAGCATTCGCGCGGGAAAATAGTATTTGTCGAAAATACAGTATCCAAAGGCTTCCAAGACAATAGACAATAATCTTAGATCCTTTTCGCTAAAGAATAATCGTGACGGAGCGAAGAGTGCAGTTTTTTTTTTCAATACGTCTTTACGTCGATTAGGCATTAACGGAGTTGTTCTTGTTCTTATGCTCTCGTTTTATTATACACTTGTATCTATAGTAGAATGTCAATGAAGTTCCACGGTGGTTTTTTCGAGTGTCTTTGAGTTCGGGAGAAGGACCTTATACCCCGTTTGGAAAAAAAATAAAAGAAAAGAAAAGAGAAAATAATATATAAATCATTCGCAACATCTTTGGCGCCGAAGGGATGAGCACTTCCGGTGCGACGCCGCTGATCCTAGCGAAAAAAGGACACACCATTGTCGAAGGCAAGTTTATGTATCTCTGCACGTGCCTTTCCAATTTTCTCGACAAAAGTAGAATGCCGCAGGGCTCTGATGTGTCGTTGTGTACCTATGTGTGTGTGTGTGTATGTACAATTCAGGGAACTAGTTAGCCCATCGTATAGTCTCTTGAGACTTTCAGTCAGACACTTTCAAGTGCAGGGCAAAAGCTGCTCGTAAACATAGACGATAGCTATATAACCTGATGCATACAAGTATCAACCGTGATAATATCCACACACGACGCACAAAAACAAAGTATCTCACCAAAGGTATGCGAGATGATGTCTGTATTAGTGGAAAGGAAATGTGGCACTGTGCCACATTCTAGTGGCGACAATTAAGCCTCGGTAATTGCAACAAACGCGTGCACAATTTGCCACTCTGTCGAGTCTGCATGAAGTTAGAACCAAGACGATGATATTAGTCGAATGATCTAAGGGTGGTCCAGGCTTTTATTGGATCCACCATCTTGAAATTTGGTACTGGAGAAGTATAATGTCCCAATTTTAGTGATCGGTGACTCAAAAGATTCCTGGATACCGCGATAGTTTCGATAAATATGAGTGTGAGAAAAAGTTAGGTCTTCTCTTAGATTACGAACCACTGAATCGACTGATAAAGGAATTGAATCATATTCAAGCTGGAGTAATGTCCGAACGATTAATACCAAGATCGTGAAAATCTGTTATGATTCGTTCTCGAGATATCATCGGTTAAAATTTTACCCTTGAGAATTCTGTGGTTTCAACAACTCGACAACTACTTGATTGGATCAAATCCAATATGCGGTAGAATTGAAGTTTCGAATTTCAAAAGTTCTGAACGGTCGAAATTCCGAATTTATTAGAGACACGTTTCCGAGTTTTCAGAAACGTTAAAGGTAAAAACTTGCAAGTTCCGAAATGTCGAAATGCAGACAGTTCAAAGATCCAAAACTTGAAAGCTCAGAAAGTCCAAAAATCCGCCAATTTAAAGAAAGCTCGTGACAAAGCTGTAAAATAAACGACGTTCCGAAATTCGGAGTTTTAGCCTTTCGGATCTTTAGCTTCCGTAATTTTGAACCGTCGATGTTTTCGATTCAGAGTTTTTCAAATTGGCTTCGTAGACTTTCGGGGAAATAATCTTTCTAAAAACAGTCAGTCGGTAGTATAAAAATTGGGAACATTGACATTTCGCTGCTTTTGAAATTCGGAATTTCAAACGCACCCCTCCAATATCCGATCAATTCCGAGTTGGTAAAAAGCACGTCAATTGAGACGTGATTATTTGTACCGGAAAACGTGGAGAGCTAGTGAGAACTCAACCATTCATTCCTGAAGTGATCAGAATAACCCCTCTCTTTTATAGCGGGAAGTTCAAAAACGAGGGTAAAGCACTGAAGCGGCGTTCTTGAGGTGGAGGGGGACGTCTTTAAGTAGTCGTCTAGCTTGTCTCTAAGAGTGAACGTATAGTATGTAATGTTTGAGGTAAAGTTTGTATGCCGGGAGACAACAGCATGAGATTCACGTACATGTATTTACGTATGTACATACCATGTATACATATACGTATGTAAAATGTCTATAGTAGATACATACGTATGCCTACTGCCAGACAGTGCAAAGGCACGTAATATGTAATATGCAACATTTGTTTGAGTACGGAGTTAGAGAGTTAGGAAGTACTTTGTCCTCGGTATAATTACTATGGAAAATGAATTCTACCTCTGTTTGAATAAGTGATCATTGTCTAATTGAGCAAATATTTCAGGTTAAGTAACATCCTACCGCGCCTACACCCTCCCAACCCCCGTTATTAATCTACTCCGATATCACGGTCAGAAATTCATTTCGAATCGTTCGGGTAATTATCGATTTTCATCGACTTATAATTGAACTCGATGGTGTTTTTTTTACTCTTCCTCTCTCTTTCTCTCTCCATTTTTTAACCCATTTTCACATTTTTTACCGTTCATTCGAAAACTCAACACCATTTTATCCACGAGAATGTCTAACTCTATGTCAAGATAACCCCAAATAGTGTCAGAGTGTCAAACTAACCTCAAATAGTGTCAAAGTGTCTAACTAACCTCAAATAGTGTCAAAGTGTCAAGCTAACCTCAAAAAGTGTCCAGAAGTTCAGACGGACGTTTTTTACAGCGTTTGAAAATACCGCGGTTTTCAAATACAGACTTTTGACTGAATGTATCTGAAACTTGTCAATCGATTCATCGATTCTCGAATGCAAGGAATGAATTTGTGATTGAGAACTTGACCAAATTTTGGATATTTCTATCAAAATGTGACCAAAAATTGAAAAATTCGTTATCCACTTTATCCTGTGACCCAATAAAGACGATGTGATCCATATATATGTGTAGATAGCGATCGCCTAGATTTTAGAGGATCAAAATAAGGATTGGGGAACTGCGGGTGGTCCGAAACTTTTCCAATAAGTTATTTGCTTATTTCACTGCCGTTTTCATCGAGTGTTTACACTGCGGTATGGCGGAGGGGAGTCGAAAGGAAGTAAGGGTGGTGGTGGTCTTCTTATGATCTTAGATGTGGGCTCGGCCCGATTAGGTTTTGACTGCGGCCTACTTCCCAGGTTCCTGCAACCAACGGCCATCAATCTTTCAATATAAGTTAAGAGCTGGAAGAAAAGTTTCTAAAGTCGAAACCCCTGCGATAGCTCGTTGGGTTTGTAACCGTAAAAAGGTTACCTTCTTATACCAACCCTGCAGACACACTACAGACTTGTTACAACGTCCGCGCCCACAACGGGACCCGACCGCGTGCCCTCGACACAGATTATCTTTTGGCTTCGCTGCACGCCTTCCTATATACCGTGCAAATGTATAGATCCATGTATATATACAAATATATAGAATACATGTGTGTATATATATTTTTTTTTACGAGTGAGGAGATCAGGTTAGGCTCGGGGCTGGCTCAGGAGCTTGCCGAAAAAGACAAGGGCGGAATTATACGACAGGGTATAAAATACCCCTAGCCTTATAAGGAATGGCGAGAATTTTCTCTTGCCTTGTGTATATAGGGCATTCTTTGTCAACTGATATACTTTTTTGCCTAGACTTTAAGGAAGTTTTTCACTGTTTTACAGTCACGAGTATCACCTGTACTCGAGAAAAGCTTGTGTTCATTGTTTTCTAAATTCTTAAAACCGCGACTGTTTTGGAAATGCCCCTTTTTTCGAATTTCAATATCGTGGACATCATACATCGTGCAAAAAAATTTTGAATACACAAAGAATTCTGGTCTATTCCGAACTTTTCGATGCAATTCTAAGCGTCATTTTCTTGAAGGTGTACAGGCCATTTCCAGGCGAGAAGAAGGGGAAATGGATTTCTTTCCTTTCGGTAACACAACTTCGGTTTGTCCAGGAATTCTACAGAGTATTGGGAAACATGTAAAGAATTTATAAACAAAAATTGCAGCATGGCGAGTCTTATGGTTCGGAGGAAGAAAACAAAAATCAAATCTAAAAATTATCCATCTAGCAATGAGCAACTTCCGAAAACGAATTAAGACAGAAAATCTTGGAATTTTCGTAGTTCACATGTCTTCAGTTTCCTAACCTTTGAGCCCCAAGACTTACCAAGTGGATATTTTTTCTTAGATTCTCCGTGTGTCCTCAACATTCAGTAGAAATTTCATAAAAATGAAAAGTCTATTATTAAAATGGCCCGTACCTATACACTGTCTAGAAATGATCAATGCAATCGCATTGACAAATTGGCGAAAAACCAGAATTGGTTTACTGGTCGGACTTTCTTTTTTGCGATAAAGTAAGTGATTTTTTAAATAAAAAAGCGGCATTTTCAGAACAATTTGTTTCATTGATTAGAACAAATCGACACAGGATTTGCTTAATTACTGCTACTGACTGTTAAATTTCAAAAAATAAATGAATGTTAAAATAGAAGTAGGCAAATGGTAAAAAAAAAGCTCGATAGATAAACGGAGAATGGCCCATACATGTTACGAACCGTGAACAATGTAGCGAGAAGATATTATCTTCCGAATGATAATTAAATATTCGTTATTATATTTTATTTTATCTCTCATTTTTATGACTCGGGACTCGAGTATTTCGACCTTATCGAGCGACTTCTCATTTCGTATGCCAATAAAGGAGAGAATTCCGGGTCTGACTAATAACCGTAATGCACTACTACTACTACCATTCTGCAGTTATAGTCGTGTACATGGGTATAACCTACGTTCCCGCGATTTTCAATACATGTATAGCAATGGCGTGGATGAATCCGACATTACGACATCATCACGGGTGTACGGAACTGGTAATTAATCGATCAAAAAGCGTTAAAAAGGTCAAGCCGAGTTTAGCGGGACTAGGTAATGTGTAATTTCGTTGACCCAGTTACGAGACACCTACTACCCCCACGTTTCAGAGTTGCTATAGATATACATATGTATGTATATATACTCTTCACTGGAACTAAATTCGCAGTGGCCTGCTTTTACCGTTAATTATTTACCTCTGCACTTTGTAACTCAATAACACCTCAATATATCGGTTATACCTGTTACCCTCGGTATAAATAAACATATGCACTGTCAAAATATACATACCTATGTATGTTCATATAGGTAATTGGCATTACCAGAGGTAACAGTAGTATAGGGATCTGCTATAGTTTGTCGCTGACGGCGTCTGTAAACGTCGATCTATCTACATAACCTCTAACCGGCTCAAACTGTCAAAGTGATTGGGAAAATCCGGATGCTCCGAAGAGTAAAGCAATTATCGTAAAGTGTTGAAAAGATGACTTCGGAGCATTCGATAATTTACTCCGATATTACAGTTCGTCAGAAAGATAATTTTACTCTTCATTAAGCGATCCTGGTGACGATACACGAAATCATAGATCTCTCAGATTTTTTCCATCACTATGACAGTTTGAGCCGGTTAGAGGTTATGTAGATCGATATTTAGACACTGTCAGTGACATACTAGGAGTTCTCTACCATTACCGCTGTTATTGCAAACCTACAGCCATTTATTCTGACCTTCAAGGTAATATAGTGTAGAGATCACTTCCAACTTAACCTAGCTAACATAAAAAACATGAGTTTTACTGGAATCCTATCAGTGTTTTTGACGAAGTGGCATACTCGGTGACTTTCTGCCAAAAAACTGAATTCATACGTCGAGGGTTCATTCGAATCTGTTGGGTAATTTTTGGGAAAGTATGAATGGCGTTTTCGAGGTGACTACAATTGGTAATGATGGAATTTCGAACAGACTACCATATTGCCAATTACTATCACCTCGGAAACGCGATTCGCAGTTTCTTCCAAACTGTACAATCTACCGGAATCAAACTCAGGAGATTAATGCTTCACTATGGCAGAAAGTGGCTGAGTATTTTACTGTTTGAAAAAACCGAATAGAATCCCAGTCAGATTCGTATTTCTTATGTTAGCTAGGTTAGGTTCAAAGCGGCTTGTACCAAACGGTTGCATATTTCAGGGGCAATAGAATTCACCTCATTGGCCGTACAATCGCACGTGACTGCAATTGGTTCATGATCGGGAATACAATCCCGGCGGGATGATCAAGCCGTTTATTGTATTTCCTTACTCAATGAGCATTAACTTCCGGTAAGAAACCGCGGTGCGTGATCGATCCTTGGCTGAAAGACACGAACAATCGGCCCCGTACAATTGAGTAATTCGATTCCTAATTTTACTGATGAAAAATCGATACCAGGTGGTTGTTTGTTACACAGGTATATATGTATTCTTGCGATTGGCTGATGTATTTCTGTATACAGAGGATCTAGGGGAGGGGATTGTACGAACGAAAATATATCCCTGCCGAATCTAAAGGCTCGTTTAATTTTATCGTTGTTTTCGAAGCCGCCAGGCGCTTCTTCTGCAACTTCCATAAAATTGATGAAAGTCTCTCTTTTTTCCCTCTTCTCTCTCTCTCTCTCTCTCTATGTCTGTCTGAAGTCCCTGGGGATATTCCCACCAAATATAATTCCTTGGACGGATGTATGTACGTATATGTATGTATGTATGTATGTATGTATGTGTGTGTTGGTGGAAACTCACTCTTCTCCTAGCTTGAGCGCTTTGAATTTCATCAAGATGAATTTTCCAGTTGCTCCGAAATGAAATTTTAAACAGACCTTGAACACCTACCGACCCCGAGGAACATATATACGTATATAGGTTCGCAAAAGCACGATCAATGGGATATATGGATTATCACATGACATCCTACGGACTGTTAAAATTCATAACCAATATACTCGCATCCGGTGAAATAATAATCGGCACGTGGCCGCAGAACATCGGAAACCCATTTATTATTCAAAACGGCCGAAATTCTATCCTGCCATCTTCGGAATACTGCACAGACATTTTTCATATCACCTTTTTTCTCGTCGCCTATATAAATATGTAGAATATCGTATGGCTCTCTAGCATGAAAGTGTATCACTTACTTTTCTTCATATTTACACTGAAATCATGGAGATGTATTCAAAAACGTCGAAATTGAATGATTGGTCAGCTATTCCTATAAGAGCAGAAAGTCATGTTTAGCGGGAGATACAACCCTTCGATTTTGCACTTCAAATTCGTTCATGTCAACTTATCTGGTTTGTCACATCAATCATTTTCCTAAAGGCATATTGACTTACAATCTCGCCTTATCCATTTTTTTTCCCGCGACTCCCTTCGGTTGATTTGTTGACATTTATAGCGTAAAAAATTGTCGAATTTAAATCACAAATCTTACGTCATTTGATCCGGAAATGTTGCTCGTTAAAAATCTCGTTAAAAAAAAAAATGAAAAATTCGGCGAAAATATGACTTGAAATATGAACTAAAAAGATAAAATCAAAACGCTATAAAGTCGTGTCCGCCTAGCACAAGACTTCTTATATTTTTTCTTTGCGAATTTTTCGATCCCGATGAATCCGTCTGATTTTCTAATTCCAATCCTTATACGCCTTGCGCCATTAAACACCCTGAACATAAAAAGCAGTGAAATCGCTTCAGAGAAAAAGACTCGAAATCGGTAGTAAAAATGAGATCGTAATTGGGCTCGAGTACCGTGAGCGAGTCAATTTTTTTCGGCGAAATGGTATAGTAGAAGAAAATTGATTAGCTAATGAATATCTCAAGTCAGCCTTTTTGCCGCTTCTGCAGGCTTCTCCAGTGCGCAGCCCTTCGCTCTAATTCAATGCGAAAGGGTTTTTTATCGTCCGAAAGACTTCCGACATTATCGTACTTGGGCTTCCTCTGATGAACGAAGACCGGGTGGTGGATCGACGAGGGATACGATCGATCGGCACTTAAGCTTGTATATTAGTCTGGGTGAATCCCATGATCACCCATCTTTGTTCTGAAACTTTTCATGTGACCAAAAAAAAAAAAAAATCTTGAAACGTATTTGATTCGCAAATTTAGATACGAAATTTCGAATTTTCACAACTCGAGCAAAATTCCCTGAGAATTCCAAGTTTTCGAGGTTTTCCCTGTCACTGGACACCAGCTGATATCGACGTATAACATGGACGTGAAAACTTTCCGATCACTTCTTGTCTGACCAGACCGTTCCCAGACTACTTGCCTCTTCCACCTTGCCCAACCTCTCGTGGTCCATTCTCTTCGGTTCTATTTCTACTTCGGAATTTCGGGTAGGTACACCGAAACGGAAACTGGAAAATCCGGAAAGCAGCGAAGGGTTTGTTTTGTTGAAATGAGTTGAAGTGATCCCTTAAAATCGTATTTTTATGCCTTGTGCTTGAGCAGCCCTTAAGCTTTTGATATTCAAGTAATACGTTTGAACAGCTCACGTTGGTTGTTGAAAAAAGTTATGGGAATAAATGAAGATCGATCGTATACGAAACGTGCTATGGTCTTGTCTGTGTGTTTTAAGATCACAAAAATTTCAGCAAAGGTTGAAGATTGCGCATGTTATACTATTTTTGGCAAGTAACGAGTTTTTTTTATTTTTTTTATTTTTAGAGGGATGTTCTTTTCGAAGCTCTTTTCTATTATACGGTCTCAAAACACAGAGCGGACTATAGCATCTTTTGGCTATACCTAACAACCGCCAATTGCTTCCAAAACTTTTCACATATGAACACAAGTTGTTCAAAGATTGCTGGAAGCTCAGGTGCACTTAAGAGTGACGGATCCCCTTAACTCCTTCCGGTCATCTGGGGTCAAATTGACCCAGCTCTATGTACTCCGACAGTTTTTGAACAGAAAAAAGTGATAAAGACATACATATAGTTGTCCTTCTTTTCTTTCGACTCCAAAATAGACCCTTGCCAAATCTCAGTATAGAATTCTTTTCTTGGAAGGTTGGAATCGTGGAACTATTCTTCGCTGAAAGTACCATATCTTAAGAGTACCCGTAGATTTGATTCTCAAAAATTGAAAAATGCTAGAGTTTTGATTTTTTTTTAACGAAAAACAGCATATTTTTTCACTCACACCTTCCGGATTGGCTTTCGCCACTTCATCAATTGATTTTTCACGAATGAAAAGCGGTTGTTTCATATTCTACAGTGTTCAGCTTGGTACCTAGATAATTTTTGCGAGTAAATTGGAACGAAAATATTCGTACGACAGGCATTAAAGACCTTCTGGGGTCATTTTGGTCTCATTATACCAGAAAAGTCCAACAAAATACACGACAATATTCGAATGATACATTACAAGACCGAAAAACATCACCAAATTCCAAATCCCAACGTGTCACAGCAAATTTCGTGATGTTTTTACACATCTTCAGTTGGTCAGGTTCGATCGATATACATGAGTATACATCGGTGGAAGAATATTAAGCAGCCAAGGCCCGGGGGTGGGAGGTAATGAATACACAAGCTTCATTATCTTGTGTATATTATTAACGTTGTTGTTATCGGCACGTGGCGATGTGTGTGTTTATATGATCCATCTGTTAAAATTGGATCTGACGCCTGTTTATACAGCCATACAGGGTGAAGTTGACCGAACTGGACCACTTGAAAAAATACCGAAGAAAATTCATGAACAAGTTCCTATATTACATAATAATTTCTATAAGGGCCGGGCAGAACTTAATCCTGATATGGTACTAGAAAATCTACCGTCTGCAGGTTTTTTTATTTTTTTATATAGTGCCGAATGTGATTCGAACAAAAATTTACAGCGATGTTATCGTGAATCGGGAAACGCAACGATTTTTCAGTATATAGTATATTTCCATTTCGCAACAAAGCATGATGAAACACCTTGGCACAAAGGCTATTGCATAAATCGTTGATCGCTAGCTGGACATCGGAAAATCTCTGGTCCCAAGCTAGGCGCGATGTGGAATATGAAATCCCAAAGTTTCCAGAACTTCGATCCCATTAACGGGCAATTTTCCGTCATCCTGCCTTAATTTCCGACGGTGCTGATCGGATCCCAGGACGCCCGAGCGCGACGCGACCGGGCGCCAAATTAAAGCGGACTTTAACGGGCTGGGGCACAAAATGGCGAAAGAAATTGAAATAAAAAAGCTAAAAAAAAAGTTTAAAATAGAGAAGCAAACCCAACGGAAATCTCAATGCATATACTTTGAAGTTCTCTCAGGTTCTTATACACTGAAAAATGGCATTTTCACAGTTCTGCAAATACTGAACTTTTGTGTGTGAGTGTAATTCGGACTTTTGGAAGGCGTGTAAAAAATTAAAGATGTGCTCGATGTACGGCACACATATACACGTACATTTTTTCACGTGTTTGTGATATATGTATGTATGTATGTATGTGGGCATTGTATATCTAGGAAGAGCTCACCTCACCTTCGTGCGCAGCGCAATTATTCAGGATCGAAGCGACTGCATCTTTTATGAGGGGGCGATTCAGGTGAAGGTCTTCGGAGCAAGGTTCGCTAAATATAAGGTTCTCTAATAATATAATACGAACCACCAGCTTCGCTTACGTACCTACTGACCTGGTCCACTCGCCCATCCGCGCCTAGGTACATACAATTGTTGTTCGTAAAACATATAAATAATTTATCCTCGTTGGATATGTACAGCTTATGCCAAACCACCACCTACACCCGTCGTCTCACCTGCCAGAAGTACTCGTTTCCAAATCTCATTATCTTATGGGGTTCCAAGGTTCAATGATTACATATGTTACTAAGAAAAAAATACGTTTGAATCTATCGTATTGGGATTTTTTTGATTCTATGAAATCAGGCACTTTCGACTATATGTTATTCAACCACGAAAAACTTCATGTTGCTACACAGAAATAGCGGATGGTTTATTTGGATCACAAACATTCTTGTCCATTTGATAAAATGGTGCGCGTTTCCTGTACCGAAGAAATATTCAATCAACTTTGCCCTGCAAATATCTCTATTCCAAATGAATATTTAAAAAAAGGCTTTGCTACAGAACAAACTCACCGTGCGATTTATCGGATGAACAAAAATGTTTCTAATCCGCAATTGTATTTTTTCTGCGTTACTCAGGAATGCTACAAAAATTGGCCTGTGCTTATTTAGTTGAAGTTGGCGTGAAATTCTGCGATGCTGCTATTTTTTTTATTTTTAATATCGTGCAAATTAAGAAAATGGCAGGTTAGACCCATTTTTATGATCAACAAGGCCCAATCAGAACAAAAAAAGGTTCTAATCGTAAAACTCCATTATGGTATTCCTATCTATTTTTCGATGGTGATAATCCAAATCCGATAATGAAAAAAGTCGTATATACTCCCAAATTTTTGAGCATCAGCAAAAAACAACCTCGAAAATGAAGTAACTCCACCCTATGCATCGGGATTCAATGAATAGATGTAAATGAATGCTGAAAAACGTGGGGAGGGAAAATGTTTCATATTCAGCAGTCACCTCCCTGAATATTGAACGGAAAACTACCCTTATGACGGGATGAAAACTAAACCTGTACAAGCAGTTTCTATAAATGTCTGCCATACGCTCGGTACCGTTTCAATTGACACGATCAAAATTACGAATCGTACATTGAACGTTCTAGATAATATGGAATCAAATGATAAAATGGCCAATAAAATGTGAATGTCGCGATTGCGCAAAAAAAAAAAAAAAAAAACGCGGCTATTTGCTAGAAAGAAAAACACATTACCATTGCGCTTTCGAATTCTTTTGATCAAAATTGAAGGGCGATACTCTCGAAGCATGGTACTTTTGGGGGAAAAAATGCTCCCACAGAGAGCTTTGCAAAATAAGTAATTTGGAGTGAAAACCCAAACGATCAAAAACGTGTTCATTGATATTTGCCTTCTGAAAAATGTTTGAATCCAAACGTACCCCTGCAGTACGTAGTGGTGTTATTTCGACCCCAGGCGACCAGGGTGGTTTCGAATCAGCCAACTCGTTCGAAAGTTTCAACGAGTAACAACTTTCGAGAATGGGTAAGAACTCGTAAGTGCCTATAATTCCATTCCACTGTCTCGGTGAAGAAAATACAGTAGGTACTGGCAGACGTGTTAAATGTTGGCAATATATCACTCCGGAGACAAAATGTACGTGTGAAATTTGACCAGCCGCCCAGATTACCCCGGTGACAGTATAGTTTCTGTAAATTAGTCGCACGAAATTGGTCGCACAAGTGCATTGGTGAATTGTGAACACAGACACAGTGGTACCGGTCGATCTCCAGAGTGTTGTATTGAAGCAAACCCGCTTATATAGCATATGTGTACATATACGAGTTTGCAGAGAGCTAGTGGTATTCACTTGACGTTGACAGACCCTATAGT
Source organism: Ametastegia equiseti (assembly GCA_963989295.1). Classification (NCBI taxonomy): domain Eukaryota; kingdom Metazoa; phylum Arthropoda; class Insecta; order Hymenoptera; family Tenthredinidae; genus Ametastegia; species Ametastegia equiseti. Next base: position 25,202,666 of record OZ022390.1, read on the forward strand.
GGCGAACTAGCTGTATAAATACGTATAGCTGTACGTGGAATAGAATTCCACGAGTATAATGTAACATAATGGGAACGGAATACAATAGAATAGAACCTGCATTAGGTTTTGGCCCACAACGCGTCCCTCAAGAACAATTATAATTCGCCATACAGTTCAGACCATGCGACGAAATGTCTTATGCCGACACCTCGGCTAATTATACCAAAATTTAGAAGCTTGATCTTGAGTCTCTCTTCTCTACGTCATGCTTGAATGACTCATTACGCGTTAGACGGAGAATAACTGATCTACCTATCCGCTTACAAGATCAGAGAATTTCGTGCCAAGAGTTCAAGGAAACGGTCTGGGATTCATTAGCAGGATAAAATCATCGTTTGCATAATGAATTGTCACTGCAGCAGATGAAGAGGGGAGTTAAAATCACCAGCACCTAATGTACAACCTCCTCGATAAAAAAAAAAAACAAAAAAAAAATCGCGATTTTGATTACTCTGGATGAGTGAGAACAAAAGAATTGATGATTTTCGAAAGCGAAAAGAATCATCAGGTTCGTCTCCCGAGAACAATTCAAAGTAACAATTATTTTGAAAGTAAGCGCGGTGGTCACACTGTAACGTGAATTCGGTAAAACTTATGTAGCACAGCTTCGAGAAGCTCGAAGGAACTTGACCAGAATCGAATTTCAATGTCCAAGCCAAGTTTTGTGACGTATTGTAACAAGTGTGGGTATATGGTTAACTTCGTAGACCGTCACTAGCCCTTAGAGTAGTAAAAAAACTTTTGATTTTATTCCTACGGAAACTTTGTACGCGAAGTTCGGAAGTCCTCGACAACCCGTGTGCGCATTCTAGAGGCTATTTTGGAATTCTTTTTTGTCCAAGAACAAAACTCAACTCCTCTCCAAATTGAATCCGATTCAATTAGGGTGAGTGGGGAAGAGATGCTACCACGGTTCCCAAAAAGTGCCGGAATCTTTATTTGTTTCGCGACGATGGAAAATTACCGAGAGAGTTCAACATTCCAGCAAACACCTTTGCGACTATATACTTTGGTGAACATAGTACCTACTCAGAAATGTCATTTGCCGCGTTACCAAGAAACAAAAAATGAAGTCAGTACAAAAATCTGTCTCTCCTGTTTCGGGTGGATTAGGCGGACCACGTACTGTGGAAAGGTAAAGGAAACTTTTGTAAATTGACTCTAAATTGACTTATTATCTCTATGAGGTAGATTTTCCGTTCGTTTGACACACAGACTTGTGTGGGTAGTACGATTAAGAGCTACGTACGTGAGACTTGGGGATTTCAGAGCACTTGGCGTTCTTGTAAACGCTTTTCTCACCTGATTGCATTGCACCTATTGCATTTTGTAAACCTACCCGTGTAATTGCCTTCCACGTTTCATGTCGATTCATTTCTTGTAGACTAGCGACATTTTTGTCACGTAAAACTGTAAACGGTCCAGCTCTGTCCTCAGTCTAGAAGAGAGATGGACCACTGCACGAGTGTCGGGAAAATTCACTCGCAGTATTGTTTCCGGGTCTTCCTTACTCTGTTGCGAGTAAATTGTTCAAACAGGTCCATATTATCGGCAGCTGATACTTTCCCCAAACTTTGAAATTACATTGTAAGTCTGCGCTGAGGAAAACTTTCGACACTGCCTATAAGATCAATAATCACCGACGACTTTGATGAGAAGGTGCAATGCGGGTCGATTACTATCTTGAACTGTCAATCATTAGGCAGTCTGTGAAGCTTTAGGACCTTTACCTCTCTGCATTTCGCGTCAGCATGGAGCATAATCGGTAACCATTTGCCTTATACGTCGCTTCCGTCGAAACGACACCGTCAAAACCCAACAAGACACCTTATGCTTGTCAGAACGTCGTTGTCGTTGGATAATTGGGTAATAAAAAAAGAAAAATACGCAGAGTAATGAAGCATGAAAAAAATCGCTGCCTACCAACTTACCCATCTACAATCGAGACTGACTAGTCGTGAAAACCGAGTGAATGTTGAAGATCGGTAAGTGGACGAGAAGGAGGAGCAGGATGAGGATGAAGATGAGGATTCCGTCGCGACCCAGATACCAGTAGCCACCAACCCAACTATATCTAAAACCAGTGCCTGGTCGAGGGCTAGTTGCTCCCGCGAGTATTACTTACGGCCAGTAATGGTGCACGTAGGGTATACAGGGTGTATCAGAATGAGGTACTTTCCTCGCACCAGGATAGATAGATTCCTTGTGAAAATCTAAGACGAAAATATAATCAATGAAAAAATGTCGAGGGAAGAACCGTTTCCGAGTTAGAGCCGTTTAAAGTTGGCCAATACGAGAGGAGATGAGGGACCATTGCAGGGCCGGCTGTCACGAGGCTATTGAGTTTCGTGGCGGGGCACTCGCTACCTTGATCTCGCCAATCGACAAAATGACAAGCAAGCCACGACGATAGATCGGTTCTTTATAGCTGAGCTATTTTCACCGTGCAATTGTACTAAAATATTACGCGGTGACTGACAATTGGAATCAGGGTGCCGAAGACTGGTGGCACGGTACTGTAGTGGTCTCTCATTGGCTCTTGTATTGACGAACTTTAAACAGCTCTAACTCGAAAACGGTGAATCCCTCGAGATTTTTTCATTGAATATTTCCGACATAGATTTTCACAAGGAATCCAATGGTGATGATCTTAATTCTGATACACCCTGTATGTACGTAGACGGAGCAAGCATCGCAGAGTTTCGGCTAGAGGATTTTCGCCCCGAGTCACTTCCTCTTCGCGGTGGCGTTGCTACAGTCAAGTAGGTACCCCGTCCTCGGCGACCCGGGCCGAATATCGACGAACGAACCGCGGGAGGCAACTGAAGAGGATAACGCCCTCCTGGCTCCCCAGGTCCTGGGGCCCCGGATTTGCGCCAAACTATATACGAGCCCGTTACCTTCCGTTACCTTCCGTTACGTTACGTTCCGTTCCCTTCCCAAGGGGCCATTTCGGGTACCCACCGATACGTACAGTGCGTATACATGAACACGGCGCATATACCTTCAGGGGATCTCCGAAACTCTCATATATGGACTATGGAGGAGTTAAAGTACCGTTTCCTCTGTACTCGGCGCCATTTCTCATACCTTCATCCCCTGAGCACTGGGCCAACGGCAGTTTTACGTGTAATAATAAAGTACAGCGATATGCCATGTATGCACATGTACATCTATGTATGTACATACATACACCAACTTGTTCCTTTACGTCTCTCTCTCTCTCTCTCTCTTTCTCTCTGTACCCGCACGTCTATGTATTAGTTACGTGCGAATACGTGTATATGCGGATGAGACGCAGACTCCGCTGTATCGATCTGTGGCGGTGAGAGGCAACGAGGGAGACGGTACAGGCGGGACCGTCGCGGTTCAGATAGAGATGCGGAGTGCCTCAGCCTGAGCCTGAGCCTCGGCCGGGTTGTAGCTGCTGTGGCGTACATACAGACGCACCCAAGGGTTTAGTTTTTCTTCGTCTTCTTCTTTTTTCATTTTTTTCCTTTTTTTTTGTTTTTTCTTTTTTTTTTGTTCTTCGTTTTTTTACTAAATATTTTTTTGGTTTCTTTTCCTCTTTTCTTTGGTTCTTTTCCTCTGTCACGGCACAGCGAGGTTCGCGAAGCGATGACAGGGCCGTAGAGAGATGAGTGAGAAAAAGCAAAAGTGGTGCGGGTCGAAAGGGGGCGGTAAAAGAAGGGAGAGAAATCCATTTATTTAGATCCTGGGCAAAATGTCAAATACTTATACCTATATGTATATACATATATATATATAGGAGGTAGAAGAAGACTATCGAAAAAAAAGGAAACAGGATCAAATCGTAAGAGAGAATACGCGTTCATATCCTGTATGTATTTTAAACCTTTTGTTACCAGATGAAGAGAAAAAAAAAAAGAAAAAAACCAAAAAAAGAAAAAAAAAAATTGCCCAGTATGCAAAATACCAAAAGTTATATACGTACACAGTTTAGCATATATACATATATAGATAATATATTTGCACATAGAAGTATTCGTATAGACATGTTTTATACATGAGCAGTAATATTCTCATCACATTTTCACCGAAGTATTCACCTACTTAGGTCTATAATGTATCTAGGTATATATCTAATATACTATAAACTTACTGGTGGACGAATATCTAGACAATTAGGTTTTAGATAATACCTAATCGTGCTCCGGAACCAGAGGTATGAGGTATTCTTTCGAAATGGAGAAAACAGGGGGGGTAGAGGGAATGAGAGGGGAGGGGGGGGGGGCACAAAAGAGTAATTACTCGTCGGGGTAGAGATAATATTAATTATTATTATTATCATTATTATCATTATCATCATAATTATTATGAACGTCTTCATTATCGCAGTAAAATTAGTAAACTCTGGCTACCCAAGTTGATATACGTGAACTTTCTTGAAGCTCGCAACCCGCATCCGGACATAATCATCCCCTGGTGAATTACAAATTTTTACCAACTTTTGTAACTTTTGTAACTTTTTTTGCTTCGTTCGTTTCTCATAAAAAAGTGGTAATTCTTCTCTAGTTTTATCGACAAAGAGTATAAGGATTTTTTTTGTTTGTCAAAATTTTCGAAAACCGGTAATGATTTGTGATAATTACCATCTGACAAGGGTTTAAGATTTCTTTTTCTGCTGTGAAAATACGAAAACTAACTTTTCTTTTTGTTGTTAAAAACTAGGCAAAGTTTGAAATTCTTTATAAATTCTTAGCCGAAATTGGTACCCGAGTAACTTCAAGCTTCAAACTTCAACAAGTTTGTGTTCCTATATGGGTATAGTCATCAGTGCATTGTGAAAAATTAGCATTGTGGATGATTGTTGATTTCCATTTGGTGTCAATTCAATACTATTTACTTAGATTCTTTTTAATAGAAACAAAACAATTTTTTCTCATTAATTGCTGCTGAATTTTTGAATTAACCAATAGAATTATTCTGCACTGGTCAAAGCCGGCCAATTCTATCACCACCATTGCTTACAGCGGATTTCTATGCACGATTACCAATTGTCATCACTTCGAAAACGCGATTTGTAGTTTCTTCCAAACTATACAACCTACCAGAATAAAATTCAGGAGATTAATGCTTTGCTATGGCAAAAAGTGGCTGAGAATTTCACTTTTTGAAAAGAATGAATAGAATCCCAGTGAGATTCATTCTTCTTATGTTAGCTAGGTTAGGTTCGAGGCGACTTGTATACCATATCGCCTCAAATGAAAAGTAACCGCGTAACTATATCGACTTATCATAAATCAACCGTAACATGTACTTAAATATAAAAAAGAAAGGTATATAAGGAAATGATACAAAAATTAGAATCTCGGTCGATTATTCCCTTTGATATATATATTATATTTAAACGGGGACCATAATCCACTCTCCCTTTTTGCTCATCGTGCTTCCCGATGCTTGACTCGATCCCCGCGTATACTTCTTGCTTCACGGTTCACGGTTCTTGCCCTGCACCTTTTACTAAAGGGAGAAGGAAAGGGCGGATGGTCGTGAATCGCGAAGGAACGACTTGGGTGGGGTAGGGTAGGTATATAATCTCGAGGCTGGGCAAACACAAAGTGGAAAAGCCTATACTGAACGACGATCTCGAGCCCTTGGCTCTGGGAAATTCACGGTAACCTCTATGGGGCGGGATAAAGTTAGCACGATCGGGCGTAGGTCGGTACCTTACCAACCTAGCTACCAACCTAACCTAACCTATATATATACCTGATCCCTTATACTCGCAACCCCCTCAACGTAGTAGAGTCTGACGTCATCGTTGCTCCGTCACGTAAGCGGCTGCTGCTGCGTTACGTAACAGCCACGAGAGTGCAACCACCGACTGCCCTACTTTGCTCTTTCGGCCAAGTCCCCCTCGTTCTATATTATCACTTCTCCCTTACTTTTACCTTTTCCCTATAGTTCCTCTTCTTTTTCTTCTTTTTTATTTTTCTTTTTTCTTTTCATTCTGTTTTTTCCCCCTGCAGCCGTCTGTGCCGCAGCGTTATACCACTGGGTACCGGAAGTTCCTCCTTTGGAAAGTCACCCCCTCGATAACAGGACCAACAGCAGTGAAGGTTCTGACTAATTGTCACCACGGAGGTGGGAAGAGCCAGAGGGTTTCTTTAAGTAATTTTCTCTACAGCGAAGAGCCTGCAGGGCCTCGATATTCTCGATTTGCGATTCTTAATCGAAAATCGACGAGAATCTATAATGAAATGAAATTACCTGCTTACTACGCAGCGCGGAGGATATCCGAATTAATTGCTTATTCAACTCGGGATTTTCTCTCCTTCTTATTGCGATCGCTGGTTTTAGTACATTCGTATTATACCCCACGGTCGTATATACCTATACCTAATACTTCGTCATATTACACGGTATATAGGTATATTCGATTGTTCTTTAAAATTCTCGTTATATATTCAACCTCCAGTAAATTTGACTAATTGACTTTCATTTTTACCCAATTCACCGTTCATGCGCGTTTAAATCAGCCATACCCAGCTACGAGTTGATGGGGATTTTCAATTTCAATCCTCGGCTTCATTTCAATTTTGTGGACCTAAATTCCGCGGGGAAAGTCGTGGAAAATTTTTTTCAATTTTTCTTCTTTGTATATACGAACATTTCAAAGCTATACCGATTTGGTATGATGAATTGACTCCGAAAGTGGACTCCCTTCTTTTTTTTTTTTTTTTTTTTTTTTGCACTTCTACGACTATAAGTATAGATATATACACGTTTCTACCCATACCTCGTCACTTTGCATTTTGAAAGGCAGCAATTCGTGATTGAGATCTCAAAATGACACTTTTTGGGGTAACGGTGTGTCCGCACCCCTCCGTCCCTTACACACTCTACTTTATGAGGTATGAAAAATTGAGGTCTATTTTTAAAAAAGTAAATGAGACGGGGAGTGATTCGGTATGAAAGCTGATCGCCCCTGACGAGAAAGGAAATTCGTTCCGCTCTTTTACAAAGTGTCCAATTTTAAGGGTCAGCATAATTTTCCAATTTCTCATCAATTATCATGCCGTTGGCATCTTATACTACGTTACATAAATTCAACGAGTCAATGATTAAATCGATCGGATAATCCCCGTTTTTTCTTCCATTAAACACGTTTCGTTCAAATTTTCCACGAAATTAAAAATCACCATTGGTCGGATCCGAGTATAAAAAAAACTGCAATTATTTGAGCATGGAGATCGTTTCATAAACGGAAGGTTTATTAACTTTTGCTAGTTTATTACGTTTTCCAGTCCGATATTTCATATCTTTCAACCTCGATTTTCTAGTTATATTAAATCGCGCATTAATTGAGACTCAGAATGATGAAAATCCGTCTGTTGATTATCGAGATATTGTGGGATGAAAAATTGATCACCTACACAGACCCGCAAAAGTTCATCTAAAACGAATCTGATCGGAAATTTTCCGGAACTCAAAACGTGGGAATCTTGCGGAAAATGTATTTTTTATTTTTAGGATGCTTAGAATAATTTCCTTTCTTTTCGGGAGTGCAGGAAAGTTTGAGAAAAAGACCGAAGATCGTAGAACCGTTATTGTTGCACCGGAAGTTCGCCGCTTTTCATTAGTCGCCATTATTATTTCTATCGAATTTTTTTTTTTTTTTTCTAACTCTTTTCCATTTTTTTTTTTTTTTTTTTTTTATATTGAAGAATAACACTTGCGGCTATAATCTCTCTCTTTCTCTCTTTCACTACAGACGATAATAAAACGAGATATAAACTCGCGCGTGACCGATTCAATTGCCCGCGCTTATAGTAACGAACGAGAAAAGAATGAGAAAAGTGTTGAGCGAAGAGAGATATACAGGGGATGGCGCGAAATATCACGAGATGAGGAGGACAGGTTGCTTTTATGTATAGACGAACCCCCTGTAAAGTTCTCACCGTTGTAATTTTTTAACGGCCGACTAACTGATTTTCGCTAGCTATAGTGGCGCCCAACCCTCTCCTCATCTTTCGAGGTGATGGAAAACTGCTGACGCCGAGACAAGGGCGCCAGAGTTCTGCACAAAGGCCGCGCGGAGTCCTTCGAGGCGATCGAAACTTCTCGAAAAATTATACATATACATGAGTATATTATTATATTGAAGATCGGTGTTGCCGTGCGGCGGGGGGGCAGCTGTTTTTCACTGTAGCGTTTATCCACGTATAATACACACACACATATATACATTCATCTTCATCAACACATTCACGTATATTGGCATATACTTATGTGTATGTATAACGCGGTTACAGAGTATCGATGTATCGAGAAATCGAGCCAAGGTCTCGCGCCTGAGCGACACTCACCCTAACCTAAACCGACTCGCTGAGGACGGCGTCTACGTTACATTATAGATATATCTATACATATACTTATACTATATAAACGTATCTATGTATGTAGGTATGTATACCTACATACGTACGTACTGCAAGAACGGGGGTTCCGGAATTCCCGCGTAATAAGCACGTGGGGTGGTTTCCGGCTCGGAAACCTTTTAACAGGGAAGTAAAAACCCTTCTTACACACAGATACACCCACCCACCCGCGGAAAGGTTGTATGTTTATTTGATATGCAAATACCACGGGCGTACATAGGTGTATATATATATATATATATATATATTCTTAGGATCTGTGACTATAATAACCTTTTTCCAGTTTTTTTTTTCTTGTTTTTTTTTTGCAAAAAGAAAATATTTACTCTTCTTGTATAAAAGGGTTTGAATTTCATTTAGCTTTTTATACCCCAAGTATATTATCTCATTGTCAATTACAGGTATATATGTATATACGATCGCAATGTTAGTCCATTTTTACCCACGATCTGGATATAATATATATTTCTCGATTATATCCAGACATATCGTGGAACCAATAAACGATAATCTTTTATACGTATTATACTTTGCCGGAAAATCCTTGGTGACATAAAATCCTGATATTTTTTTCTATTTATGTTATAGCGTTATGTTATGGCCTTATATACACGAAAATACTTCCAGGTTATGATATAGTTGGTATATTAGTGGCTTTATTCCAGAGCAAGTTGTTGGATGATTTGAAAATTTCGCGTAAAACGCTAAGGAATCTTGTACCTACTTGAAAAAAATCTTGCTTTCAAAGGATTTTCGGGGTACACTTTGAGTAGGGATATCCCAACGGTTAATACATTATTAACTATAACTGTCCCTGTCATTATCCGCTTTGTACATCTCGCTTCAATTTTGGAGAAATTGAATTAGGGCTCTAGAGGGTAGAAGTACGTACTTAATAATGGATTTTCAAGAATTGCCAATTACCTCTGAAGAGGATATAAGACATAACCATTGACAGTAAAAAGAAGAAGGAAATGAAGAAGAAGGAGAAGAAAAAAATCGTCAGATAGAGTTTGAAAAAATTCGGAGATTCGGAAAGTTTATAGTGGCAACCCGAAACACGTGACGTTGAAGTCGACGTGTCGATCATAATCTAAGTAAGCATATCTCAGATTCTCGAATATTAAAAAATGGTCTCATCCTTCTTTCAGACAAAAGTTGAAATCATAAACAAAATACTAATTCAGATTGTAAGATATCAGTTCAGCTTTACCAAAATTGAAATAACAGTACCGTCAATCTCGTGAATTGGGCCAACTGGAATGGTTTTGGATGCTACATAAATGATGAAACTTAATCCTCACAATTATTCACCGCATATTTCATTTGGCATGAATCAATTATTGTCCAAATGCCAGTATTGAAGGGTGAACATGAACGTCATCTGCACTAGATTGATCAGAAGTGTTTCGAACGAGAGTTTCATAAATAAAGAGTGTCTTTAATGAGAGCTGGTGTTTCATTTGATAGTTGACGCTTCAAAGTCTCCCTCAAGCATCACCTTGCTTTGTGCAAGATATGCAATCTCGTATGAAAGGGGAATGAGGTTTACATAGACACGCGTGATATGAGATGAGGTCGAATGGCTTGCTGGTCATCACATCCTTTGATCAAAAGACTGTGCGTTTGCAGAACTGCAGGATGCACATTCGATTAGTACACGCCCATTGAATGATGAATACGAAATATAGACAGCACATAACTACTTAGTACGACATTTGAATTTGTCGACAAATGCCCGCTCGAATATTGCATCCATTCTGTGGTCATGAATTTCAACAATTTCGTCACTCAAGGACGTACCCACATCCTCAACTGCGTGAAATTTCCATGACCTTATACAAGAAAGTTGTATACGTGACCATCGCAACATCCAGTGCAGACGCTGGTTTGCAGCAAGTACTTGACTAACGATTTCTTCACGGAATCAGTTTCCAGACAGATTTCCAATGACCTGTAACATATGTCTGGTACATAATTCCTGACGAAGCAATCATCCAGAAGAAGAGCTGTTTAACTACAATCTTCTTGACGGACAGTTACGTGGAACGAACTTTAATAAAATCTGCATGAATTGCTGCACAACACCATTATGTGTCTTCTCTGACTTGGAATAACTGAGCTTTTGATGAGCTTTTTATCAATTTTGTTAGTCCGTTCCATGCGCCTGTCTGTTGAGGAAATTTTGAATGAACAACTTCTCAATCAGATCATTGGCTGGTCCGCGAATTCACCCATCGTAGATTGCTGGCTAAAATGACCATTCCATTTAGCAAATTGAATGTTTTCAATACCCGAATTTGCAGGGGAAACGTTCATCACGAACATACTTTATCTCGCCTGCCATGCGTGAGGTGAATTTTCTGAATCCCTTTCCTGCAGTAACTACGGCTTGGAAATTTTACTTAAGGTGATCAATACAGCTTGGTTACGGGAATCAGAACAGGTCCAGAATTTATTTATATTTAACCAAAGTTCATTTCACAGCAAGAAAAATGTTTACTTCCAAAACTTGTGTCGTAAGGATTTCAGAGCACCGTTGCTGCGATTAAGGTCGTTATAAGGGCTCTTTTTGTTCGAAAAGGAAATCCTCATCAAGTGAACGAAGGCATTTTTTAATGCTTTTGTTTTGGCCACGTTATCTGCAAATTAGTAGCGCAGATTTTGTCAACTTTGGATAATCGGCTATAAGTTTGCACACGGACAATTTTTCTCTCAGATTCCTTCGTTCTCATGATGAGGATTTTTTTTCTGAACAAAATGAGCTCTCAATTACCTCGATTGGACCTACAGTGCGCCAAGATCCTTTTACGACACAGGTCTTAGAAGCGAACATCTAGTTTCATGTAAAATAAACGCTGGTAAAAAATAAAGACTATAGTTTACATTTGTGAAACCAAACTGTACTGGCCCCTTCAAGGATGCAAGTTTGTTCCATCAAATAAAAGACGTATTGGCATGAAGAAAAAATTCCAACTGGATTACCATCTGCGACCAATTTCTTTCCAACAACGATTCTCCAGATATATTCAATTTGAAAATAGGATGAGTGGTTACCAGCCATTTTCTGTCTCATTCCAACAAGATGATTCGATGATTTCTCACCCAATTCCGGCAACATGTTCGAACCCCTAATCGTAAACCTGTCCCATACGTCAGGCAGCAACCGCAGAGTAAAAGCCTACAGGGTCGAGGAGTTATTAGGGTGGCTCCAAGTGGTGCCGGAAGTTGTGGGTCTCTTCGGCTCAAGGTCACCGCGTGGACCCTTCGGTATACGGTGTGGTACGATGTGGCCATACCACCTTGTAGCTGGTGCAGCTGGAAGCAGCCACGTAAAGCGTTCCAAGGGTTGATCGCGGTCGACGAGATCCACGGGCAACTACGTCACCCTCAGGATGCTGAATTCTGGGTGCTAGATGCTGGATGCTAGATTCTGGATTCTGGATGCTGGATGCTGGAGGCTGTAGCCGCGAGGGTGGCGACCCGGAGAAGAGCGCAGGCGTATAGTAAGGGTGGGAGGGCGGGCAGCTCACTGCGCCCGGGACACGCTCAACGCCCGAGAACCGCGAGGGCCGCGCGCGGGTGTCGCAAGCCTTACCTTGCCTTTATACCTGGTGCCCCGTCGTCGTTACCTGTCGTCGCCCCCCTGTTAACGGCCAAGAACGATTATATCGACAAGCAAAGACGAGTGACGTTCGACTCGGTACCGCGACTCCTTTTGCGAATTCGCGAGAGAAAGAAAACCGAAAAAAAAAAAATCAAAAATTGTTGAAGGGAGAGATCAGAGGACCCAAAAACCACAAAAAACGCAGCAAATTGTAGAGAGAAAGGAAAGGGGTGATTGTAGCGTTCGAAAGATGCACAAAATACGTTTAAAGTGTTGAAAAACTGGGGTCTAATTCCCCCTCCTGAACCCAGAAGAGGAATTTTGATAGTGAGGCTGGTATACGTTTTTGAGGGTGCGTGCGTTTTGATGTGCGGGTTTTGAAAGCCGTCGATAGTATTTTCTTCACACCACATAGGCACCGGACAAACGAAGAGACACCTGAGCACATCTCATCATCTTCAGGAAGAAAGACCAGGATAAGAAGGATCGGAAAGACCGCAGGGGTCCTGTCAAATCTTCCCGCGTGCGGGACCAGGAGAATATCAGCAAGCTTTGAAAAAGTATCGAAAACGCCATGAGCGAAGGAACCCCAAAGACTAAGGTCAAGTCGGCATCTCGTCTGGAGGCCGGTATGATCATCACCGTTCATACGATTAGAAATAGTTACTTAAGGATCTCTCACTTCCATGCCCATCAGTTATAATCTGTGAAACTGAAAATCTCTTGTCCTTCCTCTTTCTTTTCTCATTTCGAAAAACCATCATCTAGGACCATTGACCGCTTAGGCAGACTTCATCCACGTTCTGGATGTCACTGCAGCAATTATGAAGTTTCCAGGCGCAAAGCCTTCACTAATTGAACACATTTACCTTATAGTCGCTTGTAGGCTACCTTGGATGGAAAAAGTGTTCTTTTAGATTCGCAAACGTCTACGATAGTACAGAAGACAAAACTGACTTCATTGTTTTTTTTAGAAATACCAGAAACTAGTCACCTTGTCAAATTTGCAATGGCAATTGTGCCAAACAGTACAGATTTCTGCAATTTCTAGAAAGTACAAAAAGTGTGCGATCCCCAGGTCTGGCGAATCTGAAAGAACGTTTTTATACCGTGTGTGAACCAGCGGTGAATTTCTCTTGGCAACTGGTACCTGCGGATTGGTACCGGACGATACAAGGGTGAAGAATCTGTTCGACGTTAAGAGGGTAAAGAAAGGTTCTTTGATCAAAGGATCGAAGGAGACTCGAAAGTACTGTCTCTTCCTTGATCCAGATCGTTCAGGTACTCTCAGTTCCAGATCCCTCCCACTTTATACGGTACGAAATTTTGCACCGTGTGTTTGACGTGGTTATATATATATGTATATCACCCGTAATCGCAGCCGGTACCACGCCAAACATCATTACAGCCCGGAAGTTCTCCCGGTAATTGCAGAACGTAAGGAAAACTGATCGATTCCAAAAAAAAAAAGAAAAAAAAAGGAAAAAGGAATAAAGAACCGAAGAAGTAACTTGTCGATTCTGCGGTCTCCCGTGTCGTTTATCAAAGCAAAGGGAATAGAATTGTCTTCTCGCGTTAATTGCTTCTTGGTTTATTGACCATGCTCAAACCCGTGCAAAGTTCGTTTCGAATTCCGCACACCGTATACGGCCATTATTGTCGTACAATGCAAATCCGAGATATCATCCCACTGCATGGTCTCCCGGTGCATTATCTACCGCAATAGCTCACCTAGACGTGTCTGAAGGCCGCAGACAATGAGTGATGAGCAAAGTAATTAGTAAATGGTAGTTAATCACGGGGGGGGGGGGGGAGGGAGGGGGATGGGGATGAAGGTATTATATCGCGTGCCATTCCCCAGGGGGAGGAAAGGATCGCAACAACGTTTTAGTACAAAGTGGGGACTAAGTAGCCCTTCTGATCTATCATCATGGAAAACCCTGGGAATAGGTAACAGGAGCAGTCCGAATCTCTGGTCTCTGAAATGACTTCTCATATTTGCTCATTCGTGATGGGCACAGGGTGCAATAATGCCACGCCTCGAGGGTTTGGACTGATCGGTTTTATTTCGTTGTTCTTCCACTAAAGTTCCCAAAACTCATCATCAAGGTTATAATCGTCCTTCCAATAGTTGGGATTGATGATAGACCCCTACAGTATGATCAGAGCATTTCTTCAGTACCCAGGTGCGCGAACAGTCAAGACCGAAGTGGATCAATTAACTTGTGGTAGATCATGAAGTGGGTGGATGATACGCGTGCAGAAATCGTAAAGACCTTATGTGCAGGGGGGTGGGGGGTTGTATGAGCGATAAATAGACTTGTACTGATGATTTCTGTACCCCGCACATGTGCCTTATGCGTTAAGTTACGTGCATGTAGGTGTTACACGTTATCCGGGAGGTATAGAGCTACGGAACTCGGGCTGGGTGCCTCTGCGGGTAGCGGGCTGAGGGGATGATGAGGCTGCGCCGCTGTGGTAGGACAGGACAGGAGAGAGATCAATGCGGAGTGCCGAGTGCCGAGAGCCCCAGCCTCCAGCTTCCAGCCTCCAGCCTCCCTCTGGCTCTCTCTCTGGTGCTCTGGGTTCTGTGGCCCTCTCGCCCTCTTGCTGCCGCCAGTCCCTCACGTACCCAACGGCGACCCACCGACCTATATTTTACTTGAATTTCCGCGCACCAGCCGCACCACTAGGATAAGGTGGGATAAGGGTGAAGAAGGAATAAGGGTGTTTGCCTGGCGCCGGTCGCCTCGCCTCGCCTCGGCTCACAAACTCATCGTTAATATGAAATTTGGTAATCTTCTGTTACCACCGTCACCTTCGATATCAGACATTTTACTTCAGGACAAATGAAACTACCCCCATGCTCGCTTTGCACAACTCAATATCAAATCGAATGCGAGCTATCGGCTGTATACTGACAAGAAAGGGTTCCGATTTGATTCATTTTGCAATGTGTTGTTGTTGATCAAAAACTAAGCCATACATTTTTTTTTTTTTTAAAGTACTGATAATCACTTTTAGGGGATGAAACAGTAGCCTCCAAAGTTGAGCTGAAATCGGTCGAATTTACGATTTTACACAGATCAACGTCATTTTCGATTCTGAAACCAATTGGGAATACCTGCTCATGATGAGAAATGAAGTATTATCGGCGAAAATGATGTTGTTCTGTGTCAAATGATGAATTCGAGCGATTTCAGCCCAAATTTGGAGGCTGGTTTCATCCCCTAAAAGTGTTGATCTTAACAAAATTTGAAAAAAAAAAATATATATCGCTTAGTTTTTGGTCCACTTTATACTACAACATATTGCAAAATGAATCAAATCGGCGGCAGCAGCCTGGGAACCCTTCTTTGTGGGATGAAGAATTGATGGATACTCCCAAGAGGGTAGGATACACATTAAAAAGGACCTATCTGACGGACTGAAGGTACTCCCCAAAGGATTTTGTCAATAATCCTCTGTTTCGTCACTGATATACAATACGTCCCTTTCGAGTACCTACAATCAGGTCGATGTCAGAACTTGCAAACAATGTCGTATATCGTTAAAGGGGCACATTTGAGTTCGTCCCCCGTCTTGGAAGACATTTTTAACTAGCTGTACCTTCTGTATTGATGAAGAAACCTTCCAAGAGTTGAACATGGAAACGGTGGGTTGTTCGAAAACGAAAATTAGATCCCATAACGACTTCTCCATCTCAAATCATTACTGAATTATCCTACTATGTCACCTAACTTGTGCATTTTCCAGTCTGCTCACCATTGCAGATGCATCTTTTGAGATAATGCAATGGAATTTGCAAGACATGATCACCAAAAATCCCACTATGGCGCTGTGGAGCGGTTTTTTCATATCTCCATTACTTGTAGGAGAAATTCCATTTTTTTTTCGTTTTCTAACAAAGAAAATGGTCGTACGGATTATAATTTTGGAAATCCGCTTCGTAGAGCGATTGCTACGATTTTCTTGATCTAAAATCTGGCTAAAATTTGACTTTTGAACTATTAGCTGCAGTCCAGCTGCAATCCTGGTTGGAGTCAAAAATGCGCAAATTGAATAGAACTAGTACAAATAGCTCCTAATTGACGGTTTGATATCCGGAGGTTTAGGTTGTCTCATTCTTTTCGTTAAATTACAATCTATCGACACTCCTAACCGTGTGGACATTCCTCTATTGATAGAAAAGTCATAACTCTTAGAAAAATGTGGCTTCGTAGAAGGCAGTCGAAGAATGAGCGATTGTCGTACCTGTAATGGACTCATAGGCGAAGAAGTAGGTACTCGGAAATCGAAGAGAATCAATTTTGCTATTTCCGTTGATTTCCGCTCACTGTGGATGGTTTCTAGAAATTTAGGACGATTTTCAGTTCGAGAGAATCCTGAAGAATACATTTCAAGTCATGGAGCGATCCCTAATGCCTATAAATGTGTTCGGAAATCAGTGGCAATCACAGAAAATCGCAGGTAGTCTTAGGGAGTCGTTCTCTCGAAGCCGCTGGATATTCACTGGGATTCATTGATGAGAATCGCTCAATGTTCTCAAATTTATTCATCACTATTTCCTGGAGCTCTGAGTAAATCACAGGAAATCAATAGAAATCGTCAGGGATTATCTATTTTCAGGATTCCGGTGTATTCGCATCCCAATCATTCCTATATGTTGATTTTTCGTTGATTTCCAATTATTTCTCTGTCATCTCGCATTGAATTTCTCCCTGATTCTACAATTTTTAATACTTCAAAGATTTTAGATCAGAAACAAATGAAAACTGTTCAATTATTCGATCAATGGATAAAAATCCGCAAGAGAAAAGAACCAGGAATAAGAAACTAATCAATTCTAAAGTACTTGGTGCCCCAGCTGCTCAAACGAACAAATCACTTTTTTTGAACGTCAATTTTCTTTCCACCAAGACCGGGTAAACGAGAAAAAAAATTATTGATTTGAACATATTGTGAAAAAAAAAAGTTGATTAAAGTCACTTTTTTCCACCTGCGCACACAAAGTTGTGTATGTTCTCGTTCTTTTTTGCGTTTCTCCTTTTTTCATTATACCAAACTACTTTTAAAAAGTTTAGAATCAAAAAGTAATAGACGGAATATCGGATAGAGTTCAGAACTTGCAAATTGCGAAATGTCGAAATGCAGACAGCTCAAAGATCCGAAAGTTAAAAACTCAGAAAGTCCAAAAATCCCCAAATTTAAGGAAAACTCCTGACAAAGCTGTGAAATAATCAACGTTGCATAAACGAATTCCGAGATTCGAAGTTTTTGCCTTTCGGATCTTTAGCTTTCGGAATTTTAAACCTTCAGTGTTTTTCTATTCGAAGTTTTTTAAACTGGCGCCGTAGACTCTCAGGGAAATAATCTTTCGAAAAACTCTGAGTCGGTAATAAAAAAATTCGGAATTTCAACCTTTTGCAGCTTTAGAAATTCGGAATTTTAATCCCACCCCATCAACCAGAATAATTTCGCAACTTCTTTTTGGCAAAAGGACATTTCTCACAAACTTCATTGATTTTGTTAGTTCTATACGAAGGGGTCACTGAAATTTGATAAGAATTAATATTTTTGTTACTTTTCAACTATTCGGAGACGTACAAAAAGTAATGCTTCTCCGAAAATTTCTCATCTCTTCACTCATACCCTTCCTATTCCAACCCCTCATAGAATATGGAATGAAATTTAGTTAGTCGGTTAGTTTTCATTTCATCGTCAGTCTGCGGTTCGATTAGTTCTCTTTAGTCAATTATCTCGCTGTCTCATTAATATCAAACAAGTTTAACGACCCTTAGAGAGGGAAATGATTTCTTTTTTCTCTTCCACTGATGAGAGAAACTTGTCGAATGTCGATAAGCAAATAACGAGTTCGTATGTGTTTTTCCTGATTTGGTTGTTAACGTTATTGCGACGTTATTTGACCAGCTTGTCATTTCCTAGTAAACGTTATTGCATGTCGTCGTTATTCTTCGTATACATCAATTGGGTTTATCCTCAAGTTGCGGATACGACGAAGCCGCAGATGGTCGAGAAGTGAAATGTACAAAGTATTCCTAGAAGATTAACAGCCCACGAGTAGATGATCGACAATATACAAGTCTCGGTATGCATCAGACCGCAAAAGTCGATAAATAACGCGTCGAATGTCTTGTTCCAACTTCCAAACCCCCCCGTAACTTAAGTCCGAAACATTTATTCTCGAACGTCAGCGTTATTTCCTGACTAAATCGACCGAATCCCAATTGACAAACGATCCAACGGAGCCCGATATACGTGCCCACGTTTTTCAAGCCTTCAATTGTTCCCCGTGGTGACTATTTTCTAGGAGGTTATAATCGATGACTGCATTGCAATCTCTTGGGAAAAATTTGCTAAAAATATATATGTATATATATACGTAACTGCCGTAAAATGACCAACGGAAAGAAGGAAATTGTCGGTCGTTTTTCACTCACGACTCCCTGCCAGGGCCCTGACAATGAAACTGGGGACCGTGCTGAGAGACGAAGTCAAAATTTACCATCCGGGACACAGTTTGTCTACGTTTTTGAAAACCGTCGCCAGTCGACTGTGCCCAAAATCCCGGTTCCGATGCTACGAAGATGGCTTAGCTGCTGTTCTGGGGGACCGTTGAACGGTGATATTTACAAGGGCAGGATTGTAATTGTGATTTTCAAAAGCTGCGAGAGGTCAAAATTTCGTATTATTATACTATCGACTCAGAGTTTTTAGAAAGATTATTTTTCCGAAAGTCAACGTAGCCAATTTGAAAAACTCTAAATGGAAAAGCACCGAAGGTTTAACATGAGATTTTAACTATCAGATCTTATAGCTGTCTGCATTTCGACCTTTCGGAATTTTCAACTTCTGAACTCTATCGTTTCTAGAAATTCAAAACCGCGTCTTAAATAAATTCGGAGTTTTTATCATTCGGTACTTTTGGAATTCGTAACTTCAATTCCTCCCGTATACATCAGCTCTCACTAGAGACGTTGATCCGCAAAAAACGAACATTTTTGCCGCACCCTTTTCTCACGCTATAGTCAAGGCCGTGATCTTTCTTCAGAGTTACAGTAGAGACTACATAATCATTCTGAAGAATTAATAACAGCCGGCGGTTTTTCTTGGTGATTAATACGAGTCTTGTGTAATTACGACGTCGTCTTCATCTTTTTAATTATCCTCAATGAAAGATGTGAGGCTTCCGAGCGATTGACGAAATTCGATCCACAGTTTTTTGGGAACTAGAGAACCGATTCATTTTTATAAAACTTAGGAAAACATCGCGTAATTTTGGAAAAGAATGTTTTAGTATTTCATTATTTCACTATTTCACCATTTTTCCCAATAAAGACATAAATTATTGACATTTGCCAAACTAGATAAATTGACAATTCATAGATTAAGTGAATCGACCAGTATGCCAAATAAATGTGAACTTTTCGTCATGTTGGCAAGGGAAATTACTTGGTCACCTTTTGCCAAAATAATACGACATTCACCGAAGTTTCGTCGAAATCGGTTCTGTCGTTTCTGAAAAATTGCCAATCGCGTTTTCGAAATGGTTCAGAGCATCCGCAAAAAAGTGGTAATTCTTCATTTCTATGGTATATTTTCTTTCATTTCATTCTTGAAATCAAGTCCGGATCATGTTAGTACTGTTTGAGAAGAACCGAATCTCTCCATAGGATTGAAAATTGTTTAATAAGTGCAGAAGTTGATCACGCGATTATCAAATGAAATATCATGCCCAGAATTTGAAAAGGTTCCTCAGAACTAAGTCCTATTCGCCAGACATCCGTGTCAGGTAGACGTTCAGATCACTCAGATGAAGATGATCGGGTATTGAACCGTATGGAACTCAAGACTGAATCCCTATAATTTCTCTGATCTAATAATAAAAAAATCAATATATTGTTAATGTTGCCATCAAAATCGTGTTACAAAGTCAATTTTCGATTATTCGAAAGGGACCAAGGGATCTAATACCACAATAACTTGGTTTACTGAACAGCTTCCAAAATTACGGATATCCTGTAAACTCTACTAATTGTCATCATGGGAACTCAGTCGTGAATCCCTGATTTCCCTAATCTGATAAAAAAAAACATCGTATAATATTCTGTAAACTATACAGTAAAATAGTGAATGATTCCGATATTGATAATTCAATTTTCAATCGACCCTAGAGTGAGGTAGTACCGTCTATAGTTTCAAACAGCACTCCCAAAATCCACACGGAATTTGAATTACCAAACTAAAATACTTAGAGTGTGAATTCTAAGAAGAATCTTAGAATAAACTAAAATACGAAATGTTGACTTCTGCAGGTATACAGGGACTTCTCTTACAGTAATAATATATCGTTCTGTTCGATGTGAAGGTGAATTTCACCTGCATCGAACCTGTCGCAGTATATCAGACCTGCTATCAGGTCTTGTGTGTCTATATATGTGTACCTTGTTGGCAATAGGCCTGGACAATTCTTACAACGATTAGGATTTGGTCAGTGCCGTTGGCAGTGGTCGTTGGTAGAAACAACTGTGAGGAAACGTTGAAATTGTATTGTATTGTACATGATACATACAGTGGTATGATGTAATTTACTACATAGGCACATATACATACATATACGTTGTATATACTATCGGTGGTCTGCCTGCGGTCGATTGCACAATAAAAATATCTGCTTTTACCTCTCATTGCAATCTTTTACAGAGATGTGCCTTCTACCAACGATATTTCATTATATAATTTCATATTTCCTCCCGCGATCTTAATTCGATTCATTATTCGATTTTCAGGAGATGGTGGGGGCGCCGCTGGCGATGGCGAACCCTTCGTCGGTGGCAATAATGCCGAGAAGATGTCGGGATACGAGACGAACCTCTACCTCTACAGCGTGAGTCTTATTAGCATATTATACCTAACCCTCTCGTGTCAAACCTGTAACAGCCGTTTCGTGTTGGTCACAAAGGGCCGGAATGACCCCAGTCGTTTTGTTTTTCAAATGGCTGCCATACGGAATTAATTGATAAAATGAGGGGGAAAATTCTGGGAAAATAATAAGGGGCGTTTTCACAATGAAAAATCACGCAATTTCTGAATTATTGAGTATTTTGGGATCAAATTTATGAGCGATGATCTCGAGACGTGGTACTTTCAGAATAAAAGAAAGTATTTCATTCCGAGATCTGAAGAGAAGAAGTTCCGAATGGTCAAGATTCCGGATTTATTTCAGACGCGTTTCTGAGTTTCTAGAAACGTTAGAGTTCTGAACTAGGAAATTCCGAAAGCTTGAAATGCAGACGGCTCAAAGACCCGGAAGTTCAAAGCTCAAAAAGTACAAAAAACCGTAAATTCAAGGGAAGCTCATGACAAAGCTGCCAAATAAACGACGTTGCATTTCACGAATTCCGAGATTCGGAGTTTTGACGTTTCAGAATTTTTAACCTTCGGTGTTTTTCCAATTGGTTACGTAAACTTCCGGGGGAATAATCTTTCGAAAAACTGTCAGTTGGTAGTATAAAACTTCGGAATTTTCACCTTTTGCAGCTTTTGCAATTCGGAATTTCAATCCTACCCGGTCGTGTCTGCAGATTCATAGTAAAAAGAAAACGACAATTATGTCTTCATATTCATATTTACCTGCTGAGAAATCTGATACCGAATACCGGGAAATACACACGTGGACGATACCCGCGTATCACATATTCGTTTGACCTTGCGACTGGTCGTCCTTACCCCAACGTCGAGGTGCGTCGCAGATCCAGAACGAGACACCGTCGGGCAATATAGGGCCGTTTGGGGTGCGAGGTACGAGGGTAAGGGAGGCTTCGGGACTCGGTCGAGGTCGAGCCTCACGGTCTGTATAAGGTACTGTCTCTACGACGACGACGACGTCGACGCGGTTTAACGAAGGACCGCGAAGTCTCCTTAACCTTCGCTCCCCTGCATCCGACAGCTCAGCTCACCCCCGCATTTTCACGCCTGTCCCACTTTCGTAGACGCGATTATTAAGGGTTGCCCTCATAAAATTAATGAGGATATACATATACATGTATAGGTTTATGCAGATTTTTCCTTACAATGAAAACTATTCATTTCTGTATACCTGCAGAACTGTACGACGTACTACTATACCATGACGGACGTATATCACTTCATGATCATTATCCGCAGGTATATTGCGCATTGCCTTTTTTTAATTCATAAAGTATACAGGGCATTTCATACCACTTCGACCTGGGTCTGACCCTTGACCTCTTGGGTTAGGCCCGCGATTTTTATATGGTTTTTCTTACTTTGAAAAGCAATCGGTTTTCTTTTTTCTTAGATTTCTTCAACTCGATCCGAATTTTCTAGAATTTTTGAAAACGGTCATATTGATCACCTCCATTCACAATTCTGGTATTAAATTGCGTCAGATATCAAAATGTTTCAGCTCATAGTCGGAGTGGGGAGATTTTTCCTTCTTAGTGTTTTCAAGCATTTTCCGAAAAAAAAATTTAAAAAAAAATGAGAAGCGGGAGTTAGTTTACTATGTATAGTTGCTAAAACATTTTTATATATTACAACAGATTTGAAACAATGATAATCATGAATGAGGAAATAAACAAATTCGAAATAAATTAGAAATATATTTCAAAAAACGACTTCTTGCAAAAAATCTAAAAAGATTTTTGAAAAATCTAGTGTGACGTATGAAAATATCTCAGTAGCCATCCATAGTAAAATGACTCCCGCTTTTAATTTTTTTAACGTTTTTTTTTTCCCCGGACACAGCATGAAATCCCTAAGAAGGAAAAATCTTCCCACTCCGGCTCTAAGCTTAAAAATTTTGACGTCTGACACACGAGTTTCAGAATTTTTTCACAATTTTAATCTGTACCGATCAATTTGACCGTTTTCCAAAAATTCTAAATGAAATTCGAATCGAGTCGAAAAGTTCTGAGAAAAAACTGAGTGCCTTTCAAAGTCAGAATAACCATACAAAAAAATCTTGAGCTGAATCCGAGAAGACATAGGTCAGACCCAGGTCGAAGTGGTATGGAATTCTCCATGTACCTACAGTACATGCAGATCAAAAAGCACTTTAATTAAATTTTGAGTAATAAAGTTTCTCCTAAATATTATATCTATATATGGTCGTATATGTATGTTACATACGAGATAACCGAATGCAATATAGGTACGTACCTACATAGGTAGGTATATCGAGGTTCCTATACACTAAACATCGAATGATATCAGCTAACGGATCGCTCTTGGGGCTCGGTATTGTGTTCTATCCATTCCATACAGAATTCGCTGCGCTTCGGAATCAGACCGGACCCAGGAATATACCTTGCTGTAGTATACCGTACCGCATATATATAATGTACATCTCTATCTATCTATATATATAATATACATACCTATATATATATATCTCTCGGAGCTTTTTCCACCACGATGTTTTCTTTCTTTTCTCTATCAAGTTTCCCTCCGGCCTCGGGTTTCCCTCGTAAATCAATAATTCCGCAGCTTCTACTCCCGGCAAGTCCGCTGCTAGCTTCTGTCTAAGTATCGTTACACATATGTTTTGTTACTTATTTTTTGCCACATCTATATATTCACCCGGCTACCTTTAGTTATATGTGGACTGAATAGAAATACGGCACACTATTTTAGAAAATAAAAAAATCCCGCAATCGTCAAATCCGCAGATTTATAACTACAAGGATCGACTGCACATATGAAGATATGTCTACGGTCTGTAAAGTTATTTGACAAGGATCCTTAAGGGGAAATGAAACACGATGTTCAAAAGCTACTTTCTTGGCAAAAACATATCCGATCAATATAAAATTGACAACAGCGATATAGAAGAATTAAACGAAGGACATGACACGACTCTTCGATCTCCAAAAATCGACCAAAAGTCTGACAGAGTATTCATCAAAAGTTTTGATCTTTTGAACGTTTTCTCGATTTTTAAAAATCCAAGAGTATCATGCCGTTTGTTCAATTCTTCTTTATCGCTGTTTTCAATTTCACATTGATCGGATATGTTTTCGCTGAGAAAATAGCTTTGAAAAATGCCAAGTGAGGAATCGTACTCCATTTTTTTTAGCCATCGCTCACGCTGGAGTATAGATGCAATGCCTCACTTGGATAGAGAATATAAACTAGACTGGTATCATCATCAGGGACGTCTGAAATTCATTCACCACATCTCTGCAAGCTGTAAAAAAATTTTCACTGTCGACTACTTATAGGTACGACGTGCAACTTGGTAGAGCACTTTGACACTATTTGAGGTTAGTTTGGCCCAGGGATAAGTTTTTGTCGATGAATTCCACGCAAGGTGTTCACAGACTGAGTTTGCACTCTGTGCTAAGTGCTTCATTGCATTTCCATCTCCACGACTTTGAAATTTGCTGGGTCTACTTGAATCGCCTATATAGATAGTGGATAATGTTACGACTTGTAAAGGCACAGGGAAAAAGGAATCGGGGTCAGGATCTGAAGGGAATAATTACGGTAGAGAAAAGAAGAAGTGATTCGGGGGAGAGGTGAAAATCAGCATTTGTCTGCTCGTATATTTGCTCGAAATCTGCTTTAAATCCGCCTAAATCCGGACGGATCCGCTTAAATCCTACCGTTGACGACGACTTCGTCGTCATCACCGTAGTCATTCCACTCGCTGAACAGACGTCTCTCACAGTCGTCGAGATGTCGAGCTTATACGTTACACTCTTCGCCCGAACACCCACCAGCCCTCTGTAACATGAACAAGTTACGACTTATGTTAGACGAGGACAGACTCGAGAGATTTTCCCACGAATACATATATAGGTATATACGTATACATAAAGATGTATTGCGGAACTCACATCCCGATTCCATATTCCATATTATAATAGCAATCTCGGCAGATGATGTGGAAGAGATTTCGATTTCGCTGCAGATCAAATGTGATCGGATATGAAAAATAAAATTCACCTAGAGTAAAGTGGGTATTTTCTGAATTACTATGAAGATTGATGCTCACTTGTATCGTCCCCTTATTCAAAATGCTCTGATAAATTCTGCAAATCTAAGGAATTATACTTTTGTTCCATATATAAGAAGTAGCGAAATTTAAGGCGATATGGAACATGTCGCTTCGAACGTAACCTAGCTAACATAGGAAATATGAATATGACTGGAATTCTATTAGTTTTTTCCAAACAATAAAATACTCAGCCATTTTCTGCCATAGCGAAGCATTGTTCTCCTGAGTTTCATTCCGGTGGGTTGTATAGTTTGGAAGAAACTAAGAATCGCGTTTTCGAAGTGATGACAATTGGTAATCGTGGAATTCCGAACATATAGTCACTTGGCACCTTGAGGCAATATGAAAGTCAGTTCGAAATTCAATTATTACCGAATCTTCGTCACCTCGAAAACGCAAATCGTATTTTCTCGACGACTACCCAACCGATTCGACTGAACCCTTGACAAATGAATTCAGTTTTTTTGGCAGAAAGTGGCTAAATTTGTCACTTTGTCAAAAGAACTGATAGGATTTCAGTAAAACTCGTGTTTTTTATGTTAGCTAGGTTAAGTTGGAAGTGATCTCGACGCTATATTACCTCAATGGCCCAGTTTGCCCGAGTTTACCCTGTAAATTTTTAGACGTAAATTCTAATGAAACTTTAACGTAGACCGATCGCCGCACGGTACGTTATAGTGCATAGAATATATTAATCAACGGGAGCGGTCCTCCCTGAATCTGTAATAAGTTATGCACCGTGATTGAGGAGCAGGATCGAATAAAACAGAGTTTCAAACTAGTTGCAACGAGTAATGAATTGAAATTAGCTGCCTGTATCCAGCTATATCGACGCCATTGGGACGTTCGTTGACGAGATAATTGTCTCTTACGGGTCAAATAACGCTTCTCGACCAGCCGGTTATAATTCTTATAACAATACAATACACTCGATATTTATGCTACCGAGAATGAAAATACGCATTCGATCACTGCAGATTGATTTGTGTCCATAGTGGCAAACTTTATCCCATCATTTGAATAGAAAAAAAAATAAATAAATAAACACTTTTGAGCTCAAATATTTCCCTAATTCTACTCCATTCCATGTCAAAAGTTGAACGGGTACAAATTCCTGTAACGAAAATTCATAAATAATAACTTTAGAAAATTTTCCAATTTTTGCAACTGACGATCAATTTTCATTTCTAATTAGAGAATTCTGCATTATTGGAAGCGTTCAAATTTCTCGCTATTTCAAGTTAACCTCAAATAGTGTCAGAATAACTCCAAGTCGCACTCTACAGCGTATCGAATATGATTTTTTATTTTATTTTTTTTTTTGCAACGTAGGACGTTCATCGTTCGGAAAAATTCAAAGTTCGTGGAATAATTCTATTCCTTTTCCGTATTATATCGAAATGCTTGTTAATTTTGTTTGCCAACGTGGGAGGGTGACGACGTGGGAATATGCCGGGGTGGAAACTACTTTGCAACTTAGTCTTAACGATAAGTGCATCGTAAAACTTAGCCTCGGATCATATGTATACGTATGGAAGCCCTTTGTAGCTGCTATGTTTAGAGTAACAGGTAGGCTGGGAGTTGTAACTAGTTGAACAAAGTTCCTCGCAGTTGTATTTATAAGTATAATAGGTATAGAGTAACGCCGAGGAAATATTATGTACATACATACATACGTATAATTTACATGTATATATAAATTCTTATGTAGATACCGGGCAAATAACTCAAAAGTTGAAACAGCCCCAGGTGCAGAAAATAGCTTTTGACGAAGGAAAAGCGAGGGAACTTGCTGTGTGTATACCTAATTCGACGAAAATTGGGTTCAAGCTTAACGCTGGAACCCAAATTGACATGGACTTTGATAAAATAGGCACAGACTAACGGAGAATAAGAAGCTTTGCTAATTTTCACCGCCCAAAGTCTTGAGTTTTTGCCTCGCATTATATACAGAATGAAATTTTCTACCTACCTACCTACTGATTTAGCTCATGAAAACTTGGACGAAACATCAAACAAGTTTTCATCCCCTTAGTTAGTCAACAACGTACGGCTTGTGAAAACCGAGACAAACTAATAATCAAGTTCGTCTAAAATGAGGGAGATAAAAACACGCGGAGAAAGTATTATTCGGAAAAATTTTCATCATCCGAGAGTCTAAGCCGATTTATATGTAACTTATTCTAGGGCGCAAATTGGCTCATTCGTCACCCGCCAAATTA
This sequence comes from Ametastegia equiseti, assembly GCA_963989295.1. Lineage (NCBI taxonomy): Eukaryota > Metazoa > Arthropoda > Insecta > Hymenoptera > Tenthredinidae > Ametastegia > Ametastegia equiseti. The sequence goes on from OZ022390.1 coordinate 25,229,987, forward strand.
GCGAGTCTTATTTCATGTATTTTCAACTCTCGGAGTGTCTGCAGTCTCGACTTTACGTCATCATTCGATGAAAAAATTTATACCAATTTTCACGTCGCAGTTTCATCCTCGAAATACAAATACAAATACTTCGCTCGTTCCCCAATCTTCATTCTTACAGTCTGCAAACCTCTGACCTCTGGTCTCAACTGGACGCACATCTGCCTCTTTCATTAAGATATTGCCAAGCATATACGTCGCTCTTTCCCCCATGGACGGCGACATATTGTTGTCATTGCTCCGACAAACTTGCCTCTTTCCCTCGTCCAAATTGATTTTCGCTATTTTATTTTTCTTTTTTTTTTCTTTTTGAATCGTGGGTTTCTTTTTAATCTTATTTTCGCGGATATTTTCCGCAAAATCCATCGCATCTACGGTGAAAATAATTGAATAGCTTTTCAGACATTTTTAGACAGGGGAATCCGGAATTATCCTAGTCTTTTTTTTTACGAGGAACTGCAATTATCGGTCTAGTTTTGTTGACCATAATAAATAACAAGTTTTTTTTTCTATCAGGAAGTCTAAAAAAATCTACAATTATTTATGCCGAACTACGGAAACCTACGATTTTTGTAAAACATGCGAAAAGTTCAAAATAATATGAGAATGCGTAGATATTTGCATCAGAGATTCTATTGCAGTGGAATTGTAATCCCTTCAGTGCAGGAAAATTTCTACGAAATTTTAAGAAAATTCGCACGAAGTTCTAGTTATTGTTTTCTTTTTTGGGAAACCAACTCAAATAAATGACATCTTGCTACGTACTTCAACAATATTATGATTTTTTTAACACACTTTTTTATGGATAGTATTGAAAAAGTATCAGTACGCCATAAAATTCGGGTCATTTCAATAAAATTCAACAGCCAATTATGAAAAAATCGAGCAAATCATGATAAAATTTCGTTATTCATAGTATTTTCTTGAAAGAAACAAGAAGAATTGTCACGAAAATCTATGACTACTTGCAATAAAAAATTACGCGAAGTCTGGAACTCTCTGGAAATTTGCACAAATTTGCATTTTCAAGTATATTGTAGTGTACTATTTTCGCCGGTGAAATTCTCGATTTATGGATCCAGACAGAAAACCTCGACTGAATCGTTGACCAGAAACTAATACATCGCCTGGGAATGACGGTGCAAACCAAGAATTGTATCACGTCCCTTACTACCATCACGTTATGGGTATAATTCTCGCTGTGCATCGTGTATCATTTTATTTCTCGCGAAACCCCCGTTGATACTATCTTTCATCGCATAAAAAAAAAAAAAAAACGCTGCTCTTTTTTCCCCGCTATAATAAATTTGGGAAAAGTAAAATCCGGGCCATGTGCCTTCTTCACTCACATTCTGAGTAGGTACAATCCTCAAGAATCGTTTGACAGCACAAAAATCATGATAACGATCATTTTTTCGCAGGAGGAGATGGAGGACCGGCCTCGTATCTCAACGCTTCTCAACAGCCTGGCAAATTACAGCAACACGATACCAGTCGCCACAGATCCAGACAGCAAGCCAGCCCAACCTCCGGGCGGTGGGGCCCGGATGGGCACACTGATCGGTGTCTTTCTACCCTGCATCCAAAACATATTTGGCGTTATCCTCTTCATTCGATTGACATGGGTCGTTGGTACAGCCGGGGCAATTCAGGGCTTCCTGATCGTACTCTGTTGCTGCTGTGTCGTAAGTATCACCAACATACATGTGTGTGTGTGTGCCTCAAAACGATCTTCGAATTGGACATACAATGCATCATTCACCTCATGGGACACAGACACCCTTAGAAGTCAAAGCGATATGATAAAAGACACAATTCTTTGATCAAAAAAAGCTCAAGAGAGATCCAAATTGAGTGACAAATGTACAAACTGCAGGGTGAATTTCTTGTGTCTTTTGTTCAAGTGCAATGCATAGAACTTTGTGGGAAAACTTGTTGAAGGGTAGGAGCTACTGGAATCGGCTGAGTCTAAAAAAACTGTTGTTTTGCAAATCCACATCAAGATGTACAGACTTTGTGCAAAATCGAAGTGATTTGCCGCAATAGGTGGTACTTAGTGTCTCTATCACTTTGGCACTCCACTGCATATACTTGAGCCGACTTAAGTCTGATGATAGAAAATTTCAAGCCAACAAAAATGGTCATGAAAACTACCCCCACTGCCTTGAGTAACAAAATTGGATGAAACGAGGTGGTAAAAAAAAGTTTAGGGATTGTTTTTGGCTAGGATATTGGGTCGTTATAGATTCTACTAGGTCGAGGAACCTCGACTATAACAAGCATTGAATAACAGTTAAGAGAATCGATCGGTGATATAGTAAGGATTGGGTCAAGCGGGGGGTGTTCGAATGAAGGTCAAGTTACACCGCTACGTACGACGTGACATTGCCCGACGTCTACCACGCGTCAGTCTTAATTATGGGCTAATCAATTATCGCCCAATTAAACTCCAGTCCGTAACTACTGCTAGTATAATACTACTAATTCCCACAGACCATGCTGACGGCAATCAGCATGAGCGCGATCGCTACAAACGGCGTGGTTCCAGCTGGTGGTTCATACTTTATGATATCACGAAGTTTGGGTCCTGAATTCGGTGGGGCCGTTGGTATGCTCTTCTACATGGGCACCACCCTGGCTGCCGCCATGTACATCATCGGTGCTGTTGAAATCGTACTGGTAAGCAACACACTGCACCATTACTTATCTCTCACGAATGTGTCAAAAGTCACTGCACCATTGTCAGTATGAGAATGTACTCTGGAACTGCAAAACTCACTGTCGAATCGCACTGGTTAAAAAGCACCGCTAGCTGTTCAGCCACTAGTACCATTCTTGAAGTGTTCAGCAGCTGGTGCTTTCGCCTCGATCGAGGAATTACCAATTTGATCTTTAAGTGCAGCGTACATTGAGTATGGAAGTTAATATTTGCAAATCACTTGTCTCCAGACGTACATGGCGCCTACTATGAGCATATTTGGAGACTTTACGAAAGACGCCAGTATAATGTACAATAACTTTCGAGTTTATGGTACCGGACTGCTGATGGTCATGGGAACTATAGTATTCATTGGCGTTAAGTTTGTCAATAAATTTGCTACGATTGCGTTGGCCTGCGTCATACTATCCATACTCGCAGTATACGTTGGTCTCTTTGTCAACTTCAACGGCAACGATACCCTCAAGTGAGTATTCTGAAGATTAACGACTGTGTATATTACCTGATACGAAATGGAATTGGAACGTGATTCAAGTATGGACGATTCTTCATAAGAATACAGTAGGTTCAAGTTCAAGGCTAAAATTCGTCAAGGTGCCTAAGCTCAAGTGAAACGATCTTCGAAATTCAAGTTTATGTTGTAACGTTGCACCGTTAATGCATGAGGAATATTCTAAAACGGATAATACGCCACTGGAAATGGCAGCTGGATGTTTTGACGGATTTCAGACTTTTACTGTGATTCATGACAATGTGGCGTATATCTTGACATATACATTCAGTGTATTCAAATCCTTCGCATTGTGGAAATTCAGACAGTTATCATCCCTCTATTCGTACGCTAATTTCAGAATATGCGTTCTCGGCAAACGCTTGTTGAAAGATATCGACATCACCGATTGTCACAAGGGTGGAGAACTGGACAAGGTGTTTTGTCCAGCTGTATACAACAGCACTACCGGCACTAATGTAACACAGTGCGATCAGTATTACACCGAAAATTCACTTCAAGTCAGACGGGGCATCCCCGGTTTGGCCAGTGGCGTTTTTCTGGGTATCTATGTCCATTTCTTATCTATTATTGTTATCTCAATCATATTCTTATCATACTTGCTAGATGTAAAAGGTGAGGCATCTCATTGCGACGCACCATGGCAGTGCAAGATATCGAAAAATCTTTCAGAAATAAGTTCTAGGGTTTCAAAAATCACCTTTAAGATTTCATCAACTTTGATCTTTTCAATGACAGGGTGGGTTACACTGATCAATATCTGATCATCAGTGCACTAATTGTTCTATACTCAAAATCAAACAATCTTTTGATTTCTGTAAGTAAAGCTGCACCATTTCATTGGAAAAGTCTAAGCTGACATTCGAACGACCTTAACGCATGAAATCGCGAAAGAATCCGATCACAGTATCTTCTGCTCGCTTTGAAACCTTAGAACTTCTGTCTGAAACGTTTTTTTTTTTTCTGCAATCTCTCTGAGTTTTAGAGGAAAAAAATTCAGATGGCAAGTGAAAACGCCTCACCTTATAGTACACTGTGGTGGCTTCATGTAAATACGCAAATTCTTGCCGTTGGGATTAACGAGGTGGAGACAACCCTGATGGCGAAGAAGGGTATATCTACACCTTTGTGTACATAGGAACGTATGCGTTATCCTATATGTATATATACGCGTGTTGAGCCCGAAAACGCGGTCGAAGGTGTTCCACAAACATGGCAAACGTGTCGTAGAATAGTTTGCACCCGGATACCTTAAGCCTGCTACCCACCTTTCGAGCAAATAACGCTACCGCAGACCCTGGGGTATCCTTCCTTCTTTCCCTATCCGCTTTTCGTACTCTGGCCATCAGAGAATAGCTCGAAGATCGTGCCACGGCAAAAGCTCAAGCCCGGGAATTCTGACAAATCATTTGTTACCTACAGACGTGACACCATTTTTCACGATTTTTTTATTCAAACACTTTTTCGTTCTATTATACTGATGAAAATTTTTATTGATTTTCACGGAAATTCGATGGACCTTTTATAGTTTCATAGATACAGGTGTCAGTTTTTTTTAGCTCTTCAGAAATGATTGAAAATTTCTAAAGCTTTTTCTTTCTAAAAAATCGTTATTATTTGAAAATATTGTACATATACAAAAATTAGAGAATTATCTCTAGCTATTCAGATTGTTAGTGTGAATGAGGAAGAATTTGATGTAGAATTTGAAATTCTTAGTTGATGTTATTCTTGCGGCATTCATATGTACATTTCGATGACGAAAATTTTTATTGAAGCCCAAAAAGGTATCGAATCGATAAGGTGTTCAGAATCGTGGCAATCAACACTAATATTACTTTCAAAGTATCTACCGCCATGGGAAAGATAAATCTGGAGATTTTAACGAATTTTCAGTGAGATTACTTTTTTTTTTTTCTTTTTTTTTTAATACAAGAAATTGTGCTTTTTCTGTTTTTATCGACGAGAATAAACGTTTTTTCTTTCCAAACTACGGGAATCTACTACTTACAATGAAAAAATATACAAGTTTGAATTACCCTAAAAATCTTGAGAGTTCCTAAGAGTAGGAATATTCACCAGGTCGATATTGAATCTCGTAATTTTTCCAGAAACACGTTAAAAAAATTAACTTATCATGATACTCAATGACTAAACATTCAATATCAAAGGTTCAAACGAATATCATGTACTCTTTAATGTATGAATTTTTTAGAAAATATATGGGACAGTTTCTTGGAGGAGGGTCAGTTTCTTGCTTATGAAAACAAGCCGAAGGATGTGGACAAGATGACCCCTTCGTCTTATAATCAAATCCAGGCGGATCTCACGACTACCTTTACCATTCTGATAGGAATATTCTTCCCCTCGGTGACAGGTGAGTTGCATATAATTTACATAAATACATAAATTTCGTAATTTCCAAGAGTTGCCAAAAGATAAAGATAAAGAGAGAGAGAGAGAAAAGCGAATGAGAAATGAAATGAATTTTGCATACCGCAAAATTGTTCCGAAATTTACGAGTAGATAAAGTATACTTATGAGTGTAGCATAAGTAGACATCATGCTGCTGAAGAATGAGGCGCAACAAATGCTGCAGTCAAGTCCGGAAGTAAAACTTATATTCTCCAGGGTTTTTTGGAGGTAGAAAAATGCTTGGAACAGATGTAGGTGCAGTGTGTGTATATGTCTATGTATATACGTGTACACTGTACCTTTGCTGCTAACTAGAGCAAACCAATTTAATTTTAACCAGACCCAAGCACCCCCAAAGTGACGAAAGCTTTATTCCACTAATTTGCCAATGTGTTATAATAGTTGCGGAGCGTTTACCGAATGCTATAAACTACGCGGAATATGCTATACCTGCCTCGTTATTTTCATTTTTTTTTATTTTTTTTTTTTATTTTCTATTTTTGTTCATTAGAGTTTCATACATCACGAACCATTCAACTTATTTTCTTCACGGTTTCTGTTTCTCTTATACTAGAATAATTGTTATTACATATTCTGGATGGTTGGGAACGAATCATAAAGTTTTCTAATGAAAAAGGAAATTCTTCTAATGCTTTCGTTCACAAAATTATATCAATGCATCGATAAGCTGGAGCTTCTAATAAATACAACCACCTGCCTCTAGCTGATCAATCAATCATTCAATTTCAATATTCTTGAATAAATTTTTACATTTTTAGTGTAAAGAGAAAAAATACTTCTACACTTCAAGTAGGAGAATATTTTGTAGTATTCACACTTCTGATGAAATTCTAAAATTCCAAATCAGACGCTTTCGAAAAGCGATTATTCTGAAGAAAAAAAACGACCAGTTTTTCGAATTTCGAACGATCGAAACTGCGAAATTTGATAAGCATAATAAAACGAAGAATAGGGGGCAGTAGTATTTGTGCAGGATTGAAATTGCCAAGGTCCGGGTATAAAATCGAGTTCAATGGCATGGCCCGTGTAAATAATGCAAGTATACGATCTATTTTCGTGGTAAATCAAAGATTAAATGACCGGGGCGGGTACTCCTCCCAATGGAATAACTGTACAAGTCCAGAAGTGCCCGGTGAATATACAGAAGGTGAAAATAAACCGGGTTGATTGCCGCTGCCTTGCTGCCCCGATAATTCTTTCAAGAGCTGGTACACCTCACAGGGTCACGCGCGTGTCAAGTATGCATGGTTTTATAATTGGGTTAGCACCAGCAGCAGCGACTAGAGTATCGTGTATATACCCTTATCCTGTACAAATGTAGAGAAGGAGTAGGTAGAAAATGGACACTACCGGGCAGAATGGGCAACCCTGAAAATTTTTTGTGCTTTTATAAAATCGAAAAACATTCAAGTTTCATCATTTTCGAGCCCTAGCAAATTTCAAAGATCAAATATGTATCTTGACATCTTTTGGAGAGACGGGTGAAATGGGAACCCTTGAAAATTTGTCGAGTACTTTTTCAAAATTAAAAAACTTTCTTTGAATTTCATTATTTATTTCTCTTAGCAAATTTCATACATCAAATCAAACTTATGTCTTGACAACTTAGAAAGCGGGCAAAATTGATACCTCTAAAAAAATTTTATATTTTTTCGAGTTTTGAAAACGTTCGAAATTTCATCATACACTATACTCGCCCTTGCAATCTATGAATTTCGAATCGACTACATATTTTGATAACTTGGAAGGCGGGAAAACGGATTCCTTATAAAGACTAAAGAGTGAAGCTCCAAATCGCGATTCCAATCGTTGGATCTTTCAAAATTCTAACTCAAAACAGATAGCCTGACTCTTAATGCCAAACATTGAAGTGCCCTTACGTGAATTTTTCTGAAATGTGCGGGCCTAAATGGGCCCCTTTTGGAAAACAATCGGAAACGATACTCTGGATTTTCAAAAATCGAGAAAAAGTTCAAAAGATTACAATTTTTTATAAAGCATCTATAAAACTCTCAGACGATTTTCGGAAATCCAAGAGTATCATGCCCTTCGTCTATTCTTCTTTATCAATTTTATCAATGTTATCAATTTTATATTGTTCGGATTTATTTTGTCCAAGAAAATAGCTTTCAAACTTTATTATATATTTCATTTTCTCTAAACAACGGTGAAACAAATGCTGACAATTTTTACGTCAGGCTGATTTTTTTATCATCAACTATGCAAACTATTCAGCGAAAAAAATACCTTGCACAAAACTTTGGACTATTTATTTTTTGTCTTTTGTTTTTCTGAAGTACCCATTTTGGCACATAACTTTTCAATTATGAGTGTTCAACACTCGGCATGGAGATCAGGCTATCGTTTTCCGGTAAAAATTCGGAAACCCATCGTTTCAAATCTCTACCTACTTGGAGCATTAATTTCTTAGGGTGCCAATTTCGCCCGGCCCTTCCATACGTATTTTGCCACGGAGAATTTGCGGAAAACTTCTAGCGAACTGGACCAAGATTCCTTGCTTTTCAATTTCAGGTATAATGGCGGGATCGAACAGATCCGGAGATCTCGCCGACGCTCAAAAGTCGATACCGATCGGAACGATCTGTGCGATAATAACCACATCGACAGTCTACCTCTCCAGCGTCCTCCTCTTCGCTGGTACAGTCGACAATCTCCTCCTTCGCGATAAATTCGGTCAAAGTATCGGTGGGAAGTTAGTAGTAGCTAATATCGCCTGGCCAAATCAATGGGTCATTCTGATCGGCTCCTTCCTTTCAACCCTCGGTGCTGGACTCCAGTCCTTGACCGGGGCACCCCGACTTCTTCAGGCCATTGCTCGGGACGGTATCATCCCGTTCCTCGCACCTTTCGCGACTAGTTCAAGCAGGGGTGAACCAACCAGAGCCCTGTTGCTAACTGTGGTGATATGCCAGTGCGGAATACTGCTCGGAAACGTCGACTACCTTGCCCCACTCCTTTCCATGTTCTTCCTGATGTGCTACGGCTTTGTAAACTTAGCCTGTGCCCTTCAGACTCTTCTTCGTACCCCCAACTGGAGACCAAGATTCAAATATTACCACTGGAGCCTTTCCTTCCTTGGACTGTCTCTCTGCATTGCCATAATGTTCATGACAAGCTGGTACTACGCCCTTCTGGCAATGGGAATGGCCGGACTCATTTACAAGTACATCGAGTATCGTGGTGCAGAAAAAGAATGGGGAGATGGAATCCGGGGTCTTGCATTATCGGCTGCCAGGTACTCCCTTCTTCGTTTAGAAGAGGGTCCACCCCACACGAAGAACTGGAGACCACAAATCCTCATCTTGGCCAAGCTGACCGACGACTTGGTACCAAAGTACCGGAAGTTGTTTGCTTTTGCTAGTCAGCTCAAGGCTGGGAAGGGTTTGGCAGTTTGCGTGAGCTGCATTGGTGGTGACTACGCAAGATCATCCGGTGAAGCTATGGCGGCTAAACAGAGCCTCAGAAAAACCATGGACGAGGAAAAAGTGAAGGGTTTCGTCGACGTCCTTGTTGCACGAAGTGTCATCGATGGACTGAGCTGCCTCATACAAACTACTGGACTTGGAGGGATGAAACCCAATACTGTGATCCTGGGATGGCCATACGGATGGAGACAATCGGAAGATGAAAAGACATGGAAAGTTTTCTTGCAGACGTTGCGGAGTGTGACTGCAGCCAGAATGGCACTGCTAGTTCCGAAAGGGATAAACTTCTTTCCTGATTCTACGGAAAAAGTTGTTGGCAATATTGACGTTTGGTGGATCGTTCACGATGGTGGTTTACTAATGCTGTTGCCATTCCTTCTTAAGCAACATCGTACATGGAAAAATTGTAAGATGAGGATCTTCACCGTTGCTCAAATGGAGGATAACTCGATTCAAATGAAAAAGGATCTGAAGATGTTCCTTTATCATCTCAGGATCGAGGCCGAGGTCGAAGTCGTTGAAATGGTGAGTAATTTTTCACACATACCAATACGTATTACTGTGTCGATGTGATTTTAAATCGACGCGCTTTAAGGTCATTTCAACTTTTATATGGCTTCTTCATCTAATATAAACGACAATCTTTAATCGTAGAATCCAATCATTAAAGCTACTTCCGAGTTTATCTAGGCATTTGTCGGGTTTTTCGATCGTTAATTACGCAAAGCATACATTTTGCCAATTTTCAATGATTCATTGATCTGAGAGTTCCACTTTCATCCACGTCCACAATGCATACAATTCATAGATGAAGAGTCTTCCCACATTTTTTACCTATTACTTCTCTACTACTTCTAACGAACGAGTGGCTATTTACTTAGGAGGCCCTATTTACAGTGGTCTCGGAAATCTTTGGAAGTATTTGAAATTCTTTGGAATTCTATCGACTTCTTTGGAAGTCTTTGGCAGTTTTTGAAATACTTTGGAATTCTTTAGAATTCTTTTGAATTCTTTGGAAGTCTTTGGAAGTCTTTGGAACTCTTTGGAATTCTTTAAACTTCTTTGGAAGTCTTTGGAAGTATTTGGAATTCTTTGGAAGTCTTTGGAATTCTTAATTCTGTGGACGTCTTTGGAAGTATTTGGAATTCTTTGGAATTCTTTCGACTTCTTTGGAAGTCTTTGGCAGTTTTTGGAATACTTTGGAATTCTTTGGAAGTCTTTGGAAGTCTTTGGAACTCTTCGGAATTCATTGAGCTTCTTTTGGATTCTTTCGAAGTCTGTGAAATTCCTTGGAAATCTTTGGAATTCTTAATTGTTTAGAAGTCTTTGGAAGTCTTTGCAATTCTTCGGAAGTCTTCGGAAGTCTTTGGAAGCTTTCGGTTAGAATTCAAAGAATTCCTCATAATCTTCAGAAGTCGAAAGTCACCTGTAAACCCGCAAAAACGAAGTGAATAGCCCCTCGTTATCGAGTCATTTGTTCAGAATCTCACAGCAAACAACAAACGAAAAATCTTTCATTCAACAAATCCATGAAATTTGAATCGTTTGAAATCTTGCTGCAAAAAATTCGTGGGCATCTACTGAATAATTATACTACAATTTGTATAGGATCACTTAATCGTACATAAAAAATGACGATCTTGATAGACGTACTGAATCTCTGAGGCTGGCTGACGGACGTTTTTTAATTCCAGATGGACTCGGACATTTCAGCTTATACTTACGAGCGAACATTGGTGATGGAACAGAGGTATCAGATGTTGAGGGAACTTCGTCTGAACAAAAAGGAGTCTTTGGGCGTCGTAAGTATTCACCTGAATATAGTAATTACGATAACGAAACGCAATAAATTATAAATAGCCACAATTTTGGCATGAGATTAAAATTATCTATGTACAGACATGTCTTCTTTCAAATCTTGTGCATATTGTATAATGTTGTACATACATAGATACATAAAAAAAAAAAAATATATGTGCGAGGAGATATATAATTAGGCAGAGATACTGATCCGAAAATCTCTGTTTGTTGCGCGCTCGTGGCGGATAAGGGGCAGACATTGGTGGACTTCAACGAGGTACTTGCTGAGGAAAATATACCTCTGGTTTGTCAGACACCCCGAAAATCCCGAATGCTCACACGGACAAGTCCCCCCCATTATTCATCGCAGATTATACAACCCACAATTTCTACATTATACGCCTTGTTTTTCTTTATTCTCCCCCATATACGTTTGGCCTTGCGATTGAAGTCACTAAAACCAATACGAACACATGAAAATGGCTCATCAAACGAAATACTATCCTCGCACAAAAACACACAATACTAGTTCTTTCATCTCGCCAACTACTGGAGTCAATATGCCGCAAGAATGTTCAATTGGAAACAAAATTACTCACTGCAGAAATGCAATATGTTGCTCAGGATGAATTGATGATCATTTGAGCAATTGATAATAAACAGAGTCTTACATGCCTCCAGTAGTTTTGTGCTAATTTTCGTTTTCGCTCATTATGTCAGATCAAGACGCTCATTCTCACCCTAAAATTTCAGCTTCTTTCGCACATTCGCTAAAAGAACGCTTTATAGCATATTTTAGCCATTTTTTTCACAATGTTCTGAAATTTGTGCACATAGAACGCGAGGAGTGATATTGATTTTCAAGAATTATTCAGTCTTGATAGAAAAATTCACCAGTAACCAAATTGGCCACCTAAATTTTTTAGATGAAAAATTCTGTCTTGATAGAATAATTATTGGGAATGTATCCCTCCTCGTTGCTATAGTTCGGAACACGTTTTTAATCATAAACTTCTACATATATATAGAGACATGCGTTATCTAGCGATAGTTGATACATTTTGCTTTGAGTCTTATAGCTTGATGATATTTTTGCCCGCGAATAATAATTATTCAAGCCTGATACTTAACCCATAGATTTATTTATACGAGGCTGTGAAACGGATGCAACCTAATTTTGAAAATTGTGTAACAGGTGCAAGCGATCGTTGACCATCACCACAATGTGGATGTTAAAACAGCGACGAAGGTCAGGTTCCAGGAGCCGTCTAATCAGGCTGTTAATCGAGCCAATGGAGTCGATGAGGCTCAGGAGAAATTGGTACAGGAACCGGAAGTGAATGGAAAAGAGGCTGAGGGTGGAGATTCTAGCGAAAAAGATGACGACGCTAAGGATAACACGGAGGAAACAGCTCATCTTGTTAGCGGTTCTCCTAAAGAAGATAACAGAGATTCTAATGCCAAAGAAGCAAAGGAATCTGAGGCTGACAGCAAGAATTCCAGTCCGATTAATACAGAACCTGAGCAGTATGTGCCGTAAGTATAATCTTCATTTTATGGGGTTTGTTCGAAACTATAAGATTACGTGTATTCGAATATTCGAATTTTCGAATTATTCGTCGCGAATGGAAAATCGAATCGAATAATTCGAATAGTTCTAATATTCGGAACATTCGATTCGAATTTCAAATAATTCGAGTGCGTAAAATAATATGATGCAGTACGCAGATTTTCGAATTTTTTGGTCAAATTCATTCACTTCTTATGAAACATAGCAAAATTCAGATTTTTTAAAGTTTACTGCCTCATTTTCATTGACTAAGAATCGTTAGGCTGCTAATTCTGGCTATTAGCTTCAGCTTCATGTCTTTTTCATTTTCGTTTATAACGAATCTCATTCCGCTTGATACCTACATAAGAAATATTCTTTATCATTATTATAAACAGTGATTATTTTTAATGCGAATCCTCGATTATTAACTTCAATTATTTCAATCTTCTGGAGATCGGACATCCAAATAATTTCAAGCGCTTGAAAAGTTCGAAAAGTTTGAATAGTTCGACTCGTTCGAATATTCGAATAGTTCGAATACTTCGACTCGGTTGAATATTCGAATAGTTCTCATTATTCGAAAACTCCAACTATTCGAAAACTCAAATATTCGATTCGAGCACTATTCGCGCAGCCCTATATCAAAACTGATTACAGGATATGAATATATGGAACTTGATATATCCAGTAACTCCAAAAAGAGATCTTGCTTATAATTTTTCTTCAAATACTTTAGGGACGAGGGCAACGTACGACGAATGCACACCTCGGTGAAGCTAAACGAAGTGATAGTTAACAAAAGTCACGACGCTCAATTGGTCATCCTAAATCTTCCCGGTCCACCGAGAGACACGAGAATGGAGAGGGAGTCGAACTGTATCCTTGATTATCACCTTTTTCTATCGTTTTCAAATTTTATATTAGATGATTACAGATACTTTTTGTTTTTTGTACAAGTTTCTTTCCACAAGTATTTCCTTAACTCTAAACTTCAGACATGGAGTTCCTCGAAGTACTAACAGAAGGTCTTGAAAGAGTATTAATGGTGCGAGGAGGTGGCCGAGAAGTAATCACCATATATTCGTGAACAGAACTGAAGTGGACCATTGAAATAATGAAATATTCATCAAAAGAAACCCTGAAAAAAATAATATTTCGGTCTCCGTACTACCGTACTTACAATAATAGTACTCGTTATACTTGTACCTATACGTCACACGTTGCGTTTATTATTATTACTATACAATACGAGAACATTATTATATTAGTTGGTGTATATTATTATTATTTTTATATTCATTTTATTAGATTCTTTCTATCACGATTATTATACTTAATAATATATACATACAGACACATTTAACGTCTAGAAGTCATGTATAGAAACATAGAGAAGAAGAAAAAGAGAAAATGAAAGAGAGAAAATATAAAACTACGTCAAGTTATACAACGTTACAATAGACAATCTAGACGAAGGAGAATTAACTATATACCTACTTAATATATTATATTATATTATATTAATTTACGCATTTTACATAGGGTCAATTTACTATTATACTGCGCGAGATATTATTATATTTTTTTCGTCGTAACTGCTGCAGCTGGGTTTATCGCAGATGATGTTATAATACATTGCGTGAGGTATTAAGCGAGCAGCTAGATCAAAATCTAGCTGGAGGAAGAATTAGGCAGTGAAGTTATATAATTTTAACAAAAACTTTGACTCGTTTCGAGTTATATAAATATATATTATATTATATTATATGCTCGCGCTAAAAACGAAAATCAAAATTGTTCCGAGGCCAGAGTCGAAGCATCTAAAAACGGAAATATGAAAAAGAAGAAAAAAAAGAAAAAGAAAAATAAGAAATATATATATGCAAACACGTTACATATTATAGTACATTATATATACATATATATAATAAAAGCATACAATTTTCAAATGCTTCGGAATTAGCCAAAGACTTATTAAACGAGAGGCTCACTTTTCTACATGCGTCGTCGTTAGAATGGTAGAAATATTATATATATATATACTAATATATATATATTAGTTACAAAATTATGCGTAATTATAGAATTCTACCGCTTTTAGATGGTGCCTGGATAAATTATATCTAGTCTCTAGAGTCTTCAGAGTCTAGAAATATTTACTTTATTTAGCCACGCCATATAGTCTATACTGTCTACGTCCAGTTCTTTATTAACTACATTATACATGTATAAATACGTTTTAGCTTAGAGAAAAAACGAAGGGTTTTATTGCGAGTACGTCGTTAAACAGTTTTCGCAAAATATTAACTCACTTAGTTCACTCTTCATTCAATTTTGTTTTATTTTCGTTTTTTTTTTTTTATCTATACTATTATTCCTTTTTTTTCCTGTTGTTATTTTCATTTCTAAACTTATATACGCATCAACTCGAAATTTATGTATAGCTATAATTATTAATACACGACGTATCATTATTTCACTTGCTGTACAATATATATCGAACATTTAACTTGACCGGCCATATATAATAACAATAACAGTATTAATGCCGAATAATAACAAATTGTCAAAGTCTTGTTTTCGCGTGGAATTCGAAGGAATCCAGGAGAACGTCCAAAATATGAATATATCACAGATATACAGTCACACTAACTATATGCAGCGAGGCAATTATTTAGACTCTTCTCTAACGATCGATAATAAATTTTCAAATTATTCATTACGATATATATAAATAATAAATAAACGAATCGACTAGAATAGATATTTTTAAAGAAAATTCATTAAATTCGGTGTCGTTTGCATGTCGTATTATATATAATAATGAGATATATATTATATATAATTAATTTAAAAAATAAATAAATAAAACTAAAACATACATAATTAATAATATTAATATATTCTCTGCGTGGCACGAATATATAAATACAGAAATATATATGATCGGGTGCATCGCGGTTATATACTTATGCGTATAATTGCCTCGCGTAACCGTTGCAAATGTTATGAAGATATATTAGTTTCTATCATTGGATTATGATAAATCATGCGCAAAGCAAGCGATAATACTTATTATACAGAAAAAAAAAAGAGGAAATGGAAAAAGACAAGGATTGTTATAAAATAAAATATATATGACATAATAAAACGTATTACGATCTACTTAATAATTGGTGTCAGCAGTGAAAGAAGAGAAGAAAAAAATCTATATAAAATGACGAATAGAATATGATTATTATTATTATTATTAATATTATTATCTACATAAAAATTACATGATTATTATTATTATGATTATTATTATATACTGTATAATGTCAAACTCTGAAAGATATATAAGAGAGTAAGATTAAAAGATGAACGATAGTAAAAATTAATTGAAAAGAATTTTTAAAAATATATAAAAAAAAAACACACCTTTAACTAAAATGATATATTGGCCAATCGGCTAGAGAAATTCTAATTGAGAAAATTTAAAATATGTATTTCAAAAATGTATTGTAAAATTAATACGCAAACTATCGTCAATGTAAAGTGCACGGACTTACTCTCAGCAATAGTATATAGCTAGGAACACTAAAATACTTTACTACGATATATAAAGGGGGAAATCTTGAAAATCCAACAAAAATAATAATAATAATATGATTAACAACTAATATAAACGTTACGCGATAAGTATATAAAAATAAAATATAATGATAATCGTTTAAGTGATACATATAACGATCATTATATAATCACTATATACATATACCTACGTTGAAGAAAAAAGAAAAAGAAAAAAAAAAGAATCAAATCTCCAATACATTATACATGAATATTGTTAATATGTATAACGAGTGATATCGTGTCGAATCATCTTAATTACTCATCTACATACTATATTATTATATATGTAGTTGAATTTAACGAAAAGCATTGTGTTAATTGTCTATCGTCTTATCTTTCATAAATTTATTATCCAATAATCAAACTGAACGATATAACATAATATAGCTATTATAATCTCGATTCATCGCCCGCTATATTATACAAATATATATGTTGCGACAATTAAAGTCACGTCAATAATTATACTATCACAATTTTCAACCGTATAACAGCAGAAGTGTATTTTATACTTGTCAAATTGCTGTGTATAGGTATTTCATTGCAATACTGCGTGCATATATTACATATATAAATATATTGTAGTATTTCATTCCTATACTTTAAAATGCGGCAATTTCGCAAACCCTCGCTATATAAATTTAATAACAAAAAAGTAACAAAAACAAAAAAAAAATAAAAATAACAACAACAACAACAACAAAAACAACCGTGTGGTAATTATAAAATATAATTGTGATCACCGCGGAGTAATGGTGGGTTAGCAAGCAATATATATATACATAAAGAAAAGTAAAATAAAGAAATATATAAAGATATGATATTCAGTCAACTAACGAACATCTATATAGTTATGACAAGGATATAATATGTGTATATTATTATATACATACATACGTATGTATATATATAAATCAAGGAAATTTTCATCTATTATTATCCAAGATAAAATCGAAATTAATTATATTTTAGAATTTTTAATTTTTCTAATATGTTTTCATTATTATTATGAATATTATCTATTATTAATTGTGAATGTATTTTATGAGTACCTATGCCTATATAATAGGCATTGGCGATGCATAGTTTATTATATTATATTATATTATATTATATTATATTATATTATATTATATTATATTATATTACCTATATTATATTATATTATACACAGCGAGTTGAAATTTATCAAGAAAGTTTGTCAAAAATTGTTCTATACATATAATATATACGTATATAGATACATATATTGTTAAAAAAAAAACAAAAAAAAAAAACGTATGGGTGATATCGAGAAGCAGATTTACACCAAAACTTATACATATACATGTATGTTATATATCCATTGTCCGATTTCATCGATCAATACTTATATTATAATTAATCAACTGTCTATTCTTCTATATCAATTATCATGCTTTTTTTTTTTTTTTTTCCTTGTTTTTTTTTTCTCTCCGGCCGTAAAGCTTATTTATAGATTATTAGACGTATGAATATAATTTTACACATGTTATGTATAATAATTAATTGAGACAGCTGTTCAGTATTATATTATACATATAAATACATATACTATATATATATATTCGTTTAACTAACTACTTACTTTATTATCATTATCGTCTGAATTAAATCTCATTATATTATATACCTACTTTATGTATTACGTCGTGTTTTTTTTTTCTGAACAATTAACTGTGCACAAGAATACCTATATATATATTATATATAATTATGAACGTATATATATATATATATAATTACCTAAAATGAAAATTAACAGAATGAAATGACAAAAAAAAAAAAAAAAAGAAAGAAACTGAAAAAAGAAGAAGGAAAAAAAAGAAAGAGAAATATAATGAATAATATGATATATTATATAATTATGAATTATAATTAAGCGTACCAATCTATATAATGAAGACATACGCGAAACGTGACGGCGCGGCATTTTAAAATCGCTGGCACATATATAAATTTAGCTGTATGATCGCGTTCAGCGTTTGTAAGTTATATTTAAAAGGCGGATGAAAGAAGAAAATATAATAAAATAAACATGAATAAATAAATAAATAAATAATATGCAATTTGGATAAATTATATAAATCACCTCTAGGCTGTGAGACGCGAGCTAAGCAGCGATAAACTAGCTCGAAACCTCAATCATATGTGTCAAATAATTCTATACCTTTAATGTACCTCCCTATATACATATATACATATATACACTATGTATATTATAGTAAACTGATAATATTTTTATTTTTATTTTTCTTTATTCCATTTCGTTTTCATCTTGTTTATTGTCATATTATTCGTTTCCCGTCGAGAACAAAAAAAAAAACCTTAAAAACCCATACATGGATAGATATATAATAAAACAAAGTATAATTAATGTGTTCCGGGCATGAAGTGCCGCGAGGGACATCAAAAGATTACATAAATATTATAATACATTATGATTATGATGATTATTATTATTATTATTACTAAATACTATACATACGTGGATATAGTATGATGAATAATGTTAACAAGATATTATACATAAAGTACAGGTAATATTATAAAATTGATTTGTAGATACGGACATTAGTCATCTGAATTATAGAAAATAGTCAATACTGTGAAACACCTGTAACCCGTAGAGTTTAGAATACTTATAATTATAGACAGAGGTATATACTTACGATTGAATTGAATGAAAAATGGACTATTATTAAATATTATGTTACGACTAAAGTAATTAATAATGAATAAATAAGATCTACACCCACGTTGTTATTTTTCTCTATAAAGTTGTTAAATACCCATTTTTTCGATTTGCATATTTTACGTTAAATTTGAAAAAAAAACTCGAAAACTTTGGAAAATTAGCTTCAATAGCGTAATAAACAATATTAATCATCAAGTAATATCTGTCGAGCTATCTCACAACTCAAATAAACATAGGTATAATTCTCGGACGTACGATTTTTGAATTTCGAACATTATATGATGGATGATGAGTTGTATTACAGGTACTCACGATATCTGGCAGATGGCAGCACGTGATGGTTACGAATTATAAAGAACCTAGAAAACAGGTTAGGTTAGGTTGAAATTGTCATGTTATGGTCAGGGTTATTTTAGGTTAAGGTTTGCCGGTTGCTAACAATTCGGAGTGCGATAATCGCGTTGATCGTGGAGTTACGTGATTTTCGTAACTGAGAAAACAAACAGTATCTTTGAAATGCTAAATAATACTAAAAAGGAATCTAAACGATGAAAGATTCTCTAAACACGTTTAAATCGTATCTTCTAAATCCGGCTGCCGCACGATTCCTGTTCTACAATAATAATCGGCAGTAATGAAGAAGAGCTGAACGGTGATAAATAAACTACAAACATTTATCGTCATTTCATAAATGGCTCTCGTACGAAGATGTGCGAGACTTCTCTGGATGCGAACTAAATTCGTAAAGCTTAACGATAAACACAAATGCCGTATTATCGACGAAATTCATCCAACAAATCGAAGCTATGTTCTCCGACTTCAAACACGAACGAATTCTCAATACGAATCAAAACCCGAATCAAACAACAAACCCTCGAGTCAAGCCTCTCAGCTCAAAACGAACACTCCGGAATCTCCCCAGCTGCTCTCAAAGCCTGAAGAATACAGCGGCATGTGTTACACGGATGTGAAAAATCTCATTGATAAAAAATGCAGGAATCTACCTTCTGGCAATGATCAATCACCGAACTCCAGTCTCCGACTCCTAGAATCTTGTCGAGACATGTTGCCAGATGCCGACTTAGAGGCGAGGCGTCAGCTGGTTCTCCAAGCCTGGAACCTGATGGAAAAGCTCGAGCAAAATCTGAGCGTAAAACACTACAACGTTCTGCTCAGCCTCTATGCGCAGAATATGCAGTATTTGGATGCCGAAGGATTCTTAAAGTCCATGAAAGCATCTCCGGACAAAGATACTTATAGATTATTGTTGGCGGCTGTAGCTGAGATCGGAGACTATAGCCAAGCCCTACTGATCATGGCTAAGGCTAAGGACGCGGGATATGCGATAAACGAAGCCATGTTCAACTCCTTGATCTTGGCTTATTCAATGAGCGCTAATCTCGACGGAGCTCAAGCTGTTCTCGCCACTATGCGAGCTGCTAAAATCGAGCCTAGCTCAGCAACTTATTGCGCTTTATCACGTGGCTTTGCTGCCAAAGGCGAGTTGGGAAATTTGGAAAGGACTTTGAGAACCGGTAACTTGAATGCGAAGCAGCTAATGTCGGTCGTTAAATCTCTGAGCACCTCTGGACATGGCGAACACATTAATCGCATCATAAAGTACTTGCCTGGTGGAACTGACGTCAAAAGCAGCGACGTAATCTGCACCGTTGTGGAACTGACGCATTTAGGAAAAGCGCAAGATGCTTTTGAGATTATAAACTGTCTGGCAGTTCCGGAGAAAGCAAACGACTCTATAGACTACTTTGCTGATTTCTTTCTCTACGAAATAGTGAAATCAGATACGCCGATGGAACAAATTCTGGAGATCTGTAACAGTCTTATATCATCAGAGAAGAATCCCTTGGCTTTACTGAGAGTGACCGAGGCTGCTTTGAGATTGAAAAAAGAGGAAATTGCTCTCTCGGCGTTTCAAACCTTGCAGAATCACAATTTAGAAATAAGGCCCCACTTCTATTGGCCTTTGCTTCTCAACGCTACCTCTAGCAAGCGAGAAACTGATGTAATCAGACTCGTCAAGCACATGATCGATACCAAAGTTGACCTAGATGATGAGACACTGTACAATTATATAATTCCCTATTTATCCACTAGAGACCCTCTCATGGTTGTAAGGCAGTTGCAAGACTGTGGGATCAAAGTTTCTCAACTATTAACACCGTTACTGGTGACTCTGTTGAGTAAGGGAAACCTGAAGGGAGCAATCGCTTTGACGGACAAATTGAGGGGAAAAATAGACAAAGAAGTTGTAGTAAAACACCTCGTACACGGGTTCTTAGTAACGAAGGACGTCGAGGCAACTGCTAGATTGTTGAGCAAAATAGACTCGACTAGTGACCAGAATGGAAAGTTTCTGCTGGATTTAATCGCCAACGAAAGAGTCACTGTTAACAATGAGGAACTTGGCTCCTTAGTTGTTGCTTTCGATAGACAAAACCTCAGGATATCTAAGAGTTCCGGGGAAACCTTGGAGCCCAGAATAATAAGATTGAAGAAACCCAAAGATTTATCAGACGTATTAAAAAAGTTGATCAATTCTAAAACCGATAGCGCATCCTACGTTTGGATTCCACATCCACGAGACATGACGGTGGAGGAATTAGAGAACCATTTAGCTGATCTAACAACCAAGAGCATGAACACACGGGGAGTTTTGCGAAGACTGATTCAAGCTCACTGTGGTAAAAATAATCTGAAAAAAGCTGAGGAGTTTGCTGAAATCTTTACGAATAATGGTTTCGAATGGACAACTGGGATGATTGCTGGTCTATTTTCCTTGTATGCAGCTCACAACATGCTAGAAAAAGCTGACATTCGTTACAAAGAATTGAGGGAAAAGCACAAGGGATTCAAGATCGACGATCACAAGATAATAGACTATGCAACAGTCCTGATAAACAATAACAAATTGGAAAGAGCTCTGGAAGTTCTGGATGAACAAGAGAATATCAGGTCTGGTCCAGCAACATCGAGAAATTGCTGGAGATTGTTGAACGCAGTAGTTGTTTCTGGTAATTCGGAAAACGTGAAAAAAACTCTGGATTTACTGGTCAAAAAAGGTTATTGCGAAATGAGCAATAGTATACTTGGTCCATTAGTCAGGACGCATTTATCAAACAGTGATCTATCGGCAGCTGTTAAGCAGTTCAAAGACTGTGCTCGAACTTATCAAAAACTACCTTTGAAACAGGAACTCATACGTGCTTTGATACAAACTTGTACCAATGAAACCGAGGCTCAGGAAATGCTGAATGAAGTATTAGCTCTGATTGAAAGTATTCATGGAGATGCTGCTGCTAACACACAATTATTTATGGCACTGGCAGCAACTAATAAACAAAAGGAACTCCATACATTCATCAAAGTAAGATGACTAACAGGATTTCTTTCTTATTTGAGGAATAGCTTCAAGTTTTAATCTCTTCATTTATTTCTAATCTTCTCTTCTTCTACATTAAAAAAAAATGTATTTTACAGATGCCGGCTGTGAATCAAGCAACGTTAAGTAGCAGTATACAAAAATTAATGGATGAAAAAGATTTGTCGGCTTTGCAGACGATCTTAAAAGCCTGCAGAGGTGTGCAGAAGTTGGACAACACATTGATTTACGATTCGATTGTAACTTTGTGCTGTAAGTCAGGAAACTGAATTATTATACAAAGTTATCTGTAGTTATCATTAAAAATTCTATCTGACATGTTTATTCATTTGCTTTCTATTGTTCTACAGGTAGATCAGGTGATTACGAAACGGCACTAGAAGTATGGGAAAGAATGCAGTCTGAAGATGTATTTCCGTCTCAGCAGTTTGTTGAAAAATTGAAAAATCTATTAATATCACAAAAAGTTCCTTTGCCCCCTGAACTACCTTCGATCAAGGGTAAAAGAAAACGCTGACGATATTTGAAAATAGCTAAAACAGTAAAAGTAATGTATGTACATAAAATTATGAAATCGTTGACTAATATATTGATTTAACGCTTTCCCTTAGTACAAGATTGTACTGATCCACCAATTCCAGTGCTCTATTTTTAATCGTGCTGTAATCGACACGATCTCTTTGCTCCGATATGAACTTTTCCATCGATTCATTGCTCTGTTTTAATTTCTCAAGTTTTTCTTCCAAAGAACTGATCTGCAGGTACGTTTCATTCTTATCTAACTGCGATTTGATCTCCTCGTACTCTCCTCGGGCGATCGCTAGTTCCTGATTG
Source organism: Ametastegia equiseti (assembly GCA_963989295.1). Classification (NCBI taxonomy): domain Eukaryota; kingdom Metazoa; phylum Arthropoda; class Insecta; order Hymenoptera; family Tenthredinidae; genus Ametastegia; species Ametastegia equiseti. The sequence goes on from OZ022390.1 coordinate 25,253,055, forward strand.
CTCGATGGCTCACGTTCCTTGAGTTTAGCCCGTTCAGCAATCATTTCTTCTCGTTTGAGTTCAAACCTGGCTTTAAGTCCATCCAAATCTTCAAGGACTAGAAGTTCGCTTTGTTTTCTATGAATTTTTTCATTAAGCTCTGTGAGCTCGGCCTGCAGCCTCTTCTCTAAAGTTTCCATTTTTATTAAATTCTGTTGTAGTTTTGTATGCTCGTTGCTCAACCCCTCGATACTTTGATCAACGTTATCAGGGTACTCTGGATCCTCGCTAATCGAATGCTGAACATTCAAAATGGCCATTTCATCACTCGCAGTGATGTGAGGATCGCTAGACATGCAGTTTGATATCTGCGTCAAAACGTCTACAATAGTGTTCTCGAGTTTCTCCAGTCTCTCAAGTTCGTCTTGTTTGCTACGGTCAAAAGTTGCCATGAATTGCTCCATCGCCTCTTCTCGCTTCCGCATCTCCTTGTATTTCACATGTCTGGCCGATTGACTCTCCTCCAAATCTGACTCAAGCTGTTCTATCTCTTGCTCAGATTCAGCCACTCTTCTCTTGAGCTCAGCAGTTTGTCTTTCGGCTGCAGCAACATCTGCGTTATCCTGTTTTACCTTGGCGAGAAGTTGAATTCTCTCTTCTTCAGGAGACAGTCTGTTTTTTTCCTCCTCTCTGAGTCTATCCCTCTTTTCCTCGACTTCCGATATCTTCACCATGAGCTTAACTGCCTCTTGCTTGGCCTGCGAAAGTGCGATTTGTTCCTCCATGCTTGATTTTTCAGCTGAAAGTTGGTCCAGCTCACGTTGCATGGAGTTTATGTTGTTCTGGAGTTCAATTTTCTGGTTTCTCAAATCGTCGAACTTTGAACGTTGCTCGATATTCATTCCTTCCACTACTCTCTCCGCATTCTTTTTCTCCATCTCAACTTCTCTTTCGATTTCACGAAGCTCCTGTTCTTTCTGCTGACGACGAGCAAACAAATTCTCTATCTCAGCCATTGTTTGGTCGTTTTTAACAGCCAAAGATCTGGCCTCATTTTCTACCGACTCTTTGTCAGGGTCCAGTGTCATCTTATCCACCACAACATTATAGTCTGCCAACTGACCCTGCAGATCTGTCAGTTCTGTGGCTAGTTCTTTGGCGCGTTTATCGTAGTGAAGAAAAGTGGCTCTTTCTCTACTCTGGCTATCAACTTGGCGTGCTATGGCCGCAATCTCTTGCGTAAGTTCTCTGATCTTCAACTGCAGAAGACCCTCGTAGTATCTTCGGTCCTGGACTTGCCTGCAAAGTTACAAAAACATCAAAACATCGAAGTAATTCTGCAACATTCCCAAAAATGACATCCTTACCTGGTCATAGGAAGTCCTCTATTAGTCCCAGGTCTAAGACCGGCAATTCCTTGCTGAGTTATGGGTCTATCGAGCACATTAACTTGAGTTGCTGGTGGAAGGCCAGTCCCGAGTCTCCCAGAGACAGAGCCATGGGCTGCCGAAGAGTTGACACTGTTCCTGGATGTTGCAGCGCTGAGTACTCTGGCAGAAAATGCAGATGCAGAGGGTGGCCTGCCGACAACATTCCTCCCAAGAGGAGTCGCAGTGGCTGCTGATCGATATCCGCTCAGCTCATGGCTCTCCATCTTGGCTCCTCTTCTAGAAGAAGGTCTTTCAATCCTGCTTTGAGGTCTAGGTACGTCTTCTTGCTCTCTTCTCCATCTAGTCACTGGCCTTTCGCCACCTTTCCCAGTGCTCGGTCTTTCGTATTCCATTTTCGGTTTAGTTTTAATCAGCAGTTCTTGAATAATCGAATACTTGAAATGATGAGGTAGATACAGAAAAAGGTCAGAGAGGAAAGTAGAACTAGTGACCACTAGTCGATCTGTGAATAGTTGGTCAATAATGAAAGAGGTAATCACGGATTGCGGACTGAATCACGGAGTGAATTTCTATTTGTTTTGTATCTATAGAAAATCGTTGCTATGGAAACCGCGCAATGCACGATAGGCGCATTGGTTCGGTCACTGCTCTACTCGGTGGTGGTCAAACGGTTGGGAACATATTTGGCCGACTCCCACGCAACCGTGAGGACCGATGTTATTAATATGCATGGGCATGCTCTCGTGAGCGCGATAAATTAGATCCTCCTCAAATTGAAACATCCGGAAACTCATGGATCGTTTCGCCATTATAAGAGTCCCGTTCATTCGACGGCGTCACCATGTTCGACGGACTCCAAGAGTCGACAATCGTTCCGAAACGAGAATTCGACATCGCCATTCGCCGGTCCTCGTTTGTGGCAAAATCACTTAAATATCGCTAAGCATATTGATATTCATCATATACTACATCATTCCCTCATAAGTTCAGAGATTCTGAATTATTTAAATCAGTAATAATAACTACAATAATGAGGAATAGCAATTGTCACAGGAATATTGAAGTGCTTGAATGCTAAGATTCCGTTTTAGGGTTCTTTGAACAGGGTGTCCAGCAACTGAACATTTCATAATATTCTCTGAGAATTCCAGGTTTTCTAGGGGAATATTTGTCGTTTTTTCAGAGTAAAAATGTTAATATATCCGTCGACACATATGAAATACGAATATATTTATCTATTATGTCATCTATCACATTCATCTTCTCACTAGCTTATTGTTATTAATGTTTAATTGCGTACTCGTGTACAGTACCGTTCAAAAGTTCGTAAACGTATTTTTTTTTTTAAGATGTCCAACTTCAAGCTGCGATATTTCAGAAACGCCTCGATAGATAAAAGAAAAAAAAACGAACAGCATTCGAAAGATCACACCAAATAATGTCTGTTCATGTACCGCAGAATATTTTTAACTTTTTTTACTCCATTTTTTCTACGCTAGAAAATTTTTCAATTTTCACGAATTTTTCGACTTCTATCAATCAACTTTAACTTTTCAAAGAATTAATAAGACTAAAAAATTCCAACGCGACTGAAAATCTAGAGGAAATCTCCTCAAAGTTTGCTGTTAGTCAATATTTGCTTGTATTTATTTTTTGTGCAAAATTACGAGCGTTCAAATATGGAATGTATGTACAAGAAAATCAGTTTTCAATTTCAATCTAAGTTTTCAAGAAAATTTCGCGTGAATTAAAAATATCGTCATGTGCTGTTTATCTGCAGCCTGGTAATAATAATATTAATAAGCTCAAGTATTAAACCGGAGAAAAAAAATTTCTCCGAAAGAATTAAACATTACATTGAAAGTCGACGTATATGTAGATGAGTTCTACTACATGACGAAGGATATTGTATCCTCCGTCACTAACTTTGCGTAGAGAATAAATACGAAAAAATGACCAACAACAAGCTTTCAGGGAATTTCCTCGACTTTTCAGCCGCGTTAGAATTTTCAAGTTCTACTCATTCCTCAAGTTAGGGTTACATTCGATCGATTGAAATCAAACAATTCAATAATCACAAAAAATCTTGAAACGTATTTGATTTTTCGATTCGAATATGAAATTTCAAATTTCCAGCATATAAGCAAAATTTCGTGAGAATTCCAGATTTTTCCGTCATCGGACACACCGTTGAATATACAAATTTTGTATCCTCGGTGGATATTTGGCGGGCCGCCCCTAGATAAGTAGGTATTATATTCGAGGGTAGGATGCGACGGAGTTAAGTCGGAGTTTCGCCGCTAGATGGCAGAACGTTGTCGCGGTGAGGGGACTAACCACACGCGGCATAGTCAGTCGACTCAAAGTAGTCAACAGTTGCTAAGCAACAAAGTGACGCGGCGGTTCCCCCAGGTTGAATTAATACATACCCGCGTCCAAGAATATCCTCGGGGTAGCTGCGACGGTCTCCACTATTGCCAGCGACGACAGTATACCTACGTCGGGTCTTGGTGGGCCGCCTGATCGTCTGGCTCTCCGTCCGTTCGCGGCAGATAGTTAGTTTCATTTAATTTCGGCTTCCCTTATACTTCTTACTACTATACACGTTACTTCGGAAGCTATACTCCGCTCTGTAGGCGGTACGTGTACTAGCTTTAAAATAATAATTGACCAACGCTGAGCTTTTAGACAAGTGCTACACTAGAACGTGGGTAAAAAAAAAAAAAAAAAAATAGAGTCAAAGAAATACATATGTATGTATATTCCAACCGACGGTTACCCGCAGGTTTATAAACCGGTTTCTAACGCTATGATAATAATATCTTATGTGCCAAAGAATGCTTTGAATCTGCAGTGACAAGTGTCGTGTTTACAGTGCGAACAAAAACACACGTTACATAGTAAAATAATTGTCAGTAAGTCAGTTTTATATCGAAAGATTTTTAAAATTTCGCTATCACGAGATCGCCATGGACGAGGAGGAGATTGACGGAATAAAATCGCCAATCAAACGGCTTGGATCAACAAGAAAGTTACTCGTTTTTAACAGTAAGTCTATCTCACGTTTCATACACGATCCACCGAATGACAAAAACTACTCTCGTCAATTGTACAGGCACATAATTAACAAGGCGCCAAATTGATTCGAAGGATCACACAATATACAAACCCTAAAATGTCCGTATGCACTTTGCGCACTATCGGGAAATTAAACTATATACAACGACAGTTAGAAAACTGACAAAACCTGTTACTGCATTCGACATGTTGCAATGTAGATTTTTTATTAACGACATTGGGATTGGGTATAGTATATGCAGCTGACGTTGTTGCCACGAGGACGCAACACGCGTTCGAGTTTTTAAATATTTGCAATACAAGAGTACAGACGTATGTACATGTTGGTAGAGAATCGTCCTTGTCATATGATGTTGTTATTTTTTATAAATACACATACACATAACATGTATAATTACATTTAAAAAAGGACATGTACAATGATACATTTCTCGCATCGTTTTAACATAACGAAAAGAAAAGAGAAAAGAGAAACAAAACACATCGTCTGAAAGAACGATAACAAAGAAATAAGTATAAGTAAAACAAAACAAAAGACAACCTGACTAACTTTGCATCACAAACAGCTGCCCCTTATTCTTATTCTTATTCTTTTTAACGCAGCTGTTTTTAACACTCGTTCGTTCGTTAAATCAAACAAAACTCATCCCGTTCTATTCCATTCCGTTCGACCGTTGCCTTTCTCGATACTACCTGCATGCCAGTACTCGAATGTATACTATATGTATATTACAGGTAATTACATATATCGCTGTATGTATTCCGATACCTTGCAGGTTACTACATCAGTTATGTAGAATCATAACGGACATGTATACGTATATAATTATATACATACATATATATTTATATGTATATTATACGAGCTGAAAACAACACGAAAACACCGTGTGCCGCATTCTGTGCATACTTTCCTCTGCTTCACACTCTATTGCGACATAACGAATTTCTGACAAGGTGCCCCTCCTATTCCTCCAATCCGTAACCAGGTGGTTGAACGGCCTATTAAACGATGCGTGCACAACTTCCTAGAGTCTCGAGTCTAGGATAGTTTTCTTTGGTCTCCCTATAGATACAAGTAGGACTGAGATTTTTCTGCTCCAAGGGTCTTTGAGGTATCTAGGAGGTATAAATGCGCGGATATGGACACAGGTATACATTGTATTTTAGATATAGGTATGTATGTACACTGTTCGTTCGAAGGGACCAAGAGGGGACACAACACACAACGTGCAGCTTCGATGGTGGATGACGCGTTAGCGCGCCAGAAACAGCAGATGCTGTGCGGGGCTTCCCCCCTCCTTCCTTTCCTCCTTGTCCTTCTCTTTTCTAGAATTGAAAGGCACGGTCGTAGAGAACCATTGTCAGAAAGAAAGAAAGAAAGAAAGAAAGAAAGAGAGAGGAAGAAATAACCTAAAGAAGATAGAAGAGACAGAGATGTTCGGATAAACAAAGCCGTGTACGCCGAGTAGAGCACGCGGCCACCGTCGTGCGCCGTGCCACTTCTTGGGATTTGGCATTCGCGTGTAGGCGTAGTAAGGCGCCAGTGTACGTTAGACGTTATACCCCGGAATGCCTTCTCAGTGCTTTAAACTTGTTATAAGTTTCAATGCCGGAGATTAAATAGCGGAGTTTATTACTTTCGTTGGGTATTATTTCACGGCAATAACGGTCTTATTTTTCAAAAATCTATTCCCGGAAATTGAGAAGGCGATATATTTTCTTCGTTATTTCATATAAACGGTTAGAGAAAATCTCTGCATATCTATATAATAACTATTCGCACATTACGTTTAATTCAACTTGCGCATTTAATGTGTTGAGTTTTATTTCATGGTGTTTTTAATGCGCTTTATGTGCCGTATTTAGTATGGATTACCGATCCCAGTTTGGAATCCCGTTCAAACGTTCGAATCCCGTTGAAAGGGATCGGTTCCCTCTTTGTAAACTTCGTTATTCCGCTCGGGTTCGGGCTCACCGAACCGAACCGATCCGTTCCGATCTCAACCGAGTCGAACCGAAGTTAACTATCCTATCTTATACTTATATGAATTTCACTCTTTTACCTACGGAGTTTAGAGAACAAGTTGAATCCTCCTCAACCGCTGTATGTCCTCTGTTTCTTGGATGGATCCAGGCGAACTCAGGGCTGGCTGTACACGATATCAACGCCCTGATGTATATAAATATATAATAATAAATACGAAAACTGGATTCATCATTTTTTCATTTCTTTAATTATAATTTTTACATTAAATACAAAAGTTAAAAAACTTGGAATATGTAGAATGTACATCGGTCGTTGAATGTTTTATTTTTTATTTTTCGCGTTGTTTCTCGACCCTTGTGATTACAGAAAGACTTGTTGAAAGCAATCGCGTGCTCTTGAACATCGTCGGAACTCATAGTCAGCTAGCGCAGCTATAATCCATTGAATCTTAGTAGTATAGGCGGAAACGCCCTGGAGTTCAACCGGGAACGGTGGAACAGCCGTCGACACGAGAGTACCGCACCCTTGACCCTCCCAGTTTCTGACACGAGTTCCCACAATCCAGCGGCGATCAAACGATGCTTTCCGGCACGGTAGAATTCGAACGAGAGTAACCGCGTGGCGTAGCCTCCCCGCTGCCGGTCACACAGTAACTCCCATGCACATGCGAGGACCCTGGCGATGTATACACATGATGCACGCACGAAATTCTCTATTGCTCTGTGCATACGCCCAAATGTATGTACGTACACGGCTATAAGACCTATTCAGCGGCGGAGATACCGGACGCTGAACCCTGTGCTGTTAGGATATCAGCAAGAAGCGGGATTCAAGTTCCGAAAGGTCGGAATTTATTTGAGACGAGATTCTGAGTTTCTAGAAACGTTAAGAGTTCAGTAGATGGATATTCGGGGGAATAATCTTTCTACAAACTCTGAGTTGGTAGTATAAAAAAATTCGGGATTTTTACATTTCGCAGCTTTTGAAATTCGCAATTTTAATCCTGCTCCAACAGCCATGAGGAAGGAATTCGGAGGAGTTTCACCTCCGACAATGAAAAGAGTGTAAGTAGCTGTGTATGTGTGTAGATCGTGTGTACCTACGCGGGTACAATATCGATCTCGTTATTACAGGCACGCGCGTACGTTCATGTATATACCTACATATCCGCGAGAGAGTATAGACTTTGTTGTCTGTACATATGATGCATTGATGTGAACGGTGGGTAGTTGGCTGGCTATAATGTATTATATAGAGACGCGTGCACGCTTGGATGATTTCCTATATATGCCGGGTATTGAGGTATAGGTAGGTGCGGAGATGGTAGTATATATGTATAGACGCAGAATGTTCACATTCACACATAATCGCACAGAGCTATACGCGTAAAACACCTTTGCCACACCGATATAGACGGATCCACCCTACGTGCCCACGGTTCAGAATTAACTTTTGCATCGCATCGCATCGATGTAGATAGATATATGTATGCATGTATGTATGTACATTATACGTTGTAAACATAACCGGTTATTATTGTCTATCTATAAATATACGATCAATGCCCCCATACTTTATTACTTTTGTATGTATAAGTAAGTCTTTGTAAGTTTATACACCTCATTTGATTTAATACGTATAAAAAAACTTGTCGGTATGTATATGACGATGATCGAGAGAAATCTATGTAAAGTAATGTAATGTAATACAAATTGTATATCTGAAGAGAAGGAGAACAACATCATGAAGAGAGACATGAGCAGATAATAACGGAGAAAGATGTAGAAAAGAAAAAAGAAGTTCCCCGGAAGTAGTACCATAAGACGAGGAGATAACAGAGCCGCGGCGGCGAGATGCGTGGGAAGGCGAAAATAAGACATTAAAGTATTCATAGGTTATGTTGATAATTTGTTTGTAAGCCCGCGGCGAGATTGAAGTTATGAACGGTCACAAAATTCCGAATTTATGTGAGACGCGATTTTGAGTTTCTAAAAACGTTAGAGTTCAGAATTCGCAAATTCCAAAAGGTTGAAATGTAGACAGCTCAAAGATTCGGAAGTTAAAAACTCAGAAAGTCCAAAAACCCGCAAATTTAAGGGGAGCTAATGACAAAGCTGTCGAATAAATAACGTTGCATCTCGCGAATTCCGAGATTCGGAGTTTTGGCCTTTCGGATCTTTAGCTTTCGAAATTTTGAAGCTTCGGTATTTTTTCATTCGGAGTTTTTCAAAACGGCTCCGTAGCCTTTCAGGGAAATCATCTTTCTAACGAGTCGCTATAAATATAAAAATTCCGAATTTTCACCTCTCGCAGCTTTTGAAATCCTGAATCGTAATCCTGCCCCGTAAGCCCTTAAAATTAACAGCGAATTAATCGAATGAATAATAAATACACCAATGATGATAGAAATTAAGTATCGTTATATTGATTCGACCATTTCCCCGCCGAATAATCCCTGTAATAACCCTTCCATGGAGTGTGACTAACAATAACGCGAAAGTGCAGATATTTCCGTAACTGTTGAGATATAAATTTCCCTAACCCGCGCAAGAGCAAACGAACCCTGACCCCACGGCCTCCCCTCGATCCACCGCCCTTCGCAGATTCTCAGGGTCAAAGTCAAAGTCACTGCCGCTCTTTCTCCCAATTTAGAATTCAAAAGCCTCGGCTGTGTGCAAGGCGAAGGTCAAAATGTGAAAACTCAAGAGTCAAGGCCCGCCCCATTGACATGGCCGTGGTATTAACGATCAGGAGTACGAGAGAGCGAAGAATAGAAAATGGAGCAGCGTATATACTCGATCGGAAACGATATTTATCAACAAACAATATACAAACGTTCGGAATATACGAGAGTTTGTTATACAGCGAAGAGGAACAAAGACTTCCGCTGGAGTGCAGCGGCTTCCGTCATGTAGCTTCATCCTCATTGATTGACCCGATTCACAGTCAGAGAGATGCAGCGAGCTGCGGGTTCACGTATGTATACATGTACAGAAAACATGGTCATATTTAAAACAAGTGAACCAGTGAGAGTAAAGCCTCCTCGCTTTTGACTGCGAGTAAAAATAGAACGGCCGAGAGAGAGAGAAAGAAAGAGCGGGGGCACATGACGAGCGGAACACAATCATACAGTGTATAACGTCTACCTGTACCCAGAGATGATACCATGACACTCTATCTACTAGTCGGCCACGTTATGGCCGGGTGCAACAATACACAGTCGCCTAAAGTGCGAACCTAACCCCTAATATGAACGAACGAGCTCCGAATTAAGTGAATGTCGCGTTACCACTAGTGTATACTTATAAATACACCGCACGGAGATCAGTAGCGTCAAAATACCCACTGCATGGGACCCCTGTGCATAATTTTCGAGACCATTAACGGATGCCCTTGTTGTCTACAGTACGGAGGAGGTAATGTGAGGCCTGTGCTGAAAGGTGGAGAGAAAAACAATGTAGGGATTGATGTTTTTGTGGATAAGAAAGTAGAACAAAGGGAGGAAATTCATACACGCATCAACGCATCGCACGAAACACCGTGGTATGTGGAGACATTAACCCGTCGTGGCCACCGTGGGTAAATTTTACCCAGGGTAAAAAATATTCAACGAATGCATTAGTTACGATTTTTTTTTTTTTTTGTCTTGCGAAAAGGTTCATTTTTCGTACTTATATCTTCCAGATAAAACCTGCATTCATTTCTACTCCAAAATCAATCTTCTTTACATGTCGATATAAATACCTGTGTTCAAACGTACACTGTGCCAGTACCTTTTTCCTAGAAGTACCATACCTAAGGAGTATTCCAGTTAAAATTTCATTTGAAAATCTTTGAACATTCAATAGGTTATGATATTTTTAGTGAAAAGGTGTATTTTTTGACAAATTTACCCATACACGATTGTTTTTAAACGTATTGCGATTTGAGTTTTTACACGACAACTTTTCACACACGTTATAGAATGTTCAAAGTATTTTCAAAATTTTTTCGATCTGGATCGGACTGATAGTTTTCACACAGTAACCATTTGAAACTTGGCTGGTAAATTTTACCCAGTGTTACCACTAAGTTATTCTGCAGAGGTGTGGCCACGAAGGGTTAAAGGAACGTACTAGTGCCCAGGGTTGTGAAAAATGTAATTTAAAATGTACATTTTAAATTCATACAGTTCAATTACACATATTTACTAATGTAATGGATACTCGAATTCGTCATCGAATTACAAAAGTAATTGATGACTCACAACCCTGCTATAACTGTGCCGTTGGGGCGGGATTGAAATTGGGACTTTCAAGAGCTGTGAAAGGTAAAAATTCCGATTTTTATACTACCCACGTCGTCTATTTGACAGCTTTGTCATGAGCTTCCCTTGAATTTCCGGATTTTTGGACTTTTTGAGTTTTCAACTTTCAAATTTTTGAGTTGTCTGCATTTCGACCTTTCGGAATTTGCAAGTACTGAATTCTAACGTTCCTAGAAACTCAGAATCGCGTCTCAAATAAATTCGGAATTTTGATCGTCCGGAACTTTTGGAATTCGGAAATTGAATCCCGCCCCTAGTGCCATTGGAGATTGCGGTAGCTGCGATCATGTAACGTAATTATGTACGTGCGTCCAATACACAAGAGCTTTGAGTAAGGCGATCTCAAGTGCAGTCGTCGAGTGGGTTCTCTCCTCCGTAGCAGGCAAAGAGTGCCTAAACACTTCTTGACCAAACTTGACTACCGACATAGAGGAGGGCACATAGGGGGCTTGAGCCCGATCCTCTCTCCTTTCTCCTCTCTCCACTCCTCCCTTTACTCTGGTGGCGTATATTAAGTGCGGATCGCGTGACGACGATGAGGACTGCATCTCGTGCCCGCCGCACCCTCCACCCTCACCACAGTTCCCTACCACCGAGTCATACCTCGGTCGCTCGTCTCGCAATCAGTCAGAGTCACGGCCACGCTCTCGCGGCTCTCTAGCTGGTGGGGACCGGTGAATCAATGGACGCTCGTTACCCCCGCCACTATACAATACCCTCTCCAACCAACCAACCAACCACCCCGCTCAAACTAACCAGGAACACCACACACCCGCGCGCACAACGCACCGGGATATGCACAAAAAACGAAACTCGTACTTGATCCTCTCTCTCTCTCCTGGCGCTAGGGTCTGAAAATACGAACCACAGAACTACGTGTGTTCACGCTACTTCTCTTTTCGTAATTAAAAAGTTTCGAGATTTTCGTGTCTGGTGGGGTGAGGTGGGCTCGTTCATGCGTGCGGCGCATGTGCAATCACATCGTCGTCGTTGTGCACACGAGATGCGAAGCGTGGGTGTGTGCTAGTGCGCTTTCCTTCCCGTGCACAAACCCCCACGCACACCCCACGGTACATAGATATCTATACATACCTACTACGAAAGGCACGAGGAGGGTATTGTCGGTACGGAAACCTCCCGCGGGGGGGACTGAGAAAACGAAGGCTGCAGCGAGGTGGAGTAGAAGGAGGAGGCGGAGGAGGGAGCGTGGGGAGTGGAGAGGGGAAGCGTTCGGCTGCAGAGGAAGAGGGAAAATCCGGTTGCCTGGCGACCAGTCTTCCAGCCTCCAGTTCGATCCCGTCCACCGAGTGAAACACCCTCTTTACACCCTGCACCCTGCATCTCTCCTCGTTATTCTCTTTCTTCGACAATTTTACTTGTGTATGTACCCGTAATACGAACTTACATACCTTCCTTCCTTAACGAGGAGGAGAAGGAGGAGATGGAAGAGGCTCAAGGGACACGGTGCTATTGGAAGATCAATTCTCTTCCATAGACCCTTATATCCATTAATTTTCCTCATACATAGACAACAACAAAAAATAAGAAGATAAATCAATCGTACATACATATATTATATATACGAATCACAAACCGTGTTTCTATATAAACGTAGACGAAAATACAGAGAGAGAGAGAGAGAGAGAAAAAGCGAGAGGGGTTGAGGAAAGGGAGGAGAGGGGAGTTTGAGGGGATTGAGGAGAGGGGGAAAGCGGAACGACAAAGATAGAAGAAGCAAGGGCGTGAGAGAGGGGAAAAACAAAGAGAGGAAGAAAACGGCGTAGAGCGGGAGCCCGGCTTCACGATGGGGCGGTTTCAGACGCAATTACCCTCCGATACTGAAAGACCTAAGATATAGCTGAAGGTTGTGCTCTCACAGTCAGCTAACTATCTACATCCCCACCGTGTGCAGTGACTACGTTTATACTATACGGAATGAAATGTCGCAGGTGGTACATCACCGCGTATACACCTTCACGCGGTACTCGTTTACACTATTATACCCGTGGAACATCGTCGCTTCATTCACACAACGTGATCATGATGATGTTGTGACTAGTGAGACGGTACGGCTGGTTGGTTGTGTGGTACGTCCACCGTACGCCAGTGACTGACTTACTTACTTACTGACTGAGTGACTGACTGACTTTGTGAGTAGAGTAGAGTAAGTGAGTGTATGCGTTTTATAAACACGTGTCGGTACGAGTTCTGCAGTGCTGACGATAAGTGCACCAGTGTGGTGAAAAGAGTGCTCTTTCCTCACAAACGGTCGATGAGGGTCTGGTGCTAAAGTTTTCTTTCTCATTCTTGGGGCCCCAGGGACCCCATGTTCGCTGTTCGAGATATGAAGATACTGTTCCAGTAGTGCGATATAGAGAGAAAGGGAATCATTATCCCGCGAGGTGTAGAGAGCGTGAGAAAATTTGTGAGAGAAAAAGAAGAAGAAGGAGAAGAATAAAAATAACAATATATACACTGTGATCTTATAGTTGAATATATTACGGATTAGATACAGAAGAAACGGACACGATGTTTCAGTGTATTATTCAGCAAAGGAACGGATGGATCCATCCCTACAGTCCGGATTTGAAAGACGTATTTCCAGGTAGATATTTACCATTTACATACGTTTTAGAAATTCACGGTTCGTTTGTTAGTTGGTTCATTTCCGGGATCAAATGATCATCTCCGAACTCATGAATTTTTGCTATATATACAAGGCTGTTTGCGGACAAGGCAATCCGATTCGATCCTTCAAATCCATCATGGCGCTTGTTGGCGGAGTACTTGTTTCCTGGTTTTATATCATGCGACTGTATCGACGCTGCTTACCAAAACTATTCCATTTCGACTGTAAACCGCAAAAAGTAGGTATAACAAATTTCAATATTCACCCCGAAAAGTAACGCGTTTCGGTTTTCACCGCGAAAAAAAGGACGATTCAATTTTTCCAGCGAAAACTAACGCGGTTCAATTATTGTCATCAAATAAATGTTACTGATTGTTGAACAAAAATGTTATGAATAATATGTCATAATTTTTATGAACATGAACAATATACATATATGTATATATTTTCATGTGAGGAGAGAATGTATTTTTTTTTTTTCAATGTAATGATACGTAATTTGAAAATCTATTTTTTTTTTTAAATATTCCTTTCTAATCGTTTTTTTCTTCGTGGTGAAAAATGAATCACGATTTTCTTAATTGTGGAAATCGAGTTGGGACTTTTTTTGCGGTGATAATTGAATGGCGTTGTTTTTTTTTGCGGTGAAAATTTCTCGATCTGTTAGTTTTCGTAAGCAATATCGATATACTAGTCGATATTACGATTGCAGACGTATTAGACACGTCCTAAAGTTCATCCCTCTTATTATTTATTCTCTATACTATTATTTTTCTTCTTCGTTGTACCCGCATTTCCGTGCATATTTATATATGTGTGCGAAATGTGATATATATATGTACAGTAATTATTATTGTCGCCTCGTAAAATGATAGCGGTTATTCACGCTCTACATTTATAACGTCGTGTATTTAACACACAACACGTGAAAGAGTAACCGCTAATTGAAATTCCTCGACACAACAAAAGGCGGGGGGGGAATAAATAAAATGAAGTCCGCGTGTTGGATAGTGACTAATTCTTTTATTTACCGCAGTCTAATTTTTTCTCCTGCACTTGTATTATACCTACAAGTGATACATACTCCTAATGTATATACATTGCTGTGTAGGTTATTCACACATATATACATGAATAAATATATACCCACGTTGTATACTCTCTCTTCGGAAAAAATTTCTTCCATTATTCGGATATGGTTTCGGGATGTGGAGCGTGAAAAGTTCCTGGAATAAGAAGAAGAGAGAGAAATAAAAAAACACCGCTCTTTTATGTAACGCAGCACATATGCATGCATATACGACGAGCTTTGATATATATTATGTATATATGTATCTATGTATATTACATGGGTATATCAACTAGTGTACGTGTTCATGATGTTGTTATTGTTGACCCTTATACGATTAGATCAAAGCGGTATTGTTGATCGGTTGGGCATGGGTCGCCGAACGAATGGAAGAAGGTATATACATATCGAAGAAGAACCCGTGATGTATATATACATATATACATACATATACAGTAGAATTATAGATAAGATAAGTACGCGCGTGGTATAGGGCGGCGCGTTTTGAGATCTGAAGGATTTTAGTGCTTTTATATATATCATGAACCTGGAGAACCCTGAGTGCCAGGAATCGGGAATTGAGGCTTGGTGCGGATATATGTAACCTAACTTCTTTTCCCGGATTCTTCGAATCAATCTGCAATCGAATATTCTATAAAGTTTATTTGTGATCTTTTGAGAGAAAAAAAAATAAAAAAAATTGATATCACATAAGTATGCAGCCTTAAAACCAATTTCGCGAATTGTTTCATTTTTGTTCCAGTATAAAATTCAACGTTCTATGGCGTTTTTGATGAGATCAAAGTTTTTAATGTTATAACGCAACAAAATAAGCGGTAAAAGTTCTTGATCCCATGATTTGGACAATTGAAAAACAGAAATATACAGTGCATCATTTTCTTAATTTAGTAAAAGACACCAACCTATACCATTTGCCAAGTCTAACCAAATTATTTTATGAGTCATGAATTATATACTAAGGATCTTTTTTTTCCCAAAATTTCTGTTCTGTTACGTTACGAACTTCAACCTCGTTCGTATAGCTTTTTGTGAATTCTTGATTGATCTGAACCTGAACTCGATTTTACTCGAAGATTGATCAATAAGTGATGGTACGGCTGTTCAGGACTGAAGAAGACCAAGTCCTGTAGTAAGGATTTGGTCACATCGTTTGTCTAATTCAACTTCTCGAAAATCCAGTTAGTTCAGAGTCCATATTGCCTCGTCTTTTGAAAAACACAGGGAATATTTGTTAGACAGAATTCGTTTTTGAAAATTCGTTAAAATTCTAATACCGAATTTCACTCACCTGCGGATATATAATTAAGCTAAGAAATTGAAACCTTTTTTTCCGATCACTTACAAAAGATTAGGGTGTGCTTTTCGAGTGAAATGAAACCCCGAGAGATATTGAGTCGGATGATGAACGGTGCTCGTGAAACCTCAAGACAAACTTCCTGAATACAGTTCTGATGATTATCACGAGAATAAAAGAAGTAAAAGAAAAAAGAAACAGTTTTATTTCTGTTCCAAATCTCAAACTGTACTAGTATCGTGGAAGCAATGAAATAAAATAAAATAAAATTCGAAATGTCCGTATGTAGTTAAGAACGGATATGACATATCAACATCAACGCATCCGTATACGTACATACATCTATCTATTTATAAATGTATAGTTTTATTATCCGTAGCACTTCCCGTTGCTATTGCTCTATATATGCGTATATGATGATGTTTATACGGTGCTGCAGCAGTAATTGAGTAAACGAATGGAATAGCTCGCCACGCGAAGCTCTTAATTTCATAGCCCTTATTACTATACATATGTATAGTATATTGTAGCCGTACACCCACTACTACTGTTTGCTACTATCTCCAACGAATAATGACTCTTGACATTATTCTTTAGAGCAATTAACGCAGGGAAATATACGTATACGCGCGGTGTGTTGGTTTGAGGGCACTTATAGTATTAACCCCGCGTAACCCGACCTTCCACAATCCACTTTAGTTTGTTTTTCCCTTTATTTTTGGTTTTTTTTTTTTTTTTTTTCTCTCTTGAAAACAAAATGTTGATCTAAGATCTAACGCTTCATCTTACACACGTACAATTATGTTGACCCTTCGTGGCCACCATAGGTAAATTTTACCCAGGCCCCACTTTGGGTAAAAAATATTTAACTATAATGCATTAGTTACGATTTTTTTCATCGAAAAGGTGCCTTTTTTGCACTTATATCTTCCATAGATAAATCCGCATTCACTTCTACTTCGAAATCGATCCTTTTCACATGTCGAAATGAATACCTGTTTTCAATCGTGTACTATGCCACTATTTTTTTCCTAGAAGTACCATATCTGATAAGTATTCCAGTTCAAATTTGACTTTAAACCATTGAAAATTCAAAAACTTATACATTTTTTAGCGAGAAGACGTATATTTTTTGAGAAATTTACCTATCTACAATTTCTTTTCACATGTTGCGACTGGAATTTTGACACAACAATTTTTCACACATGTTTCAGAATTTTCAAAGTATTTTCAGTATTATTTCGATCCCGATCGGACTGATAGTTTTCACTAACCATTTGAAACTTGGCTGATGGATAAATTTTAGCTACTCAGTATGACCACTAAGTTATTCTACAGAGGTGTGGCCACGAAGGGTTAAATCTTGACGATAAATTTCATCCGACGTGAAATAATTGGCTTTAGAATAGTGCGCGATGCGTTTTTAGAAACTTCGAACACGTAACAACGACAATTAAGTGTATCTGGCGCAAAGCCCGGTTGATAGTCTTTATTGGCCTCTTAACGTCTATGAGGCTCTGGGCGAGAACGATTTATCGGTACAGCGGAGACTAAACTCATGAAAATCGATACGTATTACAAAAAACATGATAAAAGTTTCAAAATACTGGTTTTTTTATTGTTTATTCTTTCTTTCTTGTAACAGCATTGTATTATACTGGTGAATGATGGAAAGTACGTCTGTATCCTTCGGTTTGATGATGAAAGGACCATGTCGTCAAGTTTAGTGTGGAAAAGCAATTCAAGTTATATACCATACCTAATCGTCAGAAGAGAATTAATTAAGGAAGGGGGAAAAGTTATAATTTCATTGAAATGCAACACGTCGTTATGTAGCTATATGATCATTAAATAACACATCCTCCTCCCCTACGTATAGTACCATACCTATGGAGGTGGTGGAACATGGGTGTGTAAGGATGCACGTATGTATAATATACGTAGGTACGTAGTTTGATCGCGTACAGAACGTGATGCGAATATACAATTCGCAAGCAGGAGAGAGAAATAATGCAAGGAATAAGGAACCAAGTGAGAAAGAAAAAGAAAAAGAGAAAGAAAAGAGGAAGAAAAAAAAAAAGAAAAGGAAGAAAAGCGAGTAGCATGGTGGGAAAAGGAAGCGCAGTTTTTATCTCCCCATTTCCCATCGTTGTCTCCTTATATATGGGGAATTCCAGCCCAACCTGGACAGCTTTTGACCCTCACCCCTCTGGATTTTTTTCATTTTTTTTTCTGATATTCGGTAGACTGAAAGGAGTGCTTGTGAATTATTTCAAATTTTTATCTCAATCCGTTTTCGATTTACATATTTTTGAAAATTCGCAATTCCCGATGATCGTCAAACGTTTAAACGCCTGTATCTCTGAATCTATCAGTCGGATTACAAAATGTGAGTATATGAAATTCATCGGAAAGAAGTGTACTTTTCGAAAAAAATATTTCTGGATAATTGTGCCTCGTCCTTCATAGTGAAATCTTCGTTTAAACATGAAAAATCGATTTTTCTCAAAGTATGACATAATTCAACATTTTCAAAAAATTCTCAAAAATACTTCGAGAAAAGACAAAATTTTTGAGCTATGGCTGATCGTGGGCCTCGGCTGCTTTCTATTTTTAACAGAATTTTAATCGAAATTTTAATTGAATTAATTAAAATTCTATTGAAAATTGAAAAACAAATTTAATTAAATTAATCAAAATCCTGTTGAAAATTGATTTCTCAATTTTTTCTCAATTTTCTTCATCTTTAAAAATAAATTTTAAATTGAATCAATTAAAATTCTATCAAAAATTTGAGAAAAAATTCAAAATAATCGATTAAAATTCTGTTAAAAATAGAAAGCAGCCGAGGCCCACGATCAGCCATAGCTCAAAAATTTTGTCTTTTCTCGAAGTATTTTTGAGAATTTTTTGAAAATTTTGAATTATGTCATACTTTGAGAAAAATCGATTTTTCATGTTTAAACGAAGATTTCACTATGAAGGACGAGGCACAATTATCCAGAAATATTTTTTTCGAAAAGTACACTTCTTTCCGATGAATTTCATATACTCACATTTTGTAATCCGACTGATAGATTCAGAGATACAGGCGTTTAAACGTTTGACGATCATCGGGAATTGCGAATTTTCAAAAATATGTAAATCGAAAACGGATTGAGATAAAAATTTGAAATAATTCACAAGCACTCCTTTCAGTCTACCGAATATCAGAAAAAAAAATGAAAAAAATCCAGAGGGGTGAGGGTCAAAAGCTGTCCAGGTTGGGCTGGAATTCCCCATATATATCTCTGATGTGCGCCCCACATTCGCCTATCTATCACGGCCTTCCCCAAACGATATTATAAAGCACAATATGGATACATGTGTGTAGAAAATATATAATAATATATATGCTAATGTGAATATTTTGACGAGCCATTCTTTGGACACCACCCGATCGATTGGACGCATGAGATATTGATCATGAATTTTCATTGGACGAATCCCAATTCGACACAGGAAATGAAATAGTTTTTGAATCGTCCGGACACAACTTAATTGCAAGGCGCACAAGAAATTGAATGATTTTTCAAAAAGGGCCCATTGGAGGACACACTAGACTGAAAAGTAATTATGATGTTTGAATCTGTTCTGTCCAACGGGTGATGTCCAAAAAATTTGGTGTCCAAACGACTGGTATTCAGATTGGGCTGACTCAAGAATCATGACCGTTTTGTATATCTTGTGTCCAATAGGGCCTTTTCGGAATTATTCGAATTCGTATGTCCAAAAGGTCTTGCGTTCAACCGGGCCTTTCCAGGATCATTCAATTTCTTGTGTCCAATCGAAATGTGTCCTATATTTGATGTGTCGAATGAAGATTCATGATTATTCAGCGTCAGGATTCAATACGCTCAATATAGATTATGTCCAAGAGGAAATATCTGAGGAATAGAAAAGAAAAGTTTTCTCTTCTTTTTGCGTTTGTCGTTTTTCTGGGGCGGAATTGAAGTTCGGAATTCCAAAAGTTCCGAACGGTCAAAATTCCGAATTTATTCAAGACGCGAATCTGAGTTTCTAGAAACGTTAGAGTTCAGAAGTTGTAAATTCCGAAAGGTCGAAATGCAGACAACTCAAAGATCCGAAAGTTAAAAACTCAGAAAGTCAAAAAATCTGCAAAAAGGGAAGCTCGTGAGAAAGCCATGGAATCAACGATGTTGCATCTCGTGTTTTGGCCTTTCGGATCTCAGCTTTCGGAACTTTGAACCTTTTTCCATTCGGAATTTTTCAAATTGGCTACGTAGACCTTCGGGGGTCAATCTTTCTTAAAGCTCTGAGTCGGTACTGAAAAATTCAGAATTTTCACCTTTTGAATTTCGCAATTTCAATTTCACCCCGTCTTCCTCACCACCACACGTGATGTATAGCTGTCAATATTATTACCGAAGAAAAGACAAAAAATGTAAAATACTTTGAAACGGGACACCGTCTAGATCTGGGGACGAAATATTCGATAATTCGTGGTTGTATGTAAATACGTATACCTATGTACTATTACAGTGGCAGAGTCTCTATATCCATCCTTTTTGGCCGAGGGATTTTAGAAGACGATAAGTATATACTCGATTCGTATAGCATGGTTGTCGTCGTCGTTGTCGCGCCTCTTGCAGGTTTTCCGAACAGACCAAACGAGTTGGCATCTGCGGGCTCCGCGGTGGTGGCAGGAAGGAAGTCGAAGAAGGAAGGAACGAACGAACGAACGAACGGTTCGTGTCACGTATCAAGTCGTCGCGACGCTCGACAGACGTCGCGCAAACGATATATTCCACACCACCGCGTTTGTCGCACGTGCGCTTCTCACGTATAGACCACCGTATAGCACCACGGGGTGTCGGAGATCTTATAATATACGATAACATACATGTATACGTATACATATACGGCTCGATTGAAATACCCAATAACTTTAATATGTACGGTGTGTAACAAATTTTGATAGAAAATTAATTTTCTCCGATGATCGATAAATCGAAAATGCACAACAAGAAAACGCGTTCAAATATTGGATGAGTATCGAGATTGATAAAAAAGAAAATTTCGTTCATTTTGAGTGAAAAATGGCTCTGGAATCCTGAACGACACAGAATAGTGTTGAGAATACGAAACACCATCTGAATGGCTACGTTATGTGATAAATCATGAAGTTATAATACTGGGGTGGGATAAAAATTCCAAATTTCAAAAACTGCGAAAGATGAAAATTCCGAATCTTTCTACTACCGACTTACAGTTTTTAGAAATATAATTTTTCTAAAAGTCTACGTAGCCAAGTTGAAAAACTCCGAATGGAAAAACAAAGAAAGTTCAAAATTCCGAAAGCTAAAGACCCGAAAAGCCAAAACTCCGAATTTCGGAATTCGCTCCTGCAACGTCATTTATTTGACAGCTTTGTCATGAGCTTCCCTTTAAACTTGCAGATTTCTGGGTTTTCTGAGTTTTTAACTTTCGGATAATTGAGCACCCCGCATTTCGACCTTTCGGAATTTGCAACTTCTAAACTTTAACATTTTTAGAAACTGAGAATCGCGTCTCAAATAAATTCGGAATTTTTACCCTTCGGAACTTTTGGAATTCGGAACTACAATCCCGCCACATAATACTTCCCAAGGGGTCAAAATAATCGTTGAAGTTCGCTCGACTAGTCTCGTGGAAAATTGAAGTGATAAAATTGATTCACTTCGAAGCCACAGCTCCTTGAACTTTTCTTCAAATTTCTTCACTTGAGCGTATATGACTTATGGTCAAATTTTTTGTGTGGCAGTTATAGTTGCGGCTGTTCGTACTTATGAGTCACAAATATATGATTAACGTATACTAATTCTCGAAATGATGATTCTCGGATCGAAATTGGCTCTGCGGTTTTCACCACCATGTTATAATCGTAACTTGAATTCGCATCCGCGCATGTACATATTTAGGAATAAAGAGAATTGTGCGATCGAATTCTACGAAGTAAAATCTCGCCAAGTAGTTCATATGTGTATTTGCAATTTTTCTCAATAAACTCATGCCAGGATTACCTCACTCGTCACACATACACATATACAGACATACTTGGCAATGTGTCGGTGGATAAAAAATAGCCGTCATGTCCGGCGGATACGCCTGCGCAAATCAACCAGTATTCTTTGCAACATTATAGCTATTCACAAAGTACTGTAGGTATATAATATCGCGAAGGAGGCATCCACAAGAAAAATCACTTCTTATTCACAAGATGTAATATGTTAGTGGAAAAACGAGAAAAAGAGTATACATTCGTCGACATCCTCTTCTTCCTCAGGGTTCAGGGTGAAATGGGTTTCTCTGAAAACGCACTGGATCTTTTCATAAACGACTCTTTTCATTTATCTTTCATCAGAATTACCCGCGAAACGCTATTTAATTGAAGAAATAACATCATTAATGCATTTTTTATGGACAATTCGTTATAATTTGCTGTGCAAATGCACCGGAAGAATGCATGTGACCATGATGATCGATCGATGTCAGCATGTAATCCATGTACAGTAATTGGAAAGATTGTCATTAATAATGAAGGAAAGTTCCATCGCTCTTACTCTTTTGCCTGAAGGAATGTCCTGCATTGAGACCAAAGTTCGCGAGCTATCGCAGAATTTTCTTTGTGCGATCTACATTGGAAGTTCATCTTCGAACTCAACATGCAGTCGGCGATAAAGATGTGAAAAAAAATGAACACGAGGTCCTTTCAAGTCAGCAAATCATGAAAAATGTCCAAAGCTTCAATGTGAAGTGTAGTGGCTCGGCCTGCAAAGGAGGCCCCTTATCAACCCTCTGATATTAAACAAGGAATTAATTTCCTGACTGATTGCGGTGCAACGTAAGTGCATCATAATGACTTGATACCACATTATCCTGTACGTCTGAACGATCATGCTCGCCTACGTTGCACATTGCATGCAGGCCAGCAAACATCCGCTGCAGCACTACCAGCAGAAATGCCAGGGAAAGGATTCTCTCTTCCATGTGTATGGAAAGGTTTAAAGTCCATCGCTCACAATCAGTATAGTATATCGCCACTGTACGCATACCGATGTGTTGTACACGTACATACGTTGAAGCCACTCGGCTATCAACTGGAGCGACAACAGCGATGGAGAAACTGATAATATCACCGTTCTCCTTCCCCTACACAATACCACACCACACAAATGCAGCACTGGCACACCAAGCTTGAGCTTACCCGATCGCCTGTGCTGCTAGCCAGTCCATAGCACGTATTTATCGTGGTCGCAAGTGTCCAGCTAACGCTGTGTTGACTCGTTCCGCATAAATACAAACCGCCAACCTTATATACTGGTACCGGAGGAGTATGGTTAGCTGATTGTGAGTTGTGCTACACACTTAAGCACTGTACAGAGAAGAGAAAAAAAAGGATCGAAGGGAAAAGGGGGACTTCTGGTCTCTCGGCCTGGTCTGGCTTGGCGTAATTGTGGTTAATTTAGTGAGGGTCAAACCCACCAGTCCAACTCACATCTCTTTCTCTCTCACTCATACTGTTCAAACGTCTGTTAGTTAACGCGAGAGTTTTCTGCACTCTGGTATGGCTTGTAGTCGGAGCTGACCGGGAGCAGTTCCATCCGCTCTTTCATCGTGGGTTGTGCGCGTTGTGCTGCACACCAGCCAAAGAGGGTCGATTCTTCAACGGTGTACACAAGTTTCCGTTCTCCAATACATTTTGCCGAACTGAGAGAGAGTCAGAGTTTTCAGTCATCGCAAGGTTTGCGGTTCAAAGAAGAGCACAAGATCAACAGCCTCTTCTTATCATATATCCTGACTAATACGTTTCGCTTGTGCACGAGCTACAGTGAATCAAAGACCGCGGTGACAATGTGTCGTCCTTACAAATGCTGGTGCAACGACCATGATGGGCTTGGCTTGTCCGCTGCAGCTTTCGAACCGGAAACTACTATATGACGCCTCGTTATAGACCATTAGACATTGTTTACCGACTAGAGTGATCCAGTGTGTGGTGGAAGAAGATTTATACCTCTGTGACGTGGTGTTAATAACATAATACAATCGTCCTGAAACGGTCTCATCATATTATCATAGTATACTTTGTCTCTAATTCTGCCAGAGACTAGAAGGGGATATATTATTCATCCATTGCCACATACACTCCCGTATGGTACATATAATATTATAAATCGTGGCCCTGGCCTGAAGAAGATGCTGCCTGCCTGCAACAGTCGCGAGGGTCGGCCTCTGATTATTAGCTAAATTGATGATAATTACACAATATATATTATTAAACATATATATATATATATACGTTCAAACAATATCAAATTTGCATTGTGCGTATGTACCTGTAGCCACTGTGTTACTGTTGTGCAAAGTTATCGCGTGTGCTTAGAATCGCGAAGAATTTTTTTATCCATTCATTATTTTTTTTTTTTCCTTAACAATTTGTCTGTACGACCTAATCATATATATACCGGTATAAAATAACATTTTAAAAACAACACAACAACAAAAATAAACGGGGGATTTTAAATAGTGATTTTCATAATGTTTAAGTTAACTGGAAAACAGGAGTGGGAGACATGGACGAAAGGTATATCTTAGTTATTATTATAATTATTTAGTGTTTATTTTCTCGCGCATAGATCGCTACACTCTTTCGCCCGCGATCTCTCGCTTTTCGCATTCCTTTCTCAGGCTAACTTGCTAACGATATGGCCTTGCCATGCATGATGCTGGCGCGGCGCGGTGTCCGCTTTTATATACATACCTACATATGCATATATATCGTGTGTCTGGGGACGAAAGGACCTGATGAGCGACGATGAAACGGTTCTGGAGAAGAAAAGATGTGTAATTTTCTGATTTTTTTATTTACTTTTTTCTTCTCTTTGTTCTTTTCATTCGCTGTCGAAATGAGAAAACACGTATGTAAATTGATCGAAATCATCTCTTTCGAAACTTTCATTCCGTTTTTTTTTTTTTTTTTTTTACACATTTGGTTAAAGCGGAAAAACATTTGTACCTATTCGTGAAATTTTGTCTTATTTTTTCCACCGAAATTCTTGATACGATATTTCCAGATTACGCATGATATGGATAAACTATAGTGACCAAAAATCAATTGCATTCCGAATTGAACAAATTTTTTTTGTCTGTTTTTTTCATGGAATTCGCGAATTTTCTTACATGCATACCTAATCAGGTGTGAAAAAAAATGAGATAGGTATACCTGAGATATTCAAATTTGAAATATCGATAAAATAAGATATGAGGTTGAAGTTCGTATAAAGTTGACGCAAGTAGGTACAAAATGATAAATGAGAAACGAAAAATGGTTTATTTCATGACGATCGAACGGTTCGAAAACTACAGCGAAATACACATTTGGCAACTCTTAACAATATTTGAGTCCCGAAATAGTAAATTTTTTTTTACGAAAAATTCTGTACATTATAACCTTACGATCTGAAACTTCATAGAAAAATCGATAGAATCGTTACGTACACAGGTACATTTCGATTAAATTTTCGTACATAGAACAAAGCATCAAAAGTATATAGAAAGAAATAAAAAAAAAAACTTCATTGTTTGAAAATTGTCTGTATGTTTATTGTATATCTGTAAAAAATTCTCGCATATGTATAGGTATATCTATATGCAATATACGCCGTGAGGTCTGCTATAGGGAAAAAAAATGAGAGCGAGTTTCAGACACAAATGTTCATGGAAATGATGATGATGATTATCATTATTATTATTATTATTATTATTATTGTGTCTATTTATATCGAGGCTACATGTGAGGATTCGATTTTTTATTATCAGGTTATAGTCACGTGGGATTGGTCATCATTCGTAGTACTTGATATACATACATACATACATACCAGGGAAGAGGAAAAAGTATAAATATATTTATTATAATTATACTAGGCTTACTGCCCCTTCCGATTACGTAACTATAATATATATATATGTATACGAGTTAAAGTGGGAACAAAGGGAACTCATGGTGCAGCGCAATTTCATTAATTGCGATAAACATTAGCGATTGTTTAACGAGCTATATGACGAAATACTGTGACTATACACCTATATACTTGTATAAGAATATATGATTACTATTTTTATTCATATATTTTCCCGACGCTTTCGTTGTTGCAGAAAAAATTTCACTTTTTGTATAATACAATGACCATCCACAATCAATTGCATTAAGCAAAAAAATAAAAACAAAATACTCGTCACTGAATTTTTGATAATTGCTCTCAATAGGGAGCACCCTAGTGAAATTTCGGTAAAAAGTAGTTTTTTTATTCTTTGAATGGCCAGAAAACGTCCAAGCAACAAACGGATTCATAAAATTTCAGATTATAGTAGGTTATGTTTTGACAAAAAGTGTCAATTTTCTGCGACGAAAGTTCATGTCCACGGAACCTTTTGCACAATTTCTCCTCCGCAGGGCCGCGGAACTTTCATCGTCGAAAATTAAAACTTTTTTCAATATCCTACCGCAATCTGGAAGTCTATGAATCCCTTCTTTGATTGGACGCTTTTCGGCCATTTAAAAAATTAAGAACTTTTTTTTATCAAAATTTCAGTAGGGTTCTCCGTTAAATACATTCAACCGAATTTCGCACAATATCTTTATTTATAAATTCATATATATAAAAACATATACTACGATATATTTAAATAGAAAAAGAGGAGAAAAATAAGGGGGAGAAGAATGAGAGTATATAAAAAAATATTCAAAAAATTCAATCAATCAACTTCGGACGACGTTTAATTTTCCCAATCGGAACGCACCGCTCCCCTCATATGCCTACAGGATGTAACAAAATTTACTGACCATCTCTACATAATGGTCCAATCTCATGTTAAAAATAAAAAAGACCTTTTTTTCACAAAAATTTCCTCCAACGCCTAGTTTAGACGCTATAGAGCCGATGAGGAACCACCAATCAGAGATCAGCTTCAGAAACTAATAACAAAATTAGCTACACCGCGTCGGAAAAAGCTGACGACAGCTGTAGCTATTCTGCTATATTTTCTAAAGCTGATCTCTAATTGGCGCGTCCTTATATTGCTTCTAGCGTCTAAACTAAGCCCCGGAGAAAAGTTTAGTAAAAAAACGTATTTTTTATTTTCAGTAAGGGATCTGACCATGTAGAGATGATCTGCGAATTTTGTTAGACCCCATATACATCGAATGTCGTATATTCATACACGTTTAGAGATCGTCGAACTGATGGAAATTGATGCGAATTGAATGATCTGCGCCTCAGCCGGAATTGGTAATTCGGCAATTAGGTTTCCCCGGTCTCGTTCGACGACCTCATGTACGTACTAAGTTATCCTACAAGCTCGAAAACAAACCAGGTTATTCACGCGGTGAACCGAACAGTTCGGTTTTCTTTGTCGCGGGTGCAGGGAATTAGTCTGATAAGTTCAATGATCATTTACAGTCGTCAGCTTCTCTTCCCTTACCTCGTTTTCCCCCCTGTGCCTCTTGCTGCCGCCTTGCTAATTATCCGATTATCCGGTTACTCATATACTTACTCATTGAACCGCATGACGGTATTCTGCCAAAACTTTTTTTCAACTGTATGGCTGAAACTCTGGGGTGAAGATGGAACCAGTCAGCTGTAGAAGCGTACAATTATCCTTGTTGTCTATAATAGTTTAGCTAGAGTTCATAGGGTTTTCTAAATTTTTGTGGTTAGGAGTATAAAAGAAAAATGAAGCGAAAATTGGCTGACCTCGATGGGCCAGGCCTGAAACCTGGAACTTACTGCGTAGATCTTTCAAAATTAAACAATATGAAAATGAAAGTACTGCATCGATCAGCTATCCCAAAATTTAGTCATTTCTAAGTTGAAGCGAGTTCTATATCGATCAAGATCAAAATCATTCAAATCCTTTGATTCGTTCTGGAGATATGACTTTTTGAGAAAAAAAATCGGTGAAATTTTGTTTGCTCAATTGATTAAAAAAACTAGTCGACTTATTGAATCCAAAATCTAATCAGCTCCAAGTTACAAAAAACCGCATCGATTGAGACCAAAATCATGGAAATCCGTCGATTCGTTCTCAAGATATCGTCGAATGTAAAATTCATCACAAATCCATCCAAAAATGATTCTCTGGAACTGAAAACTTGGAGATCTGGTGAAAACTGAACTTTTCATTTTCGGAGTTATTACAATAACTCCCCTTTTCTTGAAAAGCAGGAAGCTGAAAAATTGTAGATTCCTGGAGTTTCAGTTTCGTCGCATGTTTCTGACAATGAAGTTCCGAACGTTCCTTTGAACGAAAATTTGAAAAGTTAAGAAGGAACCACCACGATTTCTATGGCACTAAAGTATTTATAAATTTTTGGTGCGTGGAGGGAAATCGAAGGTCAGTTATAAGGAGTTGAAAATTAAAAAAATTTGACCTATCGAATTGATGCCTACATATATGAGCTTTTTTGAACTTGACCTTTCAAACGCGAACGTTCAGAACTTCAGAAGCCTATGCGTTCGTCGTGAGTAAATTGTTCATTTTTTTCCGATGCTAACACATGTAATATTTATATAATTGGTCAATTGGGTTGTCCTGGACTTTTTGTCATCTTTAACGATTTTTCTCCTCCACTGGGGTTGAAAGGGTTTAAAATTTGAGAATTTCTGAGGGTTGGCGAAACTCGTTTTTAACACGAAACCAGCAATATAGCTAATTTTCTATCTCTTTGCGACGAGATGAAAAGCAGAAAAATTAGCAAACTTTTGCACGCCTATGTTTAATTTAAATTCAATACCTACTCAGAGCTTTGACTTTTATATTTCTCCAATTTTTCTGTATAGCTTGCATTTCAAACTATTTTCAACACTGTATACGTACGCAGCTTCCCTGATCGTATACGTGGTATATCACAGTGTAGTTTAGTACAGTGTGTCGTCTAGTGTAGTGCAGTGTACCTATTTTCACATCCAGACTCCAGCTAGAACGAATGGTTAACAACGCAGCTGTTTTTCGGTCGGTTCCACCCGCGTCAGCCTATCTTCTCCCAATCCGGCCCTCACACACACATACATTTATGCATATAATTGTATGTATGCATAATATAAATCTATATGTATAGACGAAACGACGAAACCTACAGAATAGAAAAACTAGAATTAGACTGTATAGTCCGTTGACTATGGAGTCTAGAATAATTCGGATCTATCCCCTTATAACTATATGTAGGTATAGCATAATGGAACACATTTCTCTTCACGCACGTGGTTTCGTTCGTACGATGTGTGCGGCATTGAAATTCAATGGATCGTCAAGAATAGAGCCAGTTTATCTAGTGTTCAATGAAAACAAACAACGAACTCGCTTTGTGAATTATTTCGTACAGAATTATTGGTATACCTATGTAGTGAACAGTCGGTGTACTTTTAATCCTATATGAGCTTCCAAATTTAATTATACCACCACGATCTTTCCTATCACACATATGTCGACATACTCCTTCGATCTATGCACGTTTTACTTTGTGTTTTGCCTATAAGTGGTTTTCCATCGTATATTGGCCAGAATACGACGACTCAACTCCCAATGTTCCACCTTTGATTCAGGACTTTTTTTTGGATCTGACGATGAATATATATAAGTGGAATTTAGGGACCAAATTAATCGTCATCAGATTGTAGATATTCATTTACAGTATTGAATTTTGTTGAATCCGTATGGCATGAATTGAACTTGAGTCAAACAAAATTCCAGACATTATTTTATTTTATTATTATTATTTTTTTTTGTGTGCATATTTCAATTGGTATAAGAGTCTTTCTGTTAGTCTTCTCAAATATTGGACGGACGAATAATCTCATTAACAAAATTTTTGGTCATCCCAACTTCATAGACTATAATATGTTTTCGGGAAAACTTGAAATTCGAATATTACGATTCACCATCGATATCGGAGTTTCCAATCGATTATCCAAATCCCCTAAAAAAATTTCGAATACAAGTTGCGAGTCCGTTTTCTGAGGGTGAAACCGGTTAGCAAAAACGACTTATAATCCGGTCCCAATACGGTATTATATTTTTGGTTTCAGTCAATTTTTGAAAAATTTGATCGACTATCTTAGCCTGAACTGATTTTTCACCACGTTTATTTATTAAAAAAATTTTTATCGTCGATCAATCTCAATGAAACGTAATAATTTTATCATTGTCAAAAAACGAGCTATAATCCTGTGTGAAGTTTCAAATTTTTTCGTCCAGCAATTATATCCGAAATATCGGACTCATTTGGGTTTCGCCGGGTTGGAGGGTTGAAGATTTTTTGAATTAGCAAAATTTGTTTCTGACACGGAACCGCGAATTTCGTACCATCCCTTATAGGCGTGATAGAATATACATATATATATATATATATATATATATAATATGTATGTATATAGGAAAGTAAAAATACTGCGAGGTTTCGCGTTGTGCGTGTCTTGTGATTTTTCGCTGACGCATTTTCACTTATATACCTACATGTGTGTATGTATATATACATATATATATTCGTGTTACACGCACGCACATGGGGTATTCCGTCGTCGCGTCGTTGCACTAATGCGTTTCGATGCGTTTACTTGATTGCGTTTATGTAGTACTGCAAGGGTCCTTTATCCCGCTATATATATATACATATATATACATACATATATACCTACATATATCTGGAAGTTCGGCTATAATAGGGGATGGTGAATCATACCTACGTACGAATAAAAATCGATACCTTTATGCACCGTCCATATATATATATATATATATATATATATATATATGTGTGTGTATATTATATAATATATAGGACTCACCATTTCCTCAAGCAATTTCTATATAGATATTATACATAACTACCTATATGTATTTACCCGCATGTAACGCGTACTTCGGTAGATACAGCATGTCTTCTATGTGATTCTTGCACATATGCCTTACCAGCTAAACATATATAAGTACAGTTGAAAGTACATAAGTCGAATAAATTCGCCAATTACGGAATACTCGCGGCATCTCCACGTCTGCATATATTATTATGGTACATAAGCACCTAATCACATATCGTATATTATACTTATATTTGTATATAACATACGGTAATTATGGATAATTTTTTAACATCATCCAGCCCTGAGCATGGCTTCAGAATTTAATACCTAGATACAAACCGATTGTAATAAGAATGATAATGAAACGTGCCACGGTAATAATTATGAAACGCATTTTTATTATCATTCGCACATATACCAACCTTATGCCTTATACTTACACAGAGAGAAACTCTGTACGTACACAGATGTATATAGGAATGAATCGCTAATCGCGATAATATATGGTACAATACCTACCTCATGTCGTTTATATTATATTGGACCTTGAATTATACAAATACGAGAAATGTTTATGGGACATTTTTAAGTGGAGAAAAAAATAACAACGTCCCAAAAATTATATACAGTATATGGAGTATATAACAATGAATTTTGAATACTTCTATAAATCAACACTGCAGCCTACGAAAACTATAGCGTGTTTCAAATTTCTCAGGAAAACTATTCTATTTTGACTGACCACAAAAATTATCACATTTCAATATTCATGACGAAAAGTAACACGTATTTAGTTTCTACCGCGAAAGAAAAGCAAGATTTCATTTTTCCAAGGAAAAAAATTTATACTGATTGTTAAACAAATATAATATTATGGATAGTTTGTTATAATTTCTATGAATATGAACAATATATATATTCATATTAGGAGAGAATTGCCCAAGTTTAACATATTTTTTTTTTTTTTTTTTTAATACTTCTTTTGAATTGTACTTTTCTTCGCGGTAAAAAATGAATCATGCGATTTTCTTCGCGGTAAAAATCGAGTTGGGATTTTTTTTTTTTTGCGGTGAAAAATAAAACATACTTTTCTTCGCGATGAAAATTTCAATGTGTTAGTTTTATGTAAAATGAGAGAAAGACGCCGTGTTGACATTCGTAAGGTTTAAATACTCATATGCCGACTTCGAACGGGGCACGCCTATGCTTTTAAGTTTTTCTTTTCGTCTTCTTCTCCATCTTCTTCTTCTTATTATTATTTCTATTTTCATTTTCATTCTTCTTATTCTTGTAAGATTATAGTGAAAAAGGTATAATACGAAAAGGATGAAAAGATGGAAAAAGAACGCGGTGCATACAGTGTGTTTATTTTTAGATTTCCCGCCGGAAACGAGCCTCCCTCCTCATTCTTTCTCTCTCTTTCTCTCTTTCTCTCTTATACTCTTTTTCCCCTCTCTCTTTCTCTTTCGCTCTTCGTGTAAAATTTATACGTATACCAGAGTCTAGTCGTCGTCGTCGCGCTTCTTCTACTGCAGAGTCCCCGGAGTGACGCCGGCTGCGGCGCGACTCTCGTGGTCCCCATGGAATACGAAGTACTTCCATATCCCCATAACTTTGGAGCGATGTCGTATATATATACCTCGCGGCGCGGTGGTTCAAAAATAATAATGAATTATCCCACCGCTGTCACGTGTTCGTATGATATTATACCTAAGCAGGCCTGCCAGTACGGTATAATCTCGATAATAGGCATCGGCTAATGCTTATCGGAAATATCGCAATGCCCACAATCGATTTTATTTATTTTTCAATTATGATGCGTCGACACATAATCTTTGCACTCAGAAAAATAGTATCGTTGAATCGAACAAAATTTTGCTATTGACACAAAATTTGTTAGATAGAAAGCAACAAAATGGCGAGTTCATTTAACAAACGATTCTGTTGATTTGACAAAAGTTCTTAATAATTGTCCGCAAGTTTTAGTTAAATTAACATAGCAAAACAGTTTGTCGAATATTAATTGAACAAAATTCTATTGAATCGATAAAAAAATTACCAACGAAATTATTTTGGTTGGATTTGCCAAACTTGTTTTTTGAGTGTCAGTCGAGAGGGAAATACAAAAACAAAAAACGTACGAATGTAACTAGTCATTTAAATTCTTCCCATTACAAATCACAATTGTACTTAATAACATATTACTTTTCGAAAATGCAATTTGAATCATTGTTTTCACTTCGAAATTAGTTCGAAAACGGAAAGCTCAAAGGCTGGCTCATCATGGCCAGCCCAAACCCAGTTATTTATTCTGAATTAATCTGCATTGATCTCTTGAATCTGATTCATTTCTTGTCACTCGAGATATTCCATTATAATTCGAATTAATTCACCATAATTTGAATTGATTCCTTTCGATTCGGAATAATTTTCGATAATTTCGCCGAATCCAAGTTAATTCAATCTAATCTAGTTAATTTAATTTAATTTTCTTCAATTCTTCTCATTCCGAATTAATTCGTGTAAATTCAAAATAATTCATTTAATTACTCGTGTTAGTTCGCATTAATTTTGATTAGTTTGTATTAATTCACGGATGGCCATTACGGCTCGTCAATTCAATGAGTTAATATTTTCCCCTAGCTTTGAGTGGCGGCGCTGAAACATGACACAATTTCATCGTATCTTCGATATAATGGCAACAACTTCTCTATCCAAAAGCCGAAAAGTTACTCTACAAATTTTTGCATTAATTAGTTTATACCTGAAAAATGTAGTGAAATCCATAAATGAACTATTCTCGCAATTTTTACTTGTTAATGAACTAAATTTACTATTATACTTAAAAAAATAGGAAAAATTAATAGTCTGCCATTAGACTTTTTGGCATTAAAAAATGCGAAAGGATACGACAGAATATCGGAAAGGCCTCAAGTTCGTATCCGCCTAACATATTACGACCGTTTGATTTTTCTTTTCAATTTTTTATTGATTCCGATTGATCCATACGTGTCTATTTTGCCGTTAAAATTCCCCTCTATCACGCGCTTAAACACGTCCTTATGCCATTTGACACGCGATATATAGAATTTTTTATCGGCAACGTGTACCTACTTGGGACTCTAAATTAGATACACCAGCTGCTTCGGTGGCATTCGTCTCCGCTTCTATATAATCGCGATTCGCTAATCGCTACTTAGGCATTTTATCACTCAGACTATATCACGGCTTAGAGTAGCTATAACGTCAAGTGTTTGGGGTCTTTTTTTCATTTCTTTTTTTTTTCTCTCCTTCTTTTTTCCTTTTTTTTTCTTTATCAATCCCGCGCAGAAGACGCCAGTGCAAATTATGATTATGCTCCTCTATATCTGAACAGACAATTATACATACGTATGTACATATTTGTTCTATTATGAGTACCACATTACACTGAAACATAATCTAACTTGTTTTATATTTGATGATGCATATACCCAAACGTGTATATGTAATACAATAATAGATACATGTATATATGTTGACAGGAATTCGTATTATACATTACAGGAATAGAGGAAATGTGAAAAAATAGAGTTATTTTTCGTATGTATACTGTTGTAATAACTTGAAAGTCGATAATAATAATAATAATATGACGATTATTCTTTACAGATATAAGACTGCAGCTGAACGAGCAGCTGAGATGTCTCGATGTTCGAATGGAGGCCCAGGTTGCTCTGGTCGCCGAACTACAAGACTTTTTTCGACGGAGAGCCGAACTCGAACTCGACTACAGCAAGTCACTCGACAAAATGGCTCGGGGTATTCAGCTCAGGCACAAGGAACAGAAACAGAAGTACGTTCGATTCAAATCTCATCAAAAACACAACTCATTACCTACTATTATTATTATTGTTATTATTGTTATTGGTTATATTTTCACTTCATCCAGCCATATGAGTCACTTTAATATTAATCGTATATTTTATTTGTCTCATTTTTTTGGAATCGAAGGATTTTTGAAAGAGAAAATCATTTTTTAGGATCATAATTCATTTGTAAGGATGCCGATATTTTTATATTTCTTCTTATAAATGTGTGCGAGAATTTCATTGAAAGGTTGATTTAGTTATAGTAACGAAAATCATGAGCGGGGATAAATAGATCAGGGAACTACATTTTTTCAAATTCAGATGATATATAAGGGATTACTGCCA
The DNA here is from genome assembly GCA_963989295.1 of Ametastegia equiseti. NCBI lineage: Eukaryota > Metazoa > Arthropoda > Insecta > Hymenoptera > Tenthredinidae > Ametastegia > Ametastegia equiseti. The sequence continues at coordinate 25,287,908 of OZ022390.1, forward strand.
ACCTAACCTAGCTAACATAAAAAAACACGAGTTTTACTGGAATCGTATCAGTTTTTTTGACGAAGTGACATACTCAGCTACTTATTGCCAAAAAACTGAATTCATTCGTCGAGGATTCTTTCGGATCGGTTGGGTAGTCATCGAGAAAGTACGATTCGCGTTTTCGAGGTGACAACAATTGGTAATCACGGAATCTCGAACAGACTCCCATACCGCCTCAAGATGTCACGTGACTATGTTTGGAATTTCATGATTTCCAACTGTCATCACCTCGAAAATGCTATTCGTAGTTTTTTCCAAACTATACAACCCACTGGAATGAAACTCAGAAGATTATTGCTTTGCTATGGCAGAAATTGTCTGAGTATTTTACTGTTTGGAAAAAATGAATAGAAGTCCAGTAAGATTCATATTTCTTATGTTAGCTAGGTTAGATTCGAAGCGACTTGTACCATATCGTCTTAACGGATGAAATGCAAGAGAAAAGGGACTAATTTTAATGCTATATTTCATATTTTGAAGACGAATGAGGTATAATATATAATGAAATTTGTCCTCTTCAGAAGGGAACAGTGGCCTCTCTTCTCGAGTTATGCTTGCTGGCAGCAACTAGTAAACGAGACAAAGTCCCTAAGCAGAGATCACGCGGCCCTCTCGGAAGTCTACAGTACCCATCTAGTCGGGAGGCTCAACCAGGTCATGGAGGACGTTCAGCGCATCAATCGTCGCGTGAGTTTTAAACCCACGACCCTATATTCTTTCTAAGTCATCCACTAAATCATCCACCACCACATATCCAGCTACTATAGCTAATACCAAAAAAAAACTCGCGCCGCCATAAACAGACACGAAAAATTTACCAATTCTTAATCAATTTGGGATAAAATGAATTTTTCTTAACATTTTTGCTTAATAATGAAAGACGAAAGCAACGCATTTTGAATTTTTTATTATTCCTAATTATATTCATAGTTTTTTTTTTTGTTTTTTTTTTTCTTTGTTTCATTTCGTTTTGTTTTGCAATTATTAGTATTGTTTTTATATAATTTTTATAATTTGTGTGTTTTTTTTTTACCGTTGGATGAAAATGTACGAATTTTTCAGTCAAAATGAGGTGAAGGAGTTTCGTTTAGAATTTTTGTGGAAAAATCAAAGAAGATAAAAGTTACAAGTTGGTATTTTTATTAATTTTGTCTTTGCAATGAGGGATAGTTTTTTGTTTTTTTTTTCGTTTCGATGAATCGAAATTTTTTTTTCATTGCTGGCAAACTATTTTTGTGTTCGTGCGTAATAAGGCGGATTTTTCGAGTGATTGATGATATCGAATCGATCTAGAATAACAAACTAGAGAAATAATCTTTTTCTATTCTCGCCGGTGGCGGTGCCGCGCTCGCTGTGATGTGGTACCTGCCTATACAACAGCGACGAAGTAAAATAATCAGATCTAAAAGAAAACAAAGATATGAACTTTTCACGAAAATTCTATATCGATGAATCCTATCTAGCCATGAGGCATTTACCTATATACACCTACTTACTTATCTAAATCTATCAGCTATCGGCTATCTTCGATTAGATCGTCTCAGTAGATCAATGTGGACGGTTGTTTTTAAGACTTGAGTTATAATTAAGTCGGAAATTGATAAGTCAAAATTATATAATTAGGGGCGGAATTGACGTTTCGAATTCCAAAAGTTCTGGATGATCAAAATTTTGAATTTATTTGAAACGCGAATATTCTGAGTTTCTAGAAATATTACAGTTCAGAAGTTGGAAATTCCGAAAGGTCGAAATTCAGACAGCTCAAGGATCCGAAAGTTTAAAACTCAGAAAGTCCAAAAATCCACAAATTTGAGGGAAGCTGGTGACAAAACTGTAAAATAAACGACGTTGCATCTCGCGAATTCCGAGATTCGGAGTTTTGGCTTTTCGGATCTTTAGCTTTCGGAACTTTGAACCTTCGGTGTTTTTCCATTCGGAGATTTTCAAATTGGTTACGTAGAATTTTGGGGAAATAATCTTTCTGAAAACTCAGAGTCAGTAGTGAAAAATTTGGAATTTTCACCTTTCGCAGCTTTTGAAATTCGCAATTTCAATCTCGTCCTTTATGAATTATTCGAATTTCTTCATTCTTTTTGGACTTTTGTACATACATCATACTTTCACGTAAATATACGTACACATGTGTATCTCGTACACAATACGACATCGACCAATATAAATGATTCGTTTAAGCAAGAGAACTTGATTCAAGTATACTGATTAAATCTTGCGAGATTTAAATCAGCCTCTTTATAGCTACGAGCTAACGATGATTCATGCGCCGCGGGTCAAGAAAATAAACTCTAACGCGTGCGGGACTGTCCGCAAGTTTTTTTTGTTTTGTTTTGTTTTTTTTTCTTCTTTTTCTTACACAATTTTATTCATTTCCGTGTGGTTATATTGATTATTTTTTATATTCATTATTGTCTTCTATACAGTGTCGTGATATCGGCTACGAAACTCACGAAGAAATTCTTCGCGTTCTTCACGAACTTCATACAACAATGAAAACCTATCAAGCTTACCAAGCTGAGTCCAGACAAGCCGAGACAAAATTAAGGGTCGCCGAACAACAAAGGACAAAACTCGAAGTCGCAAATCCACCACCAGAAAAATTGGCAAGGAGTAAGAAGTACAAACTTATCGAGAAAGAAGTCAACAAGGTGAGTTTTACAAATTTCATTCAATTATTTAAAAAAAAAAAAAAAACATTTCTTTTACGATTACGAATTCTTATACATTTGTAAAGTATAAATCAAGTTTACCGATTCAAAATCAAAGTACCTACAGGTAAAATTGTTAGTTTTTATTCGGATAGTGAGGAAATGACACTCAATTTTGAGAAAGAGAAATCTGGAAATGATAAAAAAATTACTTCCGCCGCAGACGATCAAAGTTCGGTTACGACTTCGACAAGCTTTTGTACTCCGTCCAGTCTACTACCCGAATGCTAATTCGGAAACTAAAAATTGAGGACTTTTTTTAATTAACCGTCAGGCTTGCGACTTTTGAGTGAACTATGGACGAAACAATCTGATATTGATACATTTCCGGTTTATGGGCAACAGAGAGCAGAATATTTGACTAAAGTTGAATTTTTGTGATTAAAAATTTCAAAACTCGGATATTTTTCTGTTTATCTTAATGAAAGTAGTTCACTCGAGAGCCGCAGGCCTTACGGTTAAAATGAATCCTCATTTTCCTCAATTCGAGCTTCCGTTCGAACCCTAGAGTGGACGAAGTGTGGAGGCGCGTCGATCAAGCCAAACACAAACTTTGACCGCCTCCTCTATGTGCGGCAGACGCAATTTCCAACGAATTTTGAATTTTTTTTAGAATCTAGCTTCCGTTATATTCAAATCAAAATACACTAGTTTTGATGTATTTTCAGCATTAATTTGTTATTTGGCGGGCGCGGTAATAAATTTTGTTGAGTATTTGCTGCGATTTGCTTCAGTACGAATCCTAGAAAGGTAACCTTTTTTTCATTTTTTTTTTTCATCTATTCCGGTAACCTGCAAGAGTGAAAAAACCGCTCAATTTTGACAAATTCATATCTCGGGTATAATTTCACCTAAATTGGCTCCTGAAGGGGTAAATTTTTTTCGTTTTTCAATCCAGAATCACGCGTGAGCCTGCGGCAGAAATTTTTCGAGAAATCTTTATATATAGTTTGTCAAAAATTAGGTAAGAGGAAGAAAAACGTGAAAATTTTTTTTAAATGCGTCGGGGGATTCAAAGTCGTTGGGGATGTTTGAATATCCCAGGTTACCGTTCTGGGGTTAATTAGGAAAAGTATACACGTGATTTTTTTGTTCCTTCGAGTTCTTTTCACTACTGGAAGGGTGGCGGAAGATGAAATCGCGAGGATTTTCACCGCCAAATTCGAATAATGTATGTCGTGAAAGACAAAGGGGATAAATTGTCTGTATAGGTATTTGGGTCAGTCTGTTCGTTTCGCTAACAGCAGGATGTCCAAATTAGGTATTTGCGTCATCCGCATGCCAATTATCGTACTACCGCCGACGACGACGACGACTCGTTTTTGTTCCCGGTCTCGTTCGTTCGTTCGTTCATTCATTCGTTCGCACTCCCGACTTTATGAACATTTACGATACAACTCGTTTCAAAATTCAATTCAATTGACGCTTTTTTTTTTATTTGAATATTTCAATTGTCGATATTCCTTAAACTCTTCATCTTGCATATAACTTTCGTCATTTCTGAATATTATGAAAATCGCGATGCTTCTTGTAGAACCAATTCGTATTTCTGGATATTGGTCGATGTAGAAGTATTAAGGTACATTTTCGATTCGATCCACTTTTTTTTTTCTACTCTGTTGTTCTTCAGGTCTCAAATATTCTTCTGAATTTTTATTTCTTATTTTTTCGACCAATCCCTCTTCATTAATGAATTTTATTCAACTCAAAATTTGCACCATTTTGTAAATTCTGAAAAAATCCCTACAAAAATTCTGTTACTGATTTAGAACGACCCACCACTCCTAAAAACGTGGGCGAAATTTGTTTTCTAAGTTCTTTTTTTTTCAATTCAATTGAATTATTTCATTCGACAAAACGCCTTACCGGCGACAACTTTCGAAATTCCATATATAAACAAATTTTCAAGTGATCGATAAATTGGAGTTTTGAACTTTTCCATTCGTTTGTATCCTAAAATATTAGAAACCAACCAATTTACCGGCATTCATGGAATACCAGAAGTAGTCGGTGATCGCGCGCGTTTTGTCCAACAAAATAATTGAATAATTGAAAAAATAATAGAAGAAAAATTCGGCCCACGTCTTTGGAAGTTATATAGGTAGTTCGACATCATCGAAAGCATTTTTTTTTGTGAATGTTTTCAGAATTTACAAAGTGGTGGAAATTTTGAGTTCAAAAAAATTCATCACTCGAAAAGGGTTAGTCGAAAAAAGTCCCCCGGAAATTCAGGAGACTGTTGCAAAACTAGAACGACATAAAAAAAATAAAATAAAAAATAAAAAATAATTGGATCGAATATTGAAAATGGTAAGGTCTGGAGTTGCGTCGTTTTGAGGTGAACAGCCTGCAGATGATATAAAATCCAGAATATGTGACAGGCGGCTGCGTATCGCAATAATTTATCAAAGTCTGGATGGCGCCGCGCCGTTTTGTTAAATCTAAAGTACCAGAGACCACCCGAATATTAGATTTTTTTATTTTTCTCATATCTTCGCGGTTAATCCTCAACCGCAGTGAACAGCAAACCTCGACAGATTTAAACATCTGTGTGTGTTTTTTTGCTGTTGAGAAAACTAGCGTGGAAAAATAAAGAGACCACCGTTGTATGTACCCTGAAACTCTCCTCCCTGTAATACAGACTCGATCAGCTAAGCAGATGGCACGCACGCTGCTCTTCTCATATAATCTATATGGAAGATGAGGACCACCGCACACGTGTCTCTCTCACTGACCAACATGCTATCCTATATAAGGAAATATTCTTTCATACTTCGCTTACATTGCGGGCTCCAATGAATCTGAAATATATAAAACTAAACCAGAATATTGCTGCAGAATGCAGCTTGGTGTCATTTTGACACTATTTTAGGTCAATTTCAAACTGCGGGACATTTTTGTGCCTCAAATGGTACTGGATTTATTAATCAGCCATAATTCTCGTGTACTTAATCCTCTATAGTCACTATGGGTCAAATTAACCCACCTTTTAACTTTGGGGCTAAATATCTTTATGGGGATGGCTTCGGATTGGGTTCTGCCTACAATGTGCAATGCGTAATGCGTTTTGTTTCAACTCCAAAATATAACCTCGTCAGATGTCAAAATGAATACTTTTTCTGAAACTTCTACTATTGAGCTATTTTTTTTATCAGAGTACCATATCTTGTGAGTGTCACCCTAAAATTTTGTCAGAAAAAATTGAAAAATAAAAAAGTTATGATTTTTCACATCTTCGCGAATTTTTTTAGACACATTGACATTTAATTTTGGTGAATTGACTTTTGGAACATATTCTACAATGTTCGAAGTATGTTCCATAATTTTTTCCAAAAAATCAGACGGATACTTTTTGTACGACAGCCAATTGAAAATCAGTCGGTTCAATTCCACCCAGTGTGACTACGGCGTGATTCTACAGAGCTGTAACTATACGGAGGATTAAAGACCACCATTTTCCATCAATACAGAAGTACAAGATGAAATAATAACGGAAGTTTCTTTGTGTTTGGTTGCGTGTTTTCAGAGAAAGGCCAAGTACACGGAATCTAAATTAAAAGCACTGAAGGCTAGGAACGAATACATTCTTTGCCTCGAAGCCTCGAACACAACGATACATAAATATTTCGTCGACGACCTGTCCGATCTCATTGACGTAAGTTTACAATAAACATTTGGTAATTTTTCATACTTGTTTGAAAATGTCTATAGTTATACATATCGCAAATTTACATTTGTTGAAAAACCAGAAAAAAAGAAAAAAAAAAATCAAAATAAATAAAGAAACACTACTCAAACAGTATCATTATTTCCATAAATATAAATATCTCTTTCGCAGACAACGTTTCAGTCTGCTCACGCGTCTGTCTGTTCTGTGTACTTATCTTCTTTATTCGCGTCGAGTATTTCAGCGTTTGAATAAATAATGGATCCACGCAACACGCGGTTTACCTACCTACTTTGTTCATGAAAAATGTCGAAAATTAGCGACAGGCGAGGTACAACTTACACGCTAACGAGATTTCATACAACGTTAAAGTTTTACTCCTTATTTTCGAACAGTGCATGGACTTTGGTTTTCACAATTGCATCGCCAGGGCCCTTTTAATGCACTGCAGTGCTGAAGAAGGTAGACAAAGGTCTTTACAGACTGGAGCCGAGCAGTTAGCTGCTTGTGTTGCGTCGTTAGACTCGAGAGCAGACAAGCAGCGTTTCCTCGAGTCTCACCACGTCGCTTTCATGATTCCTAAGAAGTTTGAATTCCAGGGTCAGCGGGGCGAAGAGGTGAGCTGATCGTTCTTTTTCTTTCCACCATTTAATTCCTACCTTTTCTCATCTATACGTCCGATTTCACCCTCAGAATTTTAATAAATACAAAAATATTGATGATCTTTCTTCAGCTTCCCGAACCGGAATTACAGAAGGTTCTTCACACCGAAATGGAGCAGAGGCTTGGCCAACTTCAACAACGAGTTACATCACTTCGAACAGAGTCTGAGGAGGTTTGGAAGACCCTGGAAACCGCTGAAGCTAGTCTCCTAGAAATGCTCACTGCAAAGGACTACGATTGCTCAAGGTACTTTGGCGAAAATGCTGTACCAACTTCTAGACCACCGGAAACACTGCAGATCAAGCTCAGGGCTGACAGACAGGAAACGGAGGAGTTTTACTTGTCGGTGAGTCGATCATTTTGCTTCATTCTTATTTATAAATTGATCGCGATCTCTGAAAGCGAGTGGGATTGAAATTCCGAATTTGAAATTAGATGTGAAAGAGTTTTTAGAAATTCAGGGTGGCCACTCAAGTTCTGAACTCTGACGTTTCTAGAAACTCAAATAAATTCGGAATTTTGATCGTTCGGAACTTTTACGGAATTCCGAACTTCGATCCCCGCGCCCATTTCGAAAAAATGAAAAACTTAAAGAAATAACGACGATACAATTTCCGTTCAGAAATTCCGCGAATATCTGTTGGGCACATCGAGGATAGCGCGGCTTGATGCGAAACAGGAATACATTAGACAGACTCTGCTCGACGGTACGGCGTCAAGTCCGAATCCTTCGATATCAACGAGTAAGCAAAAGCAGGCACGTAGGAAGCGGATTGGTCGTTTACAGATGAACGGTCAGCCGAAATTATTTGGTGGATCATTGGAGGAGTACCTTGAAAGTACGAATCAGGAGATACCCTTGATCGTCAAGAGTTGTGTGAGGGTGATAAACCTCTTTGGACTTCACCATCAGGGTATATTTAGGGTGTCAGGTTCCCAGGTGGAGATAAACAACTTTCGGGAATGTTTTGAAAGGGGTGAAGACCCTTTGGCTGACGTGACCGATGCTTCGGACATAAACAGCGTTGCTGGTGTTCTTAAGCTTTATTTAAGGGAGTTGAGGGAACCACTTTTTCCTATAATATATTTTGAACACTTGATGGAACTCGCCCAACTAGAATCTAAACAGGAATCTGTACTCAAGATGAAGGAACTCATATCCAGCCTACCCAGGCCTGTTGTCATCGTCATGCGATATCTATTCGCATTTCTTAACCAGTGAGTAATTTTCATTGATATTTGTTTATTATTTATTTGTCGTTTTGGAAGACGACTTGAAGACGTGAAAACAGCATTTCTCGTTTTCCGAAACTACACCGTCTTCATTACACCTTTTTGGAACGTCTTTTGAATGTTCTTAGACGTCTAATAATGTTTCATTAAATTTAAGACGTCTTCGCGAAGTCAAGTCGTTTTTAGACGTCCAAAAACATTTGCTGCTTTCAAAAGACGTCTTTGCGAATTATCATCACTTTAAGACTTCTTGAGCATGGGTTTTTACACTGAAGACATCCTTGCCAAGTTTGTTCATGTTTAAGACGTCTTGAAATGGTTTTATTGCGCTCGATACTTTTTGCAAATTATCGTCAATTTCAACTCGTTGTTAACTTGTTTTCTTGCATCAAAGGCGTCTTTGCCAAGTTTCATCATATTTAGGACGTCTTTGCAAAGTTGAATCGCGTTTAGACGTCTTGAAAATGTTTATTTTGCATTCAAAAGACGTCTTTGCGAATCATCATCAAATTTAAGATGTCTTGAGAATGTTTCCTTGTATCGAAGACGTCTTCGCTAAGTTTTGTCATATTCAAGACGTCTTCGCAAAATCACGTTACATTTAAATCGTCTCTGCAAAGTTATGCCGTGTTCAAGACGTCCTTGCGAAATTGCATCATTCTTCAGACGTCTTCGCAAAAATCGCTCAACTTGAGACCCATTTGCAATAACATTTCGTGTCTAAGTCGTTGGTACCTAACGTATTTTGTTGTATTTGGTAAATTTTTGTAAAATTCTTTCATGTTTAAGACGTCTTTGCTAAATTTTATCATTCCTCTTACGTCTCTGCTAATTATTGACAGATCGAAGACGACTTTTCGATTATTCGCGATATTTAAAACCTGGTGAAAATGTTTTATTGCATTGCAGACGTCGAAATGACGACATTGAGACTCAATATCTTCGTAATCCGTGAATACTGGCGAAATTCCTAAGCTTCTAATTCATCCTTTACTTTATTCTGCACTATCTACGAAACTCTATGGTGCCTAAGAAGTTTACATGTATCAATGTATATTACAGCCTCTCAGAGTTCTCAGACGAGAACATGATGGACCCTTACAACTTAGCTATTTGTTTTGGACCCACTCTGGTCCCAGTTCCCGAAGATAAAGACCAAGTTCAGTATCAGAATCAAGTCAACGAGCTCATCAAAAACATAATCACATTCTGCGAGGAAATATTTCCTGACGACATCGGCGGAATTCTATACGAAAAATACATAAGCAGGGAGCCAGACGACGTGTGAGAATCAATACAACTTTTGTTTACTCAAGCTTAAAGTTGAAATATACGTAAAATATAACGACGAGTAACGACTATTTAAATGTCTATTTTTATTCCCTTACAGAGACGTAGGCGACTCACCAACCGACCAGGTCCAGGAAGACATGGACTCTGAAGTTTATCCATCCGAAGACGGTAATCTTGTAGTAGAAAATAATTTTGGACATATCTACACTGCAGATCAAGTTTTACATCAAATTTCTTTTACTCAGAATCCGAGAACCTCGAAGCAACTGCACAGTTCGATTTCAACGCAAGATCAGCTAGGGAATTGAGCTTCAAGAAGGGAGACACTCTCACCCTTTATACACAAGTGAGCAACGACTGGTGGCGAGGAGCTCTGGCCGGCCGAGAGGGACTGATACCTGATAAATACGTAATGCTTAAGATAAAGTGAGTAAAGATAAATTTTCTAAGACGAGAAAAATCTCTTCTCAGTTTCTGTGGCTTTACTTAAATCTTGTACCTTTTCTTTGTTCACCAGGGACGAAGATAGGGACCGTGATAAGGAACTGCTCAAATCTTCTTCCAGTGAGGAATCGATAAGAAGAAGAGCCTCGAGCTCCGCGGACAGCGCTTTATCAAGCGGTAATTCACCGCTACTCGGATCTCATTCGACTGGGATAGCATCGAATTGCGCAGCGAATACCAACGGCACTACCATCAAACAACAAACCCTTCAGCCGCAGGAAGTTAACACTCTGGTACCGGGCATCGCTGTATGCGCAACTAATTCTCAACCCATCATCAGCCGAGAGGTATTGGAAACTACGGTATAGCAAATAATAACGTGCCCTTCACCTGCCACTAAATGTTAATTTGACACTTCTTTGTTGTTTGATTTTTTTTTTTTTTTTTTTTTCTTTGTTTTTTACCTTCTCGTTGTTGTTGTTCTTGTTGTTGATGTTCTTGCTCTTGTTCGTGTCATTGATGTTCTTGTTGGGGCGACGTATTGCGCTTTTATATTACCTAGGTAAACTCAGTTACCGCAGTTCGACGCTTACAATTAAATTAAATTTTAACGTCGTTTCGCATTCGTTTGTGAACATTCGCTTTTATCTTCATTCATTCGGTTTGTTATTGTATATGGGGAATTCCAGCCCAACCTGGACAGCTTTTGACCCTCACCCCTCTCGATTTTTTTCATTTTTTTTTCTGATATTCGGTAGACTGAAAGGAGTGCTTGTGATTTATTTCAAATTTTTATCTCAATTCGTTTTCGATTTACATACTTTTGAAAATTCGCAATTCCCGATGATCGTCAAACGTTTAAACGCCTGTATCTCTGAATCTATCAGTCGGATTACAAAATGTGAGTACATGAAATTCATCGGAAAGAAGTGTACTTTTCGAAAAAAATATTTCTGGATAATTGTGCCTCGTCCTTCATAGTGAAATCTTCGTTTAAACATGAAAAATCGATTTTTCTCAAAGTATGACACAATTCAAAATTTTCAAAAAATTCTCAAAAATACTTCGAGAAAAGACAAAATTTTTGAGCTATGGCTGATCGTGGGCCTCGGCTGCTTTCTATTTTTAACAGAATTTTAATCGAAATTTTAATTGAATTAATTAAAATTCTATTGAAAATTGAAAAACAAATTTAATTAAATCAATCGAAATCCTGTTGAAAATTAATTTCTCAATTTTTTCTCAATTTTCAACAGAATTTCAAAATAAATTTTAAATTGAACCAATTAAAATTGTATCAAAAATTTGAGAAAAATTCAAAATAATCGATTAAAATTCTGTTGAAAATAGAAAGCAGCCGAAGCCCACGATCAGCCATAGCTCAAAAATTTTGTCTTTTCTCGAAGTATTTTTGAGAATTTTTTGAAAATTTTGAATTATGTCATACTTCGAGAAAAATCGATTTTTCATGTTTAAACGAAGATTTCACTATGAGAGACGAGGCACAATTATCCAGAAATATTTTTTTCGAAAAGTACACTTCTTTCCGATGAATTTCATGTACTCACATTTTGTGATCCGACTGATAGATTCAGAGATACAGGCGTTTAAACGTTCGACGATCATCGGGAATTGCGAATTTTCAAAAATATGTAAATCGAAAACGGATTGAGATAAAAATTTGAAATAAATCACAAGCACTCCTTTCAGTCTACCGAATATCAGAAAAAAAAATGAAAAAAATCGAGAGGGGTGAGGGTCAAAAGCTGTCCAGGTTGGGCTGGAATTCCCCATATACAGTACTTTTAGGGTGGTTCTTAGATGAAGTAGGGACGAATTTTATCCGAGCTGTTCCCCAGATCGGCTCCGAATAATTTAAACAAAAAATGTGGAAAAAGCTTCAGCCCTCGATCTTAATAATTGGCCATTATCAGAGGGGGGTGATTTTCCTCTTTGAAATAAACGTGTTTTTTGTTGTTTTTTTTCAAAGTACGTGCGTTTCTTTTTCATGAAAGTATACGATTGGAAATCACCTATATTAACATCGGATAATAGAGATACATGCGTTTTTTATTTATTATTTTTTTCTTTTGGAAATAATTTGAAAATTGAAGAAAAAAAAAAGCCTAATTGGAAGTTGATATGAAATGATCTTTCTTTGAATTTTAGGATGTGAATTTTTAATCTCATGATCAATAAATTCAATATTGAACTATTTTCTGACAACATTATTGAAATACTGCAGAAGAAAAATGAAAAGAAAAATTTTTCTCTTATTAAATGATCGATATAGCTGTGAAGGTTCAATCAGAAATTCAATTTACTATGTGGATATAGAATATGGGTACCAGTGAAAAATTGTGATAGCTAATCTGGGGATCTGGCTCGGTCAACATTCGTAGCTCCCCCATCCAAGAACCACCCTAATCTACATATATGATATTTATTTACAAGGGCCAAACCACACGAAGGCAACTGCATCGTTGAATATTCACTTTCGAAGTATCGTGTACTCGATTATAAACTAAAGTAACAATACTTTGGCATTAAAAATATCTGCGCTACTACTAATGATGATTGGTTCGTCGTTGGCAAAGAAAGAAAGAAAAAAAAAAAAAAACCACAAACGAACAGAAACAAACAAAAAAACAAGAATGGGGTATTTTTCTATTTCGTGGTGCTAAATAAACCCTGAAATGCTATTTGAAAATCGGTGAATGTGGAAAGACGCGTCACCTTATACTATAATACATTGCACAGCGGAATATGTTTCAAAGAGTGCACGACCACTTTGAAAAACGAATATACCTATCTCATAATCAGTAGGAAATTTTGCGACGCACTCAATATGATATGTTGAAACTGTCGCTTTATGCACACTTTCTTACTGCACGTCGCACATGCAATATCACCCACCCCCCTGCCCCCCCACCCTATGCCGCCGCTTAGTTCAACCGCAATAGAGTATCAATTTTCAAGGCTCTTAGAACTGGCTTGATAATCGTTTTTTTTTTTTGTTTTTTTTTTTGCAAAATTCTATCGAATCGGGAGCAATGAAATTTTTCTTCAGATATACATGAATAATACGACTCATAACACGATACATAGTTATATGTATCTATAATTATTACGATTTTGAAAAGACTGACTAATTTGACAAAAAATAAAATGAATAATAATAAAAAAAACAAAGAGAGAAACGACCCCACCTTGTGATATCAATACTATAGAAACCTTCTTACAAAGATCGGAAATCGAAGAACGCGATTATTTCGTTCTACGTTGAAATGATTTTAACATAAAAGTCGGGTTTCTGAATCCAGAGATCTGAATATTTTATACAAATACATATACATATATATATACTCATACATTATATATATACATTAAACTTTAGAATAACAAACTATAATCCTTCGCTTGAAGAAATAAATAATAAATGAATAAACGAACAAAGAGAAATAAGAGAGAGAGAGAGAAAGAAAAAGAGAATTTTTAAAAAAGGGGAAAAAGCCGAATAAAACATCAATTTGCTCAAATTTCTTATGCCTATAATAGTTAGTACACATCTTGAATTTGTAGAATAATGATAATAATAATAATAATAATTTTTTGTAAATAAACAAATACAAATACGAAATACACGTTTGTTGGTGCATGTTATGCCTTTCGTCTCTTGTCTTCTTGTGCTGCCTACACTATTTTATAATAGTATGTATATATAGATTATCGTAACACGAGTATGTCTTGTTAGCTGAGACGTCTTGTTTTCTGTGTTGTTCTATTACACTCTGCTAAATAGAATCTGCTGTTGCTGTTGCTGCTCTACACACGATCTGTTATTTTGTAATGTTTGTTTTTGTTTTCGTCGACAAGTATCGTCATTATTACTTGATCATCATTCTCAAGTTGCTGTTTTATATATTATTATTATTAATCGTTGTAATATCTGGGCTGGTTTATTGTTGTTTTTACAGATTTACGTTTAGTTCTTATACAAAAGTGACGTGTTTACTCGTGGTTATTAATTAATTAATGACAGAACAGAAAATATCATGAGAGATAAAAATATAAAAGACACTTTTTTTTCTTCCGGCGTATTATAACATGGTAACATTCTTAATATCTAAATTTCAAATTATACATTCATTTAATACAAAAAACGTAAAGTTATAATAACAAATATCGCAAGGAATTGTGTGTTCGTTGTTACGTCCCGTGTGATGCTGCGAAGCTACAGATGTCGTGTTTTGTGTTATGATTTGTTTTCATTGAACCGAGTGTTGATTTGAAAGTTCGGTTGGTTTGTGAATCCCATAGAATACCGTAGAACAATATCAGTCTGTTGTTGACCAGACCAATGGGAACCATGCCGATTGAGGGAGACTGACCTCTTCTATTAGGCGATGGATATTCTTAAATATTAGGTGAGTAATTACGACAAACACCAACCAGATCCCAAAATCCGTATTTCACTACCCTTCCGCTCTGCACTTCGCGAACTAACTTAGGTATGGTCTTCATCCTGCCGCCTCAAACATGCATATAATTCAATATTCGTTTCGGAGTTTAAACAAAACGCGTCGACCAAATGATTCTGCGGATTTTAATAGTCTGCAATGTTAATATAATCCAACACGACTAATTTTTAACTGATTTATCATAAACAACGGAACGCGTTAAACTGAATGAAGCTCCGATTACCCACAACGCTCCGGTACTTACGACCAATTACCTGATTTTTTACATATTTTTATCATCATTTTAGTTCACGGTATCAGAACATTTAGCTCGATACATTTGTTTAGTTGTTGCTAGCACTAGTATTATTGCATAGTATTGTATTTTCAAGTATGTAGAATTTGTTTAGTTGTTTCGCGTTCATTTATATATAGTGCATGAATTTCGTACACGTATTACACAGTGTCTAGACAGTTGTTTGTAAATTGTGAAATTTTTCTTCTATTTTCAAAAAGCTTAAATTTTGTCTTGAGTTTTTGTAGATCATAACAAAAAATGTAGAAAAAAATTATCTGAATCGTTATGTTAATAGTTTCAGAGAAAAAAATTTCCACCAGGGCATAAGGTCACTAAAATACAGCGCAGTAGTCGGAGGGCTAGATTACTGAGAAATTCATAGAGAAAGTATATTTTCTCAAGCTTTATATTTACGAGATTCAGGATTGAAACAGTTTTAACTCACCGAGATGTAATTTCGTTATTTTTCTAAGTCATTTGAAATATACTTTCGGTCTATCTATTTCTTGGAATAAATCCTTTGCTAAGCAACAACTCTGCGGTATTTTTAGACCGTTATTTTGCGTAGGTGTTAGCACCACATAATGGTAGCATTGTCGCTATTGTATATCGTAATAGTAATTAGTTTTTAATACCACGTTTTTATAGTGAGTACAAATAGTTGGCTGGAAGCCATCCTCGCCATGATCTATGAGCTTTTTATATTTCATTGTTAGTATACAATTATACGTATAGCATAAAACACAAATTGTCTGATAAAAATGTACACAATTCTCAATAATATTTGGGTATTCTTATTCTCAAAGTGAGGAATCAAAATAGAACAATCTCCAACGATACAAAGAGATCTATGTTTTACTAGAGTAAATAATCAGCTCCTTGAATTATCTATCGATCAAAAACTTGATGGGAATTTATGGACTCGACATCCTATTAGTCAAATTATGTGATAGGAATGTTACTACATCTAAACTGTAAATGTAAGTGGAATAGTTATATGAAACCACGGGAGAATCCATTACTCCAAGTCCTTTGTGACGTGATTAATCACTAAACTACCTAATTTTGGTCGCTCGCTCGATCTTCCATATCATATTTATCTTTTTCTTCTTCTCCTTCTTCTTCTTCTTCTAATACCTAGTGCTTAAGTTCGTAGCGGTGGTGATATAAAGTGCCAGTTCATTTCCTTACCACGAATACTAATGCAGAATGTAAATGGGGTTCCAGGTTCATTACTCTTCTCACCCTTTCTCTCTCTCTCTCTGTTTCTCTGTATTTATCTATCTGTCTATCTTATGGAGCACACTTTCTGGTGAACGACGGGCAAGTTTTTCTTTTTACCTTTCTACCTCTGAAATGTAAATAAATACACAGCACCCACTGGCGCTCACTGATCATCAATCACTCACTCACTCACATACTCACTTACTCAACCACTTACCAAACCAAATGGACAAACACACACGTCATATGGTACAGCAGCTCATATCGGCTCCTGAACTCCTGCGCTGGAGATCATCGATTATCTTAATACATTCTAATCATTAATTAATTCAAAAGTTCTCCCTTCAACAGGACACTGAAACATCGTCAAGGGCCATTGCTGAGCCTGCTGGACCGAGCGAAGACGTTGACATGGTTTCGTCATCGTCCGACTGCCAAACAGATCCAGCCCAATCGACAATAACCTCGGAAACCTACAGAAATCCAGAAGATCATTCGGAAGATGCAGTGGTAGCGATAGGAGGTGATGCTCAGCATCTGAACCAGCACAACGTCAACCACAGGCAGACTCACAGACACCATTCTCAAGCCGAGGATCAATCAGACGTAGCTAAACGAGGAGGAGTTTGCAGGAGGCAACATTGGAAGTCTCAGAGTATGGGCGGAGAGGTACAAACCGGTCCTGGACAGCCTTTGCAAGGTTCTTTACAGGCTAATGTCACCGACGACGAAGACCAAGACGAAGATAGAGAGAAGACTACCTTCTCAGCTAATCGAGAGCTCTGGCAGAGACGAGCTACATCTCAAACTCACCTAAACCCCACTCCTCTCACACCTGCTATCAAATCCTTCAGATCATCGCAGCAAGAGTTTCGTGAAATGAGGCAAAAACATACCCCAGATTTGGTCATGGATCTTCCTCTTTCTGCGCAAGATGCAGACAACAAATCTGCATCTTCTAGCAGCCTTAGTAGCTCCGATGACGAATCTACCCCATGTGATATCGCCACTCCAATTCAACCCAGCCGAACAGAAGCAGCCACTTCACCAACTGGCGGCCCAGAATCACCAGACATGAGCACAGCCGCTGAGAGATTTGCCAAACAGAATCAGTGCACGTTGAAGAAAAATACTAAGAGCAGCGTGGCTTCTGCATCAGTGGACATAGGGAGTGTAGGAAAGTCGAAAGAACGTGATCAGGAATCTGATGAAAATCACCAACTAAATCAGACTGGGCAGGAGACTGTAGAGTCTACTTTAAGCACTTCGGGTGTCATCAGATCTGCCAGTTCAACGCAGATCATTGGAGGCGAGGCTCCGACTCCGCTCAGATCGCCTTTACCTCCTAGATCAACGCCAAAAATCGCGGCAAAGTTTGCTGACATGCATCTCACTGGAGGCAGTCAGGTTTCTTCTTTCAAACCACAGGTCAAAGTAAAACCGACGATACTCAGGAAGCCGGTACTTCCCTTTCCCCATCCTCATATGAGTCCTGAACTTGCTAGAAAGATAGAAAAACAGGCGCAAAGTACTGAGCAAGCCAATTGATCAGCCAGGCGATGAATATTTTGAATCATTCGTCTCCGTCCGCCCCTCAGCCCGTCTTCCCATTTTTATTTTCATTTTTAAAATTCATTTCATTTGGGATGCCTGCTGCGAGATACGATGCGATCGAATACATACATGTTGTTACCCTTATTCTCGTGGTTCTTTTTATTTTAGATATATTATACATACATTTTTTTTTTTTTACTTTTAACCCGCCGATTCTCCGCTGTTATTGATTTTTAACCAAATGACTCGCTGTTAGACGTTCTAGTCATTGAAAAAAAATAAATACAATAAAATGAAACTCGAGTAGATGTGCGCAAAGAGATGTAGAAGATAGGATGTGCTAATAATACGTTGAGGATGCATCGAAATATAGGTAAATTAGGATTATAGATTATAGAGATTAAGTTATTGTAATGGTAGATAGTATAATACTTTATTACAATAAATATTCTTACATAGATATACATATAATAATAATCTCTGAACGTATATAACGCGGTAATTATAAAACGAATTTTCATCTCGTGGATATATTGTAAAATTGATTATATTTTAATCGCAAATTGGTCGCGTGTTGTTATTGATATTCTTAACGATAATTAATTAATTATTATCTAAGTAGTTATTGACTGTCATTAATTAAATTATTATTATTATTATTATTATTATCATTATTATTATTATTATTATTGCGAATAAAAGTAAATTTCAATAGATGTTATTTAGGTATAATGTCGATTATTCAGACACTTTTGATGTTCCTTATCTATTATTTGCGCGCGAATTTAGGGTAGAGATAAATTATAATAATAATTAAACTACCGTTACCGTTTAAATAAAATAAAAAAATTAAAATTTTATTATCTATATACCTTGTGATAGGATCTCGATCGATACAGGGATATGTGAATGGATCAAGAGATAAAACGGCGTATACAAAGTATTACTAAAATAGTTTTTTATCGGATATCAATTTTTCAACGATTTTCAAACGCCATAAACAATATTGAACACCGTTGGTAAAAACAAAATGAGAGTAATCGTAATTAAAAGCTATTTTCTTAATACTCTGTGACATATTAGAAGTCAAGGTATCTGGACTATATAAGTAAGGATAGAAATGAGCGTATCACGCACAAGTATACAGATATTAATTAAGCGTAAATAGATATTACATATAATACACATATAGGTATACGTATAAGAGAAAGGTAACGTTCGATACGGAGTGATGTTCGATACATGGGAATATAGAATTGAAATAGTAATTCAACTATTAATGTCTGTATAGTATACATAAAGGCCACTCGACCTCTACAATAATCCGGATAATACCGACATCATTGAAATCTATAATAATTATCGATATGAATTAATTCGTTTGATGAAATTATTAAAGATCGTCATGTGACGTAGAGGTAAATCGAAAGTACAGAAAAGATTTGAATTAATTTTGAAAGAAAAATAATACTCTCCAGTTCCGCCACTTAGTCAATTGGTTCTCTTGTTCCTTAATTATAAATTTTCTTTTCTTTTTATTAATAGCATCGAGGTACATACATAAGAAAGTTAACAATTTTTGAAATGACGAATTCCAACAGATCATTCTGTATTTATATAAATAGTATATTATGCTCTTAATCACGCTAATCAATCGAATAATAGTATATATTGTACTAATAACACAGCACCATACTACCGTATACTCCGTACTATAAACTATAACGAGTACCTAATATTGTATAACGACTTTGGCGCTCGTTGTATTGATGGGCTATTAACGAAACGATCAAGCATTACTATATCTTTTATTGTTAGAATAAAAAAAATATATTCCCACACCCTTCTCTGCCATACAACGTAATAATTTTAATATAATAATTATGATGATAATAAAAGATAATAACTTGAATAAGCATCAAAGAAGAGAAAAAAAAAAAAATTTGAAAATAATTCAAAACTAGTTGTAATTGTATTTTGAACAACGTGCTATCGCCATATATACGTTTTATAAAGTTATATATACACATATATTCTTTGAAGACGTGTATTAGCTCAGTGATTATAATAATATATAATTCACATTCATTAATATATTTATTAATTATTATTCGGTCAAAATGTTGTCGAGTTTAAGTCGCAACGTACAATGGTTCAGGGTGGCTAATTGTCTGATTGCGTAACAATATAATTACAATAATTAATGATAATTATATAACGTAAATATAATATATATATATGTATGTCTTATTAATGCATAGTTTTTAGAATAATAGATATGTAATAATTGTATAGATAACGCCGTGGGTGCAAGAACTTGCTGACCAATTCCCCTCCCTCTCGTTAATATTATGTATTACCAAAGTGGAGTCCTCGTCTTCGTATTTTACTCTGACTTTATTAATTGTTAGTCAACATTCTTCCTTCTCTTGATATTACGTTTTCCCTAGATAAAAAAAAAAAAAATCATATTATCGAAACGACCCGTTTTTCAAGCATGATAATTAATTATTATAACAGCTGGTTATGTTTTTCATTGTTCTCTTTAATAATAAAATCTTATGGTTCTTGTATAATTCTATAAAGGAATTTTCATCAATATTTAACTATGTCTCTGTATTATAGTGATTTTCTATACTTACTCTGAATTATTAATATTACCTATATTATATTATTATTATCATACACATATACATTTTAATATTCATTTGATTTTAGCATATACATACATACATACAATTATTCAATTACTATATTATTATTGTATATGTATACATCGTGCTGGTGATTTTAAGAAAGTGAGAAACCGTAATCTATATATATATATATATATATATATATATATATATATATATATATTATATTTATATTATATATATATGTTATTATACTATATTCGTACATCCTTATATACATATACATAAGTATAATAATAAACCTCATGATGTTAACGATAATAATAATCATAATAATGATAATAATAATGAATAACTCAACAATAATAATTATTATTATAATAAACGAACGTATGCAGACCATAATGATTACCTAATAAGCGCAACGGAACAATTTTCATTTTCTATTACACACTCAATTCCCTACAATTATAAGAATTTGACTAAATAAAAAAATTAGTCGGTATGTTTTTGAGCGTGGATACGTCTATGGGCTTCAGATCCACAGAGTAAGATTCCCCCGAATTTATTGGAGTGCATGTGTATAGAAAAATAACAAAGTTTGTTAATATTTTCACATTGCTTTATTTAGAACTGGTCAATGGTAAGAAAAACAGTTAGGATGCGCCTTCACGGTGTAGAAAAAATGTTTCGAAAACTTCGGGAGCTCATGCTGTGATTTTGTTATGTGATCGCAACGTGCGGTAATTTTCAGACAATTTTAGAATCGTCCGCGAATTATCTATAAAAATTTATAATGTTTAAAAAATTGAAGAAATCTCCAGAAAATTCACGAATTTTTTATCATAATTATATTCCAAAATTCCTAGAAAGTTCTGGAATCGTTTGAAATGAAAAATGAAAAATGAGCAATATTTACTCTATATAGAATATTTTTCACCAGTCTGAACCATTTTACAATTTTTTTATAATGTTCCATCATTCGTAAAATTTACTATATATCAGTACACCGAGTCACTCCCCCGGAAACAAGCACATAATTTCCAGTCCAGTGAAGAGTGCGGAAGAGATGCAAGGGTTAAAAATAATCCTATATCTTTGCCCTTTCGAACAGTACTTCCCCAGCTGAAATGGGATTAATAACAACCGAAATATTGAAAAAACAAATCTGAGGCTTTCTAATCGTATCGCTAAATTTCCGCGTAACCTGCCCATAGACGTATCCATATGTTAGAAATCACCGTTACATATCATTCCTATGTATAAACCCTGTCAGGTGAGTAAAAAAAATACGTAAATTGAAATCTTTAACCCTTCGTTCACACTATGGGATAAAATTTACCCAGCCAAGTTTCAAATGGTTGCTGTGTGAAAACTAGCAGTCCAATCGGGATCGAAAAAATACTGAAAATACTTTGAAGATTCTAAAACATGTGTGAAAAGTTGTTATGTCAAAATTCAAATCACATGTTAAAAAAAAAAATAATCGTAAATGGGTAAATTTGTCAAAAAATACACCTTTTCACTAAAAAAATCATAACTTTTAGAATTTTCAATATTTTCAAGTCAAATTTCAACTGGAATACTTGCCAGATATTGGTAATACTTCTAGGTGAAAACACAGTGGCATAGTGCGCGTTTTAAAACAGATTTTTATTTCGACGTGTGAAGAGGATCGATTTTGGAGTAGAAACAAATGCGGATTTATCTGAAAGATATACGTGCAGAAAATTTACCTTTCCGCTGAAAAAAAAATTCTAACCAATGCATTTGCTAAATATTTTTGACTCCAAGTTGATTTATGCCAGGGAGAATGTGAAACCTACATAACGGCGCGAAGCGTAATCTTTGAACGCGTCGAATCCGTTAAAGTCGCGATAATTTTTGGCGCGTCGGCGCCCTCGTGATTTTGCGCATGAGCACGTATGTCGATGGCGCTCGATAGTTCGGACGAGGCTGTTTTATCTGCAGCCTGAGAGAAAATGGTGGAAAAATATTCTACCCGCGTATCATCGGCATCGTTATAAAGAATATTCAACAAAAAAAGTACACAGGAACATACGTGCGTTCCATTATCAACTCTCGGCTATATTCTGCAACTAAAATCAAAAACCTATTGTGTATATTTTTCTACTTATAAAACAGTGTAGAATGTCCGCCCTCGAGTATGTGTCTAATTTTGACGCGATCATCGCACGCGGGAAACCTAAAATATCGATGAATTGAGAGGAAAGGAAAAATCATTGGGGAAAATTGAAAAAAAAGAAGAAAGAAAAACGAAATCAATTCCGTGTAACGATTCTCGCACACAAGTACAATATGATCGTAACCTTGGTCCCAAAAAATATCATGATATCAGATGAATATACGTCTACGTTTACCGATTCGCTATAGGTATATAAAAAGAACAGAAATAGTGTCAAGTCCGATACATCAACGCCCACCGGAATCTAAGACGTAAATGATCCCGGAAACGGATTCAGATGCAGAGGACGATGGGTCGAAGCGACGAAACAGACATGGAGGAAATACTCCGAAATATATTTGGACCGGGTGCCTTAGCCGAAGAAAGTGCCGGGAAGGAAATGAAGGACCCTGTAACTGCACATCCGGTGAAAACCGGATACGCGAGGTAACGCCGCTGCCCCTCCACGCTATACGAACCCCGTGCTTTTTTAAATCGTAACATAACCCAGAAAACGAAAACGGATTGGTCTCTTGAAGTATTTGCAAAGATTTTGGATTCATTAGATTCAAATAAATGCGCAATTTCAAATCTAGCGAACCAAAGGGCATTGAGAAGCTTGGAAAATATAAATTCGAGCTTTGTGATTTCTTTTATTTTTCCGTCTTTTGAACAGAGCACAATAAGCTTCAATGGAATCTCAGTCCAAATATAGAATTTTGATAATATAGACTGGGGAGGAAGCTCATTGACATGTTTCAAATTGATATTCTGATGCATGTCACATGGCTAAATCGTGGCATATTTCCGTTTTCGAGAGAGCCTTGCGCCACGACTACACCTAGCGGCAGACATGAAAAGAGATAACACGACTCGGTCCGGAATTGATGCATTCGATTATCTATAGAATAAGAAATGATGGGAAATTAATTTTCTAGAAAAAAATTAGTAGGATCGAGAATAGAAGTCTGTGATGCCGAATTCGAGATACTATATATATGAGAATTCGGGATTGGAAAAAAAAAAAATGGTGGAACAAATCAATTTGAATTTGATTGTAATTAGATTTGGTTTACTGATATAATTAAGCGCGATAATTAGTTCTTCACTATTCGTTTTCGATATAGGGTCTCTCAGTATCTTGGAGCGGCGAATGAATACATGAGGACAATACTGACGGAGCAGAAAGAATGGGTACCAACGGGGGAAGACACGCGGCCGGGTCGAATCGGGCCGCGACTTGCTCGTTTTGATGTGACAACGCATCACGGCCTATTCATCGTATCCCCGGACAGACTGAGCGTCAATTCTCAGAGTAACTTTAGCACCATGAGAGCAAACGTCGGTCTCTTCAGGGGCAAGTGGATGTACGAACTCCAGCTAGGATCGAAGGGAGTCATGCAGGTGGGCTGGGGAACGGCTCAGTGCAAGTTTAGCCAAGAGTCTGGAGTCGGTGCGTTCACGGGAATCGTCCTCTTGGTCCTCGATCTCCCTCTCTCGTTCGCGAACCTGCGTCACATCCGCCTCTTCTCTCTCTGGCTCTCGAGACCATTTTTTTCTCTCTTTCTTTAGCTCCAATTCTTCGTTTCATAGACATTTTTACGAGTAGCTAATTACCTACGAAGTCCTACACGTATACTGATCTTGGAAATAGTCTTTCGAAGTCTCTAGAAGTCTTTGGAAGTCTTTGAAAGTCTTTGGAAGACTTTGGAAGTCTATGGAGGTTTTTAGAAGACTTTGAAAGTTTTTGGGAGTCTTGGGAAGTATTAGGAAGACTTTGGAAGTTTTTGGAAGTTTTCGTCTTCGGAAGTCTTTAGAAGCACTTGAGAGTCTGTGGAAGACTTTCGAAGTTTTTGGGAGTCTTCGGAAGTCTTTGAAAGTCTTCCGAAGTCTTTGGAAGACTTTGGAAATCTATGGAAGTTTCTATAGAAGTCTTTGGAAGTCTTCGAAAGACCTCGAAAGATTTTGGAAGTTTTCGAAAGCCTTCCGAAGCCTTTTGAAGTCTTCGAAAGATTTTGGAAGTTCTTCGAAGTCTTCAGAAGAGTTTGGAACACTTTGGACGTCTTTGGAAGTTGGAAGTCACATGTACATCCAAAGTCGAAGTGAATAGCTCATCGTGTTTTACGATGAAAATCAACATACGGCAGCTCGATAACAGTACGTACGGAGTAAATCCTTGACTAGCATCATTCCACTGAACAGACTGAAAAACGTCCTTTAAACGAATCTGATACGTTTCCAACTTGTTTTGGCATTTGGAAATATGGTCTAGATATGCACTGGTTCTGGTTAGTCGGGGTTATAAATTAACAGGATTTGGTCATGGGTCCATCAAAAAACAATTTGACGGATTCATCAGAGTTCAAAAGAGATATAAGTATAGCTGAACCGACGCTATATACGTCTAATTGAAAGTATAAGTCATTGAAAAGTGGAGTTTCATGCTTCTTGATTACAATAGTGATGAATCATTGCCTTGCTGTAGCAATCAAACAAAGATTCTAACAACGATTAGAGAGTCTGCGAGAAGCCAGGGAGAACCGGCGGCGTAAATTACATTCCGCAATGTACCCGATTCCTCAATAATTTCAGGCGACACCATAAACTCATACGCTTACGATGGAAACCGAGTACGAAGATGGAACGTGACAACCCATAAATACGGAGAGCCATGGCTTTCCGGAGACATAATAGGCTGTACATTAGATCTAGACAACGGTGTGATAGAGTTCTACAGAAATGGAAGACCCCTCGGTAAAGCATTCGAGGGAATTTGTACAGGTGCCGGAATGGCCTATTTCCCAACGGTCAGTCTTGCCTTTACTGAAAACCTGACTGCTAATTTCGGCTCGACACCATTCCGCTATCCGATCGAGGGCTACGCGACTTTACAAGCCGCCCCAACGGAGCAGCTCAATAGATCAGTTCTGCTTTTTGAATGGCTCAGAAAGCTCATCCGCATCATTGAAATCGGACGCGAATCAAACCTTGAGGCTAACGATGAAGAGGAAAAAAGAAGCGTTTCCGGGACCGTCAGCCTCGACGCTTTTGTCAGCTGTGTGGCGAGTGCCGTCCTCAGAAACTTAGGTCCACTCTTAGCGATGCCTTACGTAACAGAGGCGGTCTTCGTGCCGTTCCTCAGGGATATATCTGGTCCAGGAGGGAGCCCGGCAAAAGATGCCGACTTCAGCAGGATAAGAATTTGCCTTGATCTTCTTTGGGCCTTTTTGGAAGAGGCGGAAATAAAGTCGTGCCTTGAAAGCACGGTGGTTTACTTCCTCTCGCTCTTCAGACACGTGTCTCTTCAACTAGAGTACCGTGATCAATGCAGGAGCTTGATTATGCTCACGAATCTATGCCAGCATACTGCCACAAGGCAGCATCTACTGCAATATATACTTTTCGATAGAGTTCGATTTGCCAATTTCGTTCACGTAAAACCCCTCGACGAAAGCGGACTCGCCGATGTCGTTGGCGCCACATGGTGGGAAACTGATCCCGTTGATCCCGCCGTCGACATCAACAAGAAACAGTACCTACGTGCCTGTGAACACATAAAAAATGCTATTTCCGGTGAGTTCAGGGTTTTTGTAAAGACCCCAGTACCTGAAGGTTCTTTAGGGGGCACATCACGTAGGCAACCGGAAAAAATACGAGTATTTTCGTTAATTTTTGGGGGGGAGAACGTGTGGAGGTTTTAAAATTCTTTTTTTTTCATATTCAAGAATATAGTTTCGAGTATTTTCCACAATTTATTTTATTCAAAAATATTCATCAATGTGGTAGACGCGATGGTTTCTATAGACCACTGTTTAAAAAACGTCCTCCACGGTTAACACTGTTGCTCGAAAATAAATCACCTGGAACTAGAAAACCGAACGAATTTAGTTTTTGCATGAAATTATCCAGTGCTTGATCGAAGGATTCAATGAAATATTGATTTTCGAAAAAACGTCTGCAGTTTAAAACGATTTCCTCCAAAAAATTAACGAAAACTCGTCTTTTCTAGCTGCGAAGGTGATGTCCCCTCTCAATTAGAAATGAGGCCAGTTCCTTTCTAGATTAGAACATTACGGGTGGTTTCGTATTTGATTTTGGATTCCAGTCCATGATTTCCTCCATTTTTGGTATTCGCAGATGTTGAAGCACTGCAAGTTGAGCTGTTGGTGACACTGTTAGACAACAATGACGGGACAGCAGTGTCTCCTTCATCGCGAACGATCTTTTTGAAAAAATTCCGGCGATTCGTGCAAGAGAATTTGATCTCGAGTCGGGTGAGTAGGTCTTTCGATTCCTAGTAGCTCTAGAACCGTCTGTATAATCCCAAGCATTTAGTCTGAATTCCTGCAGACGATGCCGGTGCTTCAGACTCCGCTTCCAATCACGCTTTGCTGTTTTCACCGGCTCCTGGTTGCCTTCAGAGTACTTTGGGACGCTGAAATCGCTTCGAATCCCGTATACGTACCGTGCAGGTAAAACGCAACTGCAGGCTGTAAATTACTCCTGAAAAACATCAACTGCAGTGGGTCAATCAATCTGCGACTTTAACATTTCAAAACTTTCGCCATATCCGTCGCAGGGCTTTCTACGACGCGTCTATCAATTACGCAGGGATAGACAGACTGGGTGGGGTCCTTTCACACCTGAACAAAACCTACAAAAACGAGCTTCTCCACCTCCTCGGACCCGAGCATGAAGTCCTAGTGGCGATGAACCAGACCCAGGATCCGTCAAACGCTTTTTCTGGGGGCCCAGCACGCCTGGGAGAACTTCCACTGGTGATTCCTGCCTTCGCCAGGATGATCAACGTCAATTCCACGGGTCCAGCTAGTCCCATGATCCTCGAAAGGCTTGGCTACTTCCCTTTCAGTCGTGAAGACCGGACGCCAATGCGACTCGGTCCAGCAGACCCAGCCATGTCGCTGATCGAACTCCTGGACGGAATAATTTTATTTTACCACGTTGCGGCGAAGAAGCAAATTGCGAAGGTCGCCAGCCTCAGGGAGAGCATGGCCGAGTACATAGTGGCGATGTCAGAAGTCAAGGCACGTCTTGAGCTGATCAGGAAACAGCCGAAAGACCCTGACGCTGTTGCAATGAGTCGAGAACTGCTACGAGCAGTGAGTGTCTTTGACACAAAACTCGCAGAACAAGCTAGACACATGGCTTGGGTCAGGGCTGCAGTTTACTCGAAGGAAAAGCAAGCCCAACTTGCATGGCTTTTGAGGGTCGTTACCCTTACCCTGACCTCCGCAAGTGAGGAAGGAAACATGTTCAGCTTCGTTCCAGACTTCTATCTCGAAGCCATGACTGATCTGAGCGTAGGGATCAGGAACCACGTTCATCCTACTGCACCGATCGACGAGATACCTGAACACCAGGAAATGCTCGTGGAAGTTGCACACTTCCTTTGCAATCACTTTCTCGATCCACGCATCATCCACGCTAATGCTAAGGATACTCTCATCCTTACCCTGGCTGGGTTTGTCTCTAATCCATTGACTCTAGGATCTCTCGAAAGGGTTCCAATCGATTCTAGAATCAAGGTTGTTAACAGCCTCCTTCGACCTTATGAAAATAGAGCTTGGGCTCAGTCCAATTGGGTTTTGGTCAGGTTCTGGCAAGGATATGGCTTCGCTTTTAGATACGAGAAGAGTCCACACCTTGCTAAGAAAATTGGACCCAAAATGTTGCAGCAGGAGTCCATATCGCAGCCCATAAGTGAGTATTCTTCAATTTCTATCAAATACTATGACAAGCTTTGGAACGTCGGCGTCACCGAAATCACATGGTTTATTCTTTTCTCTATTTGCGAGGAAGTATCGTGAAAAGTCATACAGCGCGTATTTAGTTTCCTTAGTTCAGGATGATGATGATGATTTGTGATCCTTATAAATTCCGGTAACCCTTTCGGGAAGTATAGCCATTTCCAATTGAACTCTTCGTACGTTTATGAGTTTAGATTTGATATTTATATTATGTATTCAATAGAATGAACAACTCCGTTATGCTTTTCAATTTTAATTACTCCTCGTAGCACTTAATTTAACTTTGTTTCACTCATATAAGATTATTTTCCTCGCTGATCCTTATAAATTTAGGTATCCTGGAGGATTTGGATGTAGAATTATGTGACCAATTAACTTTTTAACGATTCCAGACATCTCATTATGCTGATTTAATTCGCAAAAAAAAAAATTTGTTGATCCTTCTTATGATTAAGAATTTCCTATTCCCGGCGAAACTTCGTGAACTCCCGAGAACGTGGTTTTTTCGTATTAAATCATGACAACCAATTGAATTTTCGCATATTTCCATATAATTTATCTCGTAAAAACAAAAAATAATTCGCACACACAAAACACAAAGTCGTTTTATACTCGAAATTCACAATCAAATATTAAAGCAGATTTCAGAAACTAGCATAAAACGTGTCCGGCTGGTTCAGTGGCCGCCATTGCAGGACTGGCAAATGTTGACCCTTTAGTTCAGTAAATGCAAGTTAGAAGATCCAATAGTACCATAAAATACTTCTTTCAGAGCCGTGTCCATCTCCAACATATCAAGCCCACGTGAGGAACGCTCTTCTATTAAACCCAACATCGACGACACAGTTCTTGAACTCGTTACTGAATCAGTTGAACTGGGCGTTCTCAGAATTCATAGGAATGCTGCAAGAGATCCAGAACGTTTCATCCAGACCTGAAAGGGTTCTCATCGAATCACGCCAGCTCAAGATCTGCGCCACTTGCTTCGATCTCGCTATTTCCTTACTGAGGGTGCTGGAGATGATCGCCACTCTGGCGACTGGAATATTTACTGACGATTCTCAAGCATCGAGCGAAAATCTACTCGCCAGACTTTGTCAGGTGATATAATATATCCTAGATGTATTCAGGTCTTTTGTTTACTATTTTTATTTTTTTATTTTTTTTTATTATGCTCAAAGAATCATCCCGAATTTTCAACCATTTATTAACGATAGTGAATTTTTATCTATCCTAGCTCCTGTGCCAAATACTAAATCGCGTCAGTTCGCAGTCCGGATGCTTTCAGCACGTCGTACTGCTTGATATTCCGGACTTGGAAACAGTCGATCATTTCCCAATTCTTGCCGCAGTTATCGGAATTCTGTTGGTTTTACTCAAAGACGAAATGCCAACTTCAAAAAGTAAGAATCCTGCTGTACTCTAATCCAGGGGGTTATGTCGAATTGTCGTAACAAAAAAAAACTAGCTGCAGTAAAATATGTAGAAAAATGCCCATAAAGATTTTTGTGACTTTTAGCGGGACGTAGGGAAATGCCTAAAGTGACCAAAGCCCTGCTCACGGAACCGAGTTTCCAAATTGGATCGCTTTACTTTGTCTTGGGCGAGTTGAAGCCGAAGAATCAAAAGCTGAAGAACGTAAAACCGTTTTGCTTCCAAAACTGTAAGTTATATTCTCAGTTTCAGTTGTTTAATTGCTTTCTATAATAAAAATTATCAAGTTTGAGAAATGATAAAGCGCAAACAAAGTCTGGATGATATTGCAATGTAACAATTTTCAGATAAGGACGACGTGACTGATCAGGAAATCAACAGTGTCAGAGAAATGATAAGATACTTAGACTTGAATCGAACCATGTTGACAGACACGAAATTATTAAGCGACGATGAAAATATTTGTACAATTTGTTACGCTTATCCAATCTCTGCTACATTCAAGCCTTGTAATCATCGATCGTGTCGAGCCTGCATAGCTCATCACCTTTTAAATAGCAGAGAATGTTTTTTCTGCAAAGCGACAATCGATCAAGTCACAGATCTCGAGGGTGATTTACTGCACGATTTCACCAGCAATTACGCTCTGAGAAATTCTACCACAACTAGTTCCTAAATATTTATGAAAATTAGAAGAAAAAAAGAAAAATTAAAAATAAAACTCGTTACGGAAAAACTTGTACAGTATTTAGCAAAGAAATAAAGATTATAATGGAGAACAGTGCATCGTTGATTAAGAAGTTTGGGGACACAAAATCGATGCATTTGTATTTAATTGTATCGACTTGTAAACTACGATAAATCAGCTACGATTAAGGAGGAAAAAAAAAACTTGAAGAATCATAAAAACAAATAATCGAACATCAGTATTTTATTTTATTTAAGCTTCAAAATGATAAAAAGAATCAGTAATTTTTAATAGATTTGATTGTATGTGGGCTTGTTTCGTTCAGAAAACTAATACGCACAATTAATTAACTTTGACGAAATAATTTTTCTTCGTTATAGAAATTTATGTCGCTGCAATCTCTTAAAATTCATTACTTGAGGATTAAACGTTGAAAAAAAAAATTCGTCAAAGGCAAGTTGTGTGCATATTAGTTCTCTGAACCAAACAAGCTCACGTAGAATAAAATTGATTGAAAATTACAGATTTTTTATCATTTTAAAGCACCGTGAAATTAAACATTGATATTTCTTTGTTTGTTCATGATTTGTCGATGTTCCTTTTTTTTTTATCGTAGCTGATATGTTATCCTAGTTTACAAGTAAATAAACCTAACTAATATTCATTGTACGCTCATCACTCAATAAAATTAAATAAAAATGTACCGATTTGGTGTCCCCAAACTTTTTAATAAAAACCCTGAATTCAGATTGATAAAAGACAAACTTTTATTAGTAAAATAGATTTCATGATCACAATGGCTATAGTCAAACACTGTGAAGATAAAAAATCGTCAGTCTTAGTTGAATAACAATTACAATTACAATTAATTGTATAATGTTACAAATATATGTGTATAAAGATAATATCTAATGAAATATCTTATCGTCAATGACGATAATTAGGTTTGGAGATCGATTCTAATTTTCATTCAATTCCACTTTCTTAGCAATCGCAATCAAGTCTTTCATTATCTGGATACATGTACAATATTAGTATTATATATTTTATAGGTATAAAAAATTATCACAAGTTTGGAGAGTTTTTTTTTCTCTCTGAGCTGTTTTTGCGGATTTAAGAACACAGACTGTCTGTCAGCCCGAGTCTGAAGCCCGTAATCAATGACGGAGTTGGTTTTTCCCTGAGTATATCTTCTATTGATTCTACTAGCACAACGCCGCAAACAAACGCGCCTAGAGCTAACAAAAAAACGGCAAATACCACCAAAAACTTGTCTTTGTTAAGACAAATCAGCGGATCTTTTATAAGAGTATTTTGGAGCAGACAAATACCAGGGAAAATGAATATAAAAGCAGCGGAAAGAGAGCCCATCAAATTTATCACCGGCGAAATATCAGGCACAACAATAGCGACGACTAAAGTCAGCGCTATCCAAACCAGGGACAATATCACCCTGGGTAAAATAAGACTTTGTATATTCTCAGAGCAAAGACCCAAGATCGCCTCGCGACCACAGAACAAAATTATCGGATATGTTGTGAAGTTCTTAAGAGCTATCGCCACTATTGCTACTGTCAGAAAAGTCCCTCCGTCTGAATATCCTTGCAAAATATCATCGGGGACATTACCACTTCCAAATGTTGCGTATCCAAATATTCCTGCAACTGTATACGCGACGAAAGATATCAGCATACTGACTATTGCGCATATAGAAAACTTCCCAAGCTGCCGATCCTTCATGCAGGCGTAAGTGGGTATAACTGACATGTGGCACTGCGTTATTGAACAGAAAAAAAGAATGGCATTGATTATATTCTCCTTTTTTATGTATGTGATTGAATTTCTAGTTTCTGGTTGTTTGTTTATTTGTATACCTGATAACTGAAGCACACGACTGGGACTATTTGAAACACTTGAGTCCAATGATCAGGCCATTGTTTCATAGGCTTAGAAGGCACGTCCACAATCGTATAGCTTTTGTAAACGATCAACCATACGACGTAAATAACTGCCAAGCAGCCAAGAGAACTCGCATAACTCAATACGTCTAATCTTTTCGAAAAACATAGTGGAAGAATGAAAAGGCAGCAGCTAAGCGTCGACGTAAATCCTCTTGACATGTACCTGGAAACAAAGAAACGCTTGTAATTAATCAATCAGTATATTTTGCCAGAGAAATTGTAAGTAAAGTAAGCAAAAGTTACAGATCAACAGTAGGTATTTTTGTAAATTTAGAAGCGTTTTCTGTCAAGTATGAACAGAAATATAAATAGGTGGGGATTGTTATTGATATTCAAATGTGACAAAAAAGGCTGATAATTAAACGTAATAAATAATTCAAGGAATTACCAATGATGACAAAAGTCGCTGCCATAGAAAGTGGCCAATATTCTATCGAACTGGTCGCCGATAACGATCAGGAAAGTGACGCAGCAGCCGAAGCTGTAGACAGCTACGCAAACAGCGCAGAAAGTTAAAGATTTTGGTCCGCATAGTCCCGCGAGAGTATCCTGCATTGAAGAGCTATTTGTACTATCGCTACAGCATGCCAAAACGACAATAGCTGCTGTTATGAAGACAAGGAAAATTAGCTGCACTAATACGGCTGTTATAATTCCACCAGTATTGTCGAACGCTTGAGGAAAATTCAAAAGACCAGCACCCAGCGTCGCATTGACCAACAGAAAAACTGTCGCCAGTGATCCAACACCTGCGTAATAATTACATTCCGGGTCAATTGAATCCACAGAACTATTTCATTCCTCATTAGAATATTTGCGATTCATAATCGGCTAAAAATCATGTACAGAAAAATTGACGGCACATACCTCTGTGACATTCTTGGCTAGATTCGTTTGATGGACTAGCAGCAGTTGTCAAGACAGTCTCATTGCTAATCAAGCGTTCCGTGTCTCCTCTCAAGTAGTGCATTATGATGTTTAACGCGATGACTTGAAAGTGCTTTTTCACAATAATCTACTGTAAGATGATGACGATGAGTGGAATTATATTATACTCTGGACATGTGATAGGCCAGAGGTCAATGGGAGGAAGTCTTATCTCTTATGAACAAAACTGTTAACGAATTAATAAATTAATAATCTATATTTCGCCAAATGTATGTCACGGATTTTTTTACGGTTTTATTATTATTATTATTTTTTACACAGATGAATGTGTGTTTCGTATTCGGAATTTAATAAATAAACTAGATATCTAAGCTAGTCTTTGTACTTAATCGCAAACTCAGCATTTTTTTTTCTTCTGTTTGTATTAGGTTATCGTAGCTCAGACCTTATCTGTGACTAATTTGTTGTTTATACACAATATAGGAATGTAAAGGCATACGTACGCTGCTTGGCTACATGAGTAACGAAAGAATATATTTATACAACGAATGATCTGAATTTCAGAACGAGTAAGCACAATTTCTTCACACTATTCAGTCAGTCCCTTCGGTCGGTGGTAAATAAATATAAATGAGTATTTACATCTGCCTGTCATTTACTGATGGACGCCAAGGCTGCATTCGTTTCATACAGTGACTGCAGCAGATCTACTCTGCTAATCCAATCGGATTAAAGAATAGAGTGGAAATGACCAATGAGAGCGTGCAGCTGCTGTTCTGGCTACATAAACGAACGCACCCCAACAAGAGAATGTTGTGACGACGTTTGCGCATGCAGATGGCGCAGGCGGGAAAGCGTTCGAGTTCGAATGACATTGTGGAATAATGGGAATTAATTATTATTATAACACGAAAAGAATTCGTCATTTTATTGTTGATTTACATGATCCTTATAAGAAATTGTAGGATCGAAATAAAGCGATAACTTTTACTTTGATAAATAGTATATATATATATAACGATTTTATACGATAATTACGAATGATACTGATTGTGAGATCAGAATATGACACGAATTAGGGTTGAAACAGGGCTACGGCTGTTTGTTGCGTTCGGTAAAGCTTACAATTAATTATGACTGTGAATTTATACCCGAAACTGTTTCAAGCGTATTTCGCAACATACATATGTAATTGTTTTATGAGCCATTATCATATTATTATAAGATAAATAAATAGTTACAACAAGGTGAGACCATTGAAAGTAAATGGTAGAATTAATTTAAAACGAAAAAACAAATCTATATTTTCACATTATCAAATTATACAGTCAAGTTTTGAAAATTTGATCCAATTCAACAACGAATCCTATGTGTTCGTTATATAGTTTATTTAAACACAATCCTTTGTCTACAGTTTTTTAAATCATAGTCAAATTCAAGTATGGTATCTTGGTATAAGATATAACAATGATAATAATTGCGAACTATGCAAAGGATTGATACTTTAGTTTCCCAAGTCTCAAATCAATAAATAATTAAATTCATGCATCAAGTTTAATTAACTGTGTGCAAATCAATTTTTGGTAAATTTTTTCCAATTTTCTTTTCTTTTTTTTTTCTTCTCTACGATACTCAGTACATCGACAAAAACGTATTCCACAAAATTCTAAGAAAATAAGTACCAGATCGTTCGAAAAATTATTCTTCTTTACCAGCGTATTGTCTGGCAATTTGGAGCAACTAATAATCAGTATTGCAGAACACCTAGTGATGTTTTCTTGATTATTTTTGATTTGATAGTCATTGCAATAAATTGTGAATAGGAAAATAATTCAGAACAATCCGATCGTAAGTTCTTAGATTTTATGAAAAAAAATTTACTTGTCCGCGTTTAATTATTTTTGTTTTGTTTTTTGTTCAGCCACCGACAATTGTTCTTTCATGTGCACAAAATGTGCTGAGAGCCACATTCATACTTATTATATTATATTAAACTTAAGAAAAATCAGAAATAAACAACGGTAGTTGAAAGTCGGATAAGTCAGAGAAGCATATGGATATTAATACGAATGTGGCTCTGATTAAAAACTACGTATTGCAGATTGGCGTTTATACTTTATACACAAATAATTAAATACTATCAAAGAAATATAAAATACGGTCTCTGTAACGTTTACATATTATGTAACAAATAAACTTGTTAGCAATTAAATAGGTATTTATACAAACTAAAATTAGTCATTTAAAAAATAAAGTAATGAAAAACGCGTGCGTGTATGTATGTACTTATAGCGATCGTTAGTGTGATAAATGAGTCTTAGAATTCAATTTCAAGAAAAATAATATAGTTACAGCGGTTTTTGTGTTAAAACTGATCCTCCGATTCTCTTGCTTTACTCATTCTTCACGATGACTATAACATCGCCTAAAACTATATTCTTGATATAATATTCAAATTGTCACGATGCAAACTTTTCATTTTCATTTTCTTATCTTTTCTTTTCTTTTCATTTCTGTCTCTCGTATAATTCATTAATATTACAGTTACATATTTAGAGGGTATTGTTAAGCTCAAGTCTTGGCCTCTTGTTACGTGTCGCTGTTACTTCCTCTTGAGACTCTCCACCGCCGGACAAAAGCTCGCGTTTTTTATCAGCGCTCTGTACATAATAATTACATAGATACTCTAAACAATTAATTATGTTCTTAAAATTATTATCAGTTAAGATTTTACCTTCTTGTCCCATTGCTGGTGCAGATACCTCAAAAGAATAGTTGTTTTCTCGGTCACAATGACTGAAAATATAAGATAATAAAATTCCAGTAGAAATTATGCCTGTTTTTTTTTTAATTTTGTCATCGGCAAATGAATTTTTGTAATTTTGAGTTAATAAAATAGTCAAATTATTGGCAGTATTACTTTGTTCTGATGGGTAATCCTTGGTGGGGAGATAAACGGATGGTCTCTTGACGCAGGTCCGATTACCATTGTCTGTATGAAAATTGGCAAAATTGTTTTCGTCGTGCGACGGTAAACCTTTTAGAAATTCTGCAACAGACTGTAAGTGAATGTTGAATGGCGGTGGATAAGTTGAGTTGATTTTAACAAAGTTCTGGAGCTATTTATGATTATTATCTTCTTGTTTCTTATGCAAAGGGATTAATTGAATTCGTAGATTTTTGGAGGGTTGTATTTTGCGATTGAAATTTTCGTTATTTTCGAATAAAGTTTGACTGACGTTTGAGAAGGGCGGAATAATACGGACTGTTACAGCGCAGCAAGGGAGTCAGGCGGTCCGTAACCTAGAAAGTTGGTCAATAAAGAAAAGTTGAATAGCCTACCATTGCGAGTAGATGTTTCCAAGGAATTCAGACGACACCAAACCCGTGAAACGTTCTTTACGATTTAATCAGATGTTCGAACGTGTCTTATCTCTGAAATAAAATACTAATCGAAATCATAAAAAAACAGTCTATTTTCCAAATATTTCCAAACGTACAGACACATGCTATACAGGCTGTGTTCAGTTTAATCCGGTGTATATACCTACCGCCGGTTTCCATTTGCGCGACTTAAATCTACACGAGCTATATCATTGGCTACTTCTTTAGCATCGGACCAATAAAATCGCGGTGTTTCGTTCGAAAGGAAAACGACCAATAGCACGATTTTCGCTAAACGGCGGCAGCTACAGACTCAAACTTCATTGGCTGAATTCGATCGAGTGCAGCTCAACTTCCTGCAGCTTGATGAATGCCCGCCAAATTTTACCATTGGACAATAATCGAAATTTGAAGGGATTTCATTACATTAGGATTGGCAATGATTTCATTCCAATTGTTTTTTTTTTTCTCCCCAGTGACTACAAAATCTCATGATGATTTGAAATTTCTTTTTTTTCGGTATTGAATTCTTCATTCAACACGTTCTTTTGTTTTATACATTAAATAAAGAACGATTTATAGATATAATGCTTTATTAATTCAAAATATAGAAAGTTGTTACAAATATTGATCCCTAAGATATCATGTCATGCAGGTGATTATTCAGAACTTAACTTTGAAGATAAAACAAGCTGATTCAAATCCGATAAAACTGAATATCTTGGTTCTAACTATATTAATTCGTAAACGATGTTTTTTTTTATCCTTCTTTTCAGTATGCGAAACGAATTTCAATTATCTAATTTATCCGAATGTGGTCTCAGCATGAACGCGCACCATATAAAAAACCTATACCGAATGCCTCTGCAGGTTACCCAACCCAGAATAAAATTAGTTATAGAAAACTATTTATAAGCACAATACGTAGAATTCCCATGTCTTATCAATCAACTGCAGTAGTAGATTGCAATAACAATACCAAAATATCTGATGAATTTCATATAATGTAACTTGGCATATTGGTACTTCTTGTCTTAATATTATACCCATCTAGCTGATATTTAGGATTGTTAACGATAGCCAGTTCACAGAGATGTAGTAACAACAAGTTCGGTGTTAACAATAAGTGTCAGCCATAATTTTCGAATTGAAATGGTATTGCACTTTAGGTACTTCGCCTAATCTCTCAAAATCATCATCGCCAGCACATGGTTTTGAATATTGGATTTTCCGGTGGATTAATTGTGCTTTACCTGTACAAAATTCGAATTGCTCAATTGTGCAAGACTCCATGATATATTACCATACGCAGAAGCTGGAAGGTTCGGCCTTCAATGTCATGCCAAATTGTTTTGCATAACAACATGCCCAGGGAAAATCTTTCGGCCTGACTTTCATTATTTTGTTTTCAATTATGCACCCGCCGTACTTGGCATAGGCTCCAGTAAGTTTCACGGAAATGTAATTACTAACAAGAGCATTACATATCATTCGTATTAATGGCGCAAACAGGCTTCCATTAGGGACCCCAGTGTGTTTTTGAAAACGCCTTCCGTCCGATAATCTGAACTTAGTATTGAAAAAATAGTTTTTCAGCGAATAATACACTGCAATCATTCTGCGGGCGTCAGGCATTCCGCGGTGTTTGTAGTTACAAATGTCAATGTTCAAGAGAAGAATATCAAATGCCATATCGATCAACCAAGCTGGAACAGTTTTGTCAAAATCTTCGAAATTGAGGCCGACATAATTGTCAAGAATTTCTTTATATTCGTCAAGGAGTGGAACAGCAAACATGGCTTCGCCGAAAGTAACAGTCGCTGGATAGAGCCAATCGGTGGTTTGGTTACTCTGATTTTCTTCACAGGCGTAACTATTTGTTGAAGCGCAACAATCAGGGAAATCCATCGGTTTACCATCCTTGACAAAGTGCCAAAAGCGTCTGACACCTTGAATCGCTACACGATCATTTTGTATGGCGGCATTAGTTGCGTATCCCAATTGGGACCATGGTAGTCCAGGATTCTTAGTCCAAATGTTGAGATCTCTCCTATGAAATACATCTTGCAAATGAAGTATACTCGGTCGTGTTGGCAGTTTAAATTCTAATTCAATAGCTAAGGCAACAGCGAGCTCAAGCTCACGGCTATGGATTTTTTCAGTTGAATTTGAAAATTTTCTCAAATCTTCAAGCATCGAAGAATAACTTCGATCTGTTTGCATTCCAGATGAATCACTTGTAGCATGGCTTTGAGAATAAGTTGTCGGATCATAACCGTCTGTCTTGCCCTTGAATTTTAGAGGCATAATTTTAGAGGATAAATTCTTTTTCTCCATTGTCTCTTCCTTCTGCTCAAACCCTGGCACAGCTGAAGTACAAGTTGTTACTCAAAAACTGTTTAATTAAATAATTTACTTATGCAGGTATGTATGTACTACGCACAGATATTTTTCCCTGTTTTTTTTTTCCTCTTTCGACTTAATACTTTTTTTTAACTTTTTTCAATACTAGTTCCTTCTTAGGGTGAATTTTCATGTGCAGTAATCATTGCCTCTTACAAACCCACGTGATCAACGCCGAGCAGCAGATTAATCACGTGGGGTCGTAAGAGCCAATCGCACCGCGGTAGTAATTCACTGCTGCAGCAGTATACTGCACATGAAAATTCACCCTTATGGCGTTTTTCCGTGGGCTGCACTAGTGCGCACTGAGTGCAGTTTCCCTAGTTTTGAGCCAATCAAAATACATTTAGATAAAAAGGATTTTGGCGCCATGAAGTTGGCACCACTGATTCCAAGTTTGAAATACATAAACATAACCTCAACGTAAACAACGGTTCAAATTCAAAATATAATACAGCATTTTACGTTTTCTAACTCCTGTTGCTGTTTTCAAAATACACAATTTATTCACATTTCTCATAGAGCATATCTGCGACCTCCTCGCTCCCGTCTTACGTTGTAATTAAACTTGTGATATTATACGTGTAAACAGGATCAGTGGTTAAAGATAAACAGAATAGAAAATAATGTGAGCATAATAATTAACGATAGTAAATCGACTAGATTTATTAAAAATTAACCATTCAATCTAAAACAAATACCAAATTAGCAGCTCTAATCTTCTATGTTAGACAAATTCCTCGTTTTACGATCATCTACCCAGTGTCCAGTATCAACAAACTGACCACAGATTATATTTTAACCCCTCATCCTGCAAAACCAACCCCACGATCCTTTTTCCACTAAATTTTGATGAATCAAATTCAATTCCTAGAAACGAACAATCTTTAACAAAAGTCGAATGATAATTTTCTATTTCACAGGCTTCCTCAACGTTCTTCAACCAACAGTCAAAGACGATCTTCCGTGAGTTTGATTCAGATCCTCTCCAATTAATCAGAGTTATATTATTCTAATCAACTTTATTTTCTCCTCATTCAGATCCTGAAGCCTCCAAAAAGTCGTCAGCCTTTCCAAGATCTAGATTTCAACGCATCGTCGCCAGAAAATAGTCCAGAAAGTACCAAGAAGAGGCGCGTTAGCTTCGCTGAGAAGAAACATGTCAAGTAATAATCAAAACTCTGGCCTCCTAATCGGAGTCCAATATCTAAAAACGATGAAAAAAAAAGGAGTGAAAGTAATCGTCACGTTATTCTGTTTAGAGAATTCTGCGACCATAAAGAGCAAGGAACAATTTGGGACAGTACTTACGAAGAACCTGATCAAAGCGTGTCGAGATCGACTGAAACTAGCAATGAAAATGCAGACTGCGCAAACGCTGGGATCAAAAATAATGAAAATGTAGATATAGTCGAGATGGATATAGCGGCAGGCTTGAATTTTATACACAACGATGACCAGGATCTGATAAATTCAGAATCATATGTAATTATGGATTCGAATAGCGTGGAAAAATCATCGAAATATGTCTATTATAATTCAGGAACGGACCTGGAACTCACTGGTGTTATTCCTTGTAGTCAAAGGACTTCCAAAGACTCTATGTCTCGAACGATATCCTGTCAAGATGCTGAGATTGAGATAACGGAGGCGATCGGCGGCATTGAACCGACCGTTTCTCTTAAAAAAATCGCGAATTTCAATCCGAGGGAAATGAGAAACTACGCTCTTGTAGAACAAGCAATAGAAAGAGGTCCGGAACATACAATGTTATTCGACAGTAGCGGGAGAGACATGGACTTTACAGAAGCTATCAGCGGCAGGAAAATTCAAACTGCAGTACAGCAGGGGGTCTCTGTTGATCAAGACTTGGAAAAAAGCAATTCTTTCATTGAAAATCAGACCATAATATTCGAGGACTCTATCATGGAACTCACTTTGACTAATTCTCAGACAGAAATAGATCCTGGTCAGAACAGAGATGTGGAGAATCAAGATCCTCGAGTTGCGTACCGTGTGGAAAATGAAAAAATCCGTTCCGGCAATGGTGATAAGACCCTGTTTTTCAATGACTCTGCCTGCGATATGACTGAGGCTGTTAATACCGTCGTACCCCGACTGCCAGGGCTCAATTTGGTGAACAGAGAACTGACTTTAGAGCCCGAAATCGCGAATAACAGTGTCATAGAAACACTCGCGGCACATTGTCAGGATATAAATTGTTCCGTAGCGAGTGAGGAAACAAATTTAACAATGGATTTAAATTCAACTCCAACGATTCCTGATACACACGGAAACAAGACGATCATTTTTCACGATTTTGGCTGCGAAATGACTGCAGCTATTAATACGCAAAAAACTCTCCCAGTTCAGGATGAAAATATTGTTGAGATACACGAGACGGAAGATATTGTACAAAAGAAATTAGCTTTGATCGATCCAGAAAAGGATGTAGACATGGAAATAAAGTCTGAAAAGCCTCACGTCGAAACTGACAAAGAATCCTCGCGAGAACTGATATCTCGGTGTAACAACAGAACGCAATTGTTCAATGATTCCGATGTGGAGTTCACCACGGCGATAACGAGAGATAATACTGTAGGAATTGAAGAAGAAGGAGAAACTGGTAGGGTGGAGAAAAACCTTACTGCAGTTTCTGTTAACTGCGACTTGGATGTTACCGAAGATGCGAGAGCAGTTTTGTGCAATTTGAGCACGGATGAGAGAAATGAAGATGATTTGTCGAGTACTGAGTTGGAAAGCAGTGAACTGCCGAATAACAAGAAGAGAAAGTCTATTGAGCTTGAAGCTGAAGATGCTTGCTGTGGATCCTTGAATTCGTCGATGAATAAAAATGAGGAGAATGATTTAGTCCAGAGTTTGGTTCACGAGGAATCAAATTCTTCGATAAACGACAGTTTGTCCAAAACGTTTGCCCCGAATAGTAAACGGTTGAAAATCACAGATCTGAATAATGAAGAAACCATTTCCTCTGTTGAGAACAAAGTTGTAACTGTTGAATCCGTACCATTGGAAAATCCAATGAGTAGAACTATCGATCAAACTTCACCGAGTACTCGAGACGTGTCTGGAATAGAAATCCTGATACCTCTCGACGTAGAAACTGAGAATAATCGCAAAACTAATTTACCAGAAAAGTATGTGGAAAGTACCGAGAATTTATCTTTAATTACTGCATCAAATAATACTTGTAATAACGATAAGGAAAGATCGATAGTCGATGAGAATGTAGAATCAGAAACTGAAGAATCTCAGAAAAGAACAGACGACGATGTGAATAATGAAGAAGAGGAGAGTTCTGTCTTAGCAGCAAGACTTATAGATCTACATTCTGATTCAGAGTCTGAGATTTTAGAGATGTCGCTTGCTTACGAAAAAAACCGAGAATCTCTCACGGAAAAAAACATCCATTCGCCAAATTACTTAGAGCCAAATGAATGCCTGGAAAACAACGACAATTGTTGCTTCGTCTTGTTCTGCGAAGAACTTGAGAAGCACGCTAAAAGGTGAGTCTTAAATATTCAGAGAAAGATAGATAAATCGTTTATCGAAGCTTGCGAGGATTTTTTCTGGATAAAAAGTGAATCACGGAGTAAAAACTGAAGTAATGTTGACTGAATAAAGAAATTAGTCATCAAAACTGGATAGAAATGTGACTAGAAATAAAAGAAAACGGTGATTTCTGTTTCAGGGAAAATTGCATATGGAGGATAAAGTCTTTGGATATGGAAAAGGTCTTGATTGATTTCATATCGAATTCTCTAGTGGTCGTAATCCATTTAGAAACAACAGAAGAATTGACTTCTCCGAGAATAATTAAAGATATAAAAATCATTTCACTTCTCCCAGGTATATTTAGCGACTTTTTCAAAGTTAAGAAGCTTATACCTATAATTTATAGTCGATAATTTGATTTCGATAAATAACATCGACGTTTGTATCCAATTATAGATGAGATTATTATTCATGTATTTAATTTTTGTGCAGATTCGGCAGATGAAAATATATCCCTGATCCATGATATACTATTGAAAAAATTCGACATCGAAAATTTTAAAAAGCTGCATAGAACGACGCAGGACGTCTTACCGATGCTAGAAATAATATCTCAAAGAGTAAAACTGCTGTTTGATTTCATGTGCGAATTAGACAAGTTGGAAGACTTGCATTTGATAAATAGATCGGGAAATCGGTGAGCTATGAATTTAATCTAAACTTAAAAACTTAACAACTCGAAGTACCTAATTGATCGTCACTTGTGTTCGACGTGTGCACAGACTGTAAATGTATACTTTTTACACAGGATATCGTTTCGACTTCATAGTTACAAGGTGCAACTGGTCATAAAAATTACTATAGATCTTGAACCGTTGGAAAATATAGGACCAAACGACATACTGGTGGAATGTATTCTAGGTAACATAAGGTAAGTTTTTCTAATGTTTTTACCCCCACTTTTAAATGACTTAGGAAGTCGTAACCATTAGGTGTACATATCTCTTCTACATCAGAATTCAACCAGCTTATATATCTCTCTGTTTATCAATCGGGATTAGAACTTGTCTATCCCAATGCGTTTTCTTAAAATCGAATACATGACATTGTTGGTCTTTTTTTTGAATCTATTTATTCATTTATTTATTTACTTATTTATTTATTGTACAGGGAAAAGGACATCAAGCAATTAATCACCAGTGTAAAGAAGGATCACAGGTTTTTAACAAACTATGTTAACGACATTAAAGAATACATTGCATTAGTTGTTGAAAAATAAGATTTTTGTAACTTTCAGCCCCAGCGTGTATTGAAAATATCGTATTCGTGATAGATTTGCTCTATTTGTATTTCAATTCTTTGCTCAGTGGAAATAATTCAATATGTTACAGCCTCTTGAATCACTGAAAATATTTCACGTAATATACGCAAATATTTTTAACTTTAGACTGCTTAAAAATTCGGAATCGAACCGATGATTTAGTTTAATGGAATTATTAATTGAAAAATACAATAAGGTCGAGTTATTTTTTATACCAAGTGTATAATTTCTCTTTTTAATTCGTTTATCTATGTAAATATATCTAAAAAAATATATATATAACCAAAAATATAATTCGTTGTACACAAAAGTATAACATATTCTACAGACAGTAGTAAAAATTCGTTTAATTTTCCCCAAAATCAACTAGATTACTTTATTTTTGTAATACATCTGCTTGA
Source organism: Ametastegia equiseti (assembly GCA_963989295.1). Lineage (NCBI taxonomy): Eukaryota > Metazoa > Arthropoda > Insecta > Hymenoptera > Tenthredinidae > Ametastegia > Ametastegia equiseti. The sequence goes on from OZ022390.1 coordinate 25,332,094, forward strand.
AAAGTATTATTTCCGAGGTTTGTGTAGCGTGTGTGATCGAAGCGCCTTGTTTCTGAATGATGAAAAAAGAACAGTGTTGGCGCATGCGCACACTCGGTATGCTCTACTTTTCGCACCAGAGCATTCGTCACACGCATGCGCAATTCAAAATAGCTCAACTTTACGCACTGACAGTAACGCCATCTAGCGCGGGCGACGTATAACCTTGATAATTATTTCGTGCATTTGCTTCTCCCCAAATAAAACTTTCCAAGCACAAGTTACAAAAAATATCGTGTGAGGCAAGTGCGAAAAGGCGATCAAAATCGATCGAAAAAAAGCGAAATCGCTTACTTTTCGCACTAGTCACACAATATACTGTTGATGATAAAAAAGGATTGGTTGACTTCTTTCGGTATGTCATGATCCATTTCCCAGTAAACCAAAACGAATTGAGTCAGTCAAAAACAGAATTAACACGAATTGAAAAAATTTGAAAAGAATTGTGTGGCAATTCTTTTTGATTCTAAAGAATTGACGTACATACAAGTCTTTCGAATTCTATTTAATTCCGTTTTCCACATACTCAATTCGTTTTGGTTTACTGGGTTGCTACAGAAAATTTCATCTCATATAGATATGCATGATCGCATATTTTCGCAATACTGATTTAATTCATAAACAGCTACACCTAGGCGCCTGCAGTGGAAACATGAAAATAAGAAGAAAAAAAAAGAAAGAAGAAAAACTAAATGGTTAAAAAGAAAATTGCATGACATATTTTAATTAGCTTTGACACGAAAGAGAAATGTTGTGTTAATAATGTTTGTGGCAGTAGAAGATCGATAGTATCAATTAAAATTGATATTTGGATTATCGTTTATCAATTAGGCCACGCGGTAGCGTGGAGATGGAATCTAATTAAGTCTGACGTTTCGTTTTTATTATGTTTTTTTTTTATATTTCAATTTTTTTTCTCTCTCTTCTATTTTTCTTTTCATCGTGAAGGGCCTTCCCACGGAAGCTATGTGGGCTTCGACTCTGAGATATCAGTGGATTTATTATGTACGGAATGTCAAGTTGTCGAGTAGAAAACTCGATCTCCCAAAGATTTCGAAATTTTCATTTACAGTTATATACACACATATTGCATATATCGCCATATAACCGCGGTATACATATATTTAGTATACCTGTACTCCGATGCCTACATAAACATCGAATGATAAATTTCTAAAAACAATAAAATATCCATACAGCCAGAAGTTACTCGACCGTAAAATATGACTCGTTAAAATCTCGAATGATTCTAAAATACGAATTTTATGGGCCACTATTTCGTATTCCTCTTTGTATGCCGAAAACTTAATGACCTGTTTCGTGTTTTTTTTTTCTTTTTTTTTTTTTTTTTTTGTATCTCAACTTCCCGCCTGAGAAAAAAGAAATTGTTACGATCAGCCCGAAAATGAAAAAATTAAAGTGAAGAGAAACAACTTCGAAGATTTTTAGATCGACGTTGAGGTGTATAGGTACATTTGATCAATTTTTCGTCCGACGATATTTCGAAAACGAATGAATGGATATTTGACGATTTCAGTCTTGATCGATGGGGTTTTTCATAGCTTAGAATCGAGTAGATTTTGAATTTTATCGGTCCAGTGGTTTTCGAGTCATTCAAAAACAGCGTATGAAAAACAACATTTCGATCGATAATATCTTGAGATTTGATCAACTGATTTTTACGATCTTGGTATCGATCGAGCGAATTTTGTCCAACTTCAATCTGAATAAATTTCACTGTCAACCGATCCGGTAGTTTGTGGTTTATGGAGAGTATTCAGTTTTTCCGTGTCCTCACAATTGTTGAAACTCGAGAATCCTCAATTTCCAAATTTCAAGTTTCTGGATCCAACATGGCTAACTGAGATTTTCTACAAATGAGACAATTCGTTCAAGAATTAACACTCCTAGGTTTTTCGTGGTGGGGGTCAAAATATCGGAAAATCAAAAGTTCGAACGGCCTGAAATACGAATTTTAAAATAGCGATCGTTCAAAATTCAAAAAGGCTGTGTATTGAAAGAAAACAAAAATTACGGATATTTTATCCGTCTCTATTTTATCACTCGTATTTTTGAAATTTGAAATATTGGCTATTCTGCATATTATTCTTTCAGAGTTTTGACCTCTACCCGTTTTTCGGATCGGTGAGCACGCTCCCGAAATCGATATTAAGGTGGTTCTCCCGGTACAGTACCGCCAAACGTGAGTTTCAGAGAAAATTTTCAATACTTCTCGATGGTAAAAAAATTTGAAAAAAATCAAGTATGTTGAAGATCCTCAAAAGATTGATTCTGCATAATAATATTTACAAATAGTTATTGACAAATTGATTTAAAAAAACATTGTTTAAGAAATTACCCGTCAACCCAACTTTTTTGTTAGATGAAAATGATTTGTTAATTTTTCTCAAAACGTATGAATTTTTTTCGAATTTTGTCAAATCATTTAAAATTGTGGTTTTATTCGTATATTTCGTATGAAAAAACGCAATTTTGAATGATTTGAGAAAATTCGAAAAAAAATCATACGTTTTGAGAAAAATTAACAAATCATTTTCACCTAACAAAAAAGTTGGGTTGACGGGTAATTTCTTAAACAATGTTTTTTTTCATCAATTTGTTAATAACTATTTGTAAATATTATTATGCAGAATCAATCTTTTGAGGATCTCCAACATACTTGATTTTTTTCAAATTTTTCTACCATCGAGAAGTATTGGAAATTTTCTCTGAAACTCACGTTTGGCGGTACTGTACCGGAAGAACCACCTTAAGAAATTTGAATTGTTAGACTTCGAATCTTAAAAAAATCGCTTTTCCGCTTTTTATACGATCCATTTTGAATCAATTGGATTTTTCATGTAAAGAATACTATTTTTGAGTTCGAAATATATCCGGGCGGGAAGTTACAGGTCTGTATCATCGTGTTCAGCCGAACTATCTGCTCGTTTGTATCTTAACAGAAAGACAGAGAAAAAAAATCATCGTATAATATAGCTTCTGACAAAGTGCAACGTCCGGTTCACATTCGCAGCCACGTGAATTTAGAAATGCTAATTATAAGTATATGTATGCGAGGTCGAGCCTGTTTTTTGCGTCCTTTGAAAGAACAGTAATTTATCAAAGTGTTGAATTGATTGTTACCCGCATACGCAGAAAGAACTCAACGTAGATATACTTTTACACAGTTATAAGTTTTCAAAAGTTCAAAAAACAATTCGAATGCCTCGATCTCTACAGCGATTCTGCAATTTGGAATATATTTGAAAGGAAATAATACACAAATAGACACTGAGAAAAAAATGTTATTGAATCTATAATCACATTGATGAGGTGATTCGATGAAATCAGCTACTTTCGACTAAATGTTATTCAACCCTAATTTGAGCTTCATGTTGCTGCTAAAGAAATAACGAATGGTTTATCCGGATTGAAAACATTCTTGTTCATTTGATAAACCGGTGCGTTTGTCATTTAGCAAAGAAATATTCAATCAACTTTCCCCTGCAAATATATATATTTATTCCAACTGAATATTCTAACAGACTTATGGAACGGTTTTTGGAATTGATAAATTTTTATTTCTCTAATAAAATCAGTGAACTTTTGCAGAAAGAATATTTCTTTGCTATATAGGACAAACGCACCGGCTTTTCCTGTAGCAAAGAAAGTTTTTAACCCTTCATGGCAGTGGTCACACTGGGTAAAATTTACCCGGCTAAGTTTCAAATGATTGCTGTGTAAAAACTATCGATCCGATCAGGATCGAAAAAATACTGAAAATACTTTGAACATTCCAAAATATGTGTGAAAAGTTGATGTGTCAAAATTAAAATTACAACATGTTAAAAAAAATCATAAACAGGTAAATTTGTCAAAAAATACATCTTTTCACTAAAAAAATCATAACTTTTCGAATTTTCAATATTTTCAAGTCAAATTTCAATTGGGATACTTGTCAGATATGGTACTTCTAGGTAAAAATAGTGGCATAGCTGTGTACGTCTGAAAACAGGTATTTATTTCGACATGTGAAAAGGATCGATTTTGGAGTAGAAATATGAATGCGGATTCATCTGAAAGATATAAGTGTGAAAAATGCACCTTTTCGATGAACAAAATCGTGACAAATGCATTTGTTGAATATTTTTTCACCCAAAATAAGGCCTGGGTAAAATTTACCCATGATGGCCATGAAATGTTAATCCAAATGAACAATTTGTTATTTATCTCTAGCAATATGAAGTTTATTAGGGTTGAATAACATTTACCAAAAAGTGGCTGATTTAATTGAATCAAAGAAATCCGAACATGATAAAGATTCAATAACATTCTTTTCTCATTGTCATTACATGTACCGGATTCAATGCGGGCATAGGAAATCTATAATCAAAGACCGTAGCGCAGCTGCTACGCGAGAATATAGCTGGTTACATTAAGATAATAGACGTGTATGTATAGGGTTTGAAAGGCGTCGAGAATGATTGTCATTAGGTGCGCATAATGGTTATTGAAAGATTGTTGTATCTCTAGCATTTAATTTAAGAAAACTATCGTAATTTCGAGTCCCCTTCACCCCCCAAGCCCGCTATCATCTCTTAATTCCCCATACCTCGCGCTCTAAGGCATCTAGAGGCAAATTCGAGGGCGACGGGTGTAGCCCCGAGAGTTCGAACGGTGCGGAGCGAACGCGCGAGTCCGCCCACGCTTCGGCGTGGTATACGCCGCGATTACGACACATTCACGCGCGTTCGTATGTTCGTTCGTTCTCTATAGTTCGTTCGTTCTCTTCGTTCGTTCTGTCCGAATTGCTTCAGCCATTGATGAAACCTGCGGAGAGTTACCGGTGGCCGAAGGTGCAGCACCACGCAGACCGGTTTCGACTTTCACGTGGCTTTATCGAGCGCGCCCGCCGCACCGCGCCGCACGCAGAGCTTGCTCTATACACAAACAACAGCGACGCACGTACGAACGAACGAACGAACGAGCGATCTTTCGGATCTCCATCCGCGCCTATCTATTTAACGTATCGCTTACACTCACTCCCGGCCCTCTTTCCCCCCTTATTTCCTCGTTTTGGTATATACTAATATACAGCTGATATTATAAATATGGCTATAGATGTGAGTGTGTGTGTGTGTGTGCAACCGCAAACCGCGATTCTGCATCAGCGTACGGAGAAAACTATCCGCACGTGTGCATAGTAGAATCATCGCTTATCGTATTTTAGCTCATTTGAATGTGTTTTATTATTCGCGTACCGATATTACCAAGCTATTTAACCCTCGTATAGATTCATAACTGTATAAAGTGATCGCGGACACAACCGTCTGACTTGATATCAAATCTCTTCTGCAATAGCGCGAATCGCATCGCGGACTTCATCTCCGCGGATAACAACGATTCGGTGCTTTCCGGACCGTTTATTTTATTTTTTTTTTTTTTTCTTTCTATTTTGATCTACACTTCCACGTCCTAGGTATCCCATGGTATAAATTGAAAATGAAAAATATGTATAACTATGCGACAGTTTTTACAATGTTTTTAGAAAATACTGCAGCAGTTAGTGTCTGAAAAAGTGTCTCCATGATTTCTCGAAGGGCTTCGATTCGCTTCGATTTTGGGTGTCTAGGGGACTTCTGATTTCCGAAGACTTCTAAAGACTTCCGAAGAGTACCTACGAGTTGCGTATTATGAGGAAAATTCTTTGAATTGTAACCGAAGAGTTCCAAAGACTCCCAAATTTTCCAAAGACTTCCAAAGACTTCCGCAGACTTTCGAAGTATTCCAAAGACTTCCATAGACTACCAGTTGCGTATTATAAGGAAAATTCGTTGAATTGTAACCGAAGACTGCCAAAGACTGCCAAAGACTTCCAAAGACTCCCAAAGATTTCCAAAGACTCCCAAAGACTTCTACAGATTTTCGAAGATTTCTAAAGACCACCAGTTGCGTATTATGAGGAATTCTTTGCTTGAATACAAACCGAAGACTTCAAAAGACTTCTAAAAACTCCCCAGGCCAGTGTACATTATAAGACTTCTCAAGTGAATAGCCACTCGTGATTTCTAGATGAACGACTGCTATTGCATGAAACCGATACCACGACTGCCACGAAATTTAGCCTTTCTACATGTAGAATATGATTGCGAAGGCTGCTGCCGATATCGAGTGGCTGTCCCGCATTTGATTCAATAAATTATGATCGGCTATTTGGGATCAGAGACAAGTATAGTCTTTTGAATCTACGGCGAATCATTTTATCAATGAAAACAGATTCCCACCAATTCTTCCATTCACATATTTATTGTTCGATTGACCAATAATTAACTGGCATGGAAAGTCACATCTGTGCTTCATCACATGCACATTAACTTGTATAATAAATATACATATACGTGGATACTAACAGTTGTTATTGACTTGTGTTTTCTCATATTATATTTCCGCTTGAGGCGGGTGTCAATGTTTATTCGATAACAGAGTCATATTAGAAGTAATCGGTAAAGATAAGCCGTATAACTAATGATATACAGCATCGCCGGATTGGAAGTATGTACAAGGCAGTAGGTAGGTAGGTAGGTAGGTAGATATAGGTAGGTGCAGGAAAAGATTTAACTTTCCGTTCAAAGTAGGGCCCGATGACTACAGGGAGAGACGACTTTGATGGGGCAGGGGGGCCATGGACGAGGGGGAGGGGGAGAGAGTCCCGAAAATCAAGAAACTCCGTGGGATCCGAGCGTAGGTGCAGAGCGAGAAACAAGTTAAGTTGCCCAAGTAATCGCCTTGGTCGCTGCATTGAGTGCGACAAGTGGGCGTTCGGAAGGTTTGGTCGTAACCGTCCGTCCGTACATCCGTAGGTCGTCTCAACGTCTTGGCATTTTCGTCTTCGTCTTCGTCTTCGTCCTCGCGCGATCGCCATCGCCATCGCGGTCGCGCGCGTTGTCACCGACCGCGACATCGCGCGCGGTTTCTCTGCGATATCTGCTGCAGCAAACCAGCCGCGCGGTTCACCGCGCGTGAGCCCCGTCTTCTTCTTCTATACGTGCAGTCGTCGTCGTCGCGTATACTTGTCTGCCGCTTGGGCCCCGTTCCATACATGGCTATGCTATGTTGAAAGAGACACGGTCCCCACCGAGTGGGTCCCTCCCCCCCCCCCCTCCCTCCCCTCTCTCTCTTTTTCTCTCTATCTATAGCTCTTTTCTTACTTCGCCCTTCATCCTCTCCCTCACCTTTCCTCTTCGCTCTTCGCTCCTCGACCTGGGGCCCCGTGGGCCCCTTGGGCCCCGGCTATCCCCCTAACTCCCTCCCTTTCATACCCAAGTCCCACGTTTCTTCCGCGAGTCTTACTGCTGCCTGATGTTGATACTCGATGAGGAGTGCTTTCGGAGTCTCGCGCAGTTTTCTTAGTCAATCTACGCGAGTTGGTGGTTCGCGCGCGCGCGCGCGAGATACTAATGCAGTACTTTATATTATACAATAAGTAGCTATATAGAAAATACTATACCCAGTTGTTGTGATTTGTGCGGGTGAAAGGTGAAGGAGAATTTGATTATATACAATTGAGGAGGGAAAAAGGAATATATAACGATAACAATTATTGGCATTATACATAGTATTATTGCGGCTGAAGATGAAATTGAATGTTTTCTCGATCGTCGATCACTGCAGCCGATGATCGAGGATTTTCTATTTTCGGGTACAGCCCCCCTCCCCCCTCGAGACCAGCTGACTATATACTTGATCAGTATTATTTGATTCATTGCTTATACCCGGATCACGGAGAAGACCGCATCATCATCGACCGCAGGTAAGCGATCGTCCCGTGAACGGGTCCCGTCGCTCTCGGCCCACTCGGGGACCCGGTTTTTTTTTTTTTTTTTTTTTTTTTACTCAATCTTTTCACTCCACTCCTCGCGACAACCAGTCTTCCATGTTCGTTTCCTGTTAAAAATTCCCTCCACCTCCTCCTCCTCCTACTTCTTCTGGTCCTCATCCTCCTCCTCCTCCTCCTACCGACTCCGTATGCGTAGGTGAATCTCGCGTAGGTGCAACGTGCGTAGGTGCCCAACTACATTCATGTATTAATGTTTCAACGAGACGTTGCGTATTATATCCACTGAGATCTCAGATTCATCCGAAATACTTACCACTTTCGTCTCATGATGAAAAGCTGAATGGTGTGTTTAATACCCTTCGTGACCACTGCACACTGGATTGAATCAACCCATCGATCAATTTTTGATCCAAATATCTAATAGTATCATCATATTATATCTGGACTTGCAGTGTCCCCTTGTAGGTACCAACCGATCTCTTTACATGTCGGAATAACTGCCTTTTTTTAAACGCCTAATATGCTACTATTTTTTTCCAAAAAGTATCATATCTAAGGAGTATTACCTCCAAATTTTGCATCAAAATATAAAAAATTGACAAAGTTATGATTTCTTAAGTAAAACATGCGTATTGACCTCTCACTGATTTTTTCTTCAACATGTTGCCATTTGATTTCTGATAAATCGACTTCTCGTACGTAATTGAGAATGTTCGAAGCATGTTTTATAATTTTGTGAACCACTTTGGACATAGTTTGCTCACATATCGGTTTTTTTTTTGTTTTTTTTTTTTTTAATCTGAAAACTGATCGGTCAGAATCGACCCAGTGTGACCGCGGTGATTGAATTTCGAGGTGTGACCACGAAGGGTTAAATCGAGGAGGTGGTAAAATTACAAGTCGCATTATCCGGCTGTGTAGATTTGACTGCAGATTTACTTTTATTTTCGTTTTTTTCCTGCATTTTTAACGGCTTCAGCAGCCTGCAGCTTCTCATCCGCTTCCATTTTTGAACGACGTTTTCCTAGAGGCGTCTTCTTCAGCTCCCATTTCAGGAGTTTCTCGTACTCGTTGGTGCCCGTGATCTCCACACCACTGGCTGTTGCAGCCCGGTTCGAGATCAGATACTGAATAATCTCACGGGGATGTAGCGGTTGTTTTTTCAGGGTTATTCGCCGCCTGATTGACAACACGTTTGATACTGCGTTGCAAATCGACTCGATCGAATAACCCGATGAGAGACTAGCCAGAGTTGAACAATCGAAATTCCGGTCCACCCCATGATACTGCATCAGTAATTCCTTGTAGAGAATGTACAACGTGTTGTAGTCAGGCAGTGGTATCAGAACAAACTTGTCGTGAATCTTCGTGAACTTCCTTCCGGCATTGTGGGGCTGATCGGAAGTCGTCAGGAATAGAATCTGGAACATAAATATCGATCATTTATTATTCCAGTTCTCCTCGATCTATCCCATCAAAGTCCACTGCGCAGGTGTCGCCATTGGAATTCCACCCCACCTGAAAATTCGAGTTCAGAAACTATCTTCACTTCATATAGTCATATGAACGGAATATGATCATTTTACTCGTTCTTTGCACAGCTGTAAAGCACAAAGTGTATCCAGACTTCCTGTTCTTTATTCAATGGCTAGCAGGATGCATAGCATACTTGGATACCCATCGTTTCACACCATCTCTGAGTGAAAATCTTCAGTGGCTCGAACTCCGGCCCAAATAAAGCTCGAAGTGAAATGACTGCAGGATAACAACCGTTGCAGATGATAAATTGGATGATCCCATTTCTGAGAATTCCTCATTGAAACAATCCAAAATGACATAAAATTCAACCATTTTTGGTCATTTCCAATCCGGAATCTTCAAAGATGTGATCAATCTTGCGGTTCACCTTGAAAGAGGAACGAGAACTCAACATAAGAATTACATCTCACCTGATCCCCGGGTCGAATGCCCTTGACCAATTTCGCCAATGGACCAGCGAGGCGTTTAGGGTTGTTGTTCTTTTCCTCTGGAGGGATTTTTTTCCACCATGGCTGGTGACCAGCATCAACGAAGAAAAGGGAGGGCGGGTAGACGCGAGCAACTTTATTCACAACGGTAACCAGTCTTTCCAGGTCTTTCTTGGTCCGGTAATTTTCGGCGACAATTTTTGGACTCAGATCAAAAAGCAGTGCTCCAACCTCGCTGCATATGGCATTAGCCAAAAAGGACTTTCCTGAGCGGGGTAAACCGATAATGGAAACCGATCTAACCAAGGGAGCAATTTGGTGGATCTCTTTCGATCCTATTGGCAGGATGCAGTACTCCATAATCGGCTGGATAACGTCACCTAGGCACTGTTGTACAGCCCTTAACTCCTTCCGGGCCTCTGTGTTCTGGTAGGAAACGTCACCCTTCCAATCGCTGATCATAACTTCCGGGTATTCGTGGATTATACCGGTGGTCACTAGCTCGGCGAATAGATCATCGATCGTTAAGCCTGAGGCTGGGTCCTTTTTGCTCTTCCCCTTTCTTCCCTTACTTTTCGACTTCTTCTTCTTCTTCTTGTTCTTCTTGTTCTTCTTATCTTTCTCTGGAACAGTTATCATGATCCTTATTCGTCGAAATGGAGATCAGACCTGTGCAGTGCGAAAGGGTTGTCGATTCGGTATGGAAATTGATTATCGCTGCAGTGAAATATAAGGAGATAGAATCGATTTGGTTCGGTTATGGTTAAAGGTGGTTTAGAGTCCTTTGCTTTACCGCATCGTTATATTTGCTACACATAAACATCTCGGTGAAGATCGACCCGGATCAGTTCATTATCTGCATCGATCTTCGGCTACCGAGTTACATCAATAATGTGCTTCGCCATCTGCAGTATAAGCGCTATCGAGTAGAAGCAGGAAGCTGCAGCTCGAGGCTCTTATAGCTTCTGAAGCAGGTGCTCGAAGTGTACATGGCGGTAAATCGTAGTCTAGTATATACCGTCTAACACCATGTCCAGCGATCGAGTGCACGAGCGAGAATCTCATATGGTGACATACCCACGTACTTGACTATAGGACTTCTCCGTGCAATATCTTTCGCGGATTTATGTAACTTTATATAGTTACGATTCACGTAATATGATGAGCAAATCTTGTGCAGGTACCCCATTTTGGTCACAAATTGGAGTAAGAAAAGATGATTTCGAGTAATAACGACCTACTTGTTTTCGCAATAGCAACAAAATCCATGGGCGTTTTTTATCGCTCTTGCAGAATGAATGAATTATCATCCTGGCAGAACATGTTCGTGTGGGGAGGGATTGAAGTTGCGAATTTCAAAAGCTGTGAAAGGCGATAATTCTGAATTTTTTTACTACCGATTCAGAGTTTTTGGAAAGATTATTTCCTCGAAAGTCTACGTAGCCAATTTGAAAAATTCCGAATGCAAAAACACCGGAAGTTCGAAATTCCAAAAGCTAGAGATCCGAAAGGCCAAAACTCCGGATCTCGGAATTCGCGAAATGCAACGTCGTTTATTTATCAGCTTTGTCATGAACTTCCCTTAAATTTGAGGATTTTTGGACTTTCTGAGTTTTTAACTTTCGGATCTTTGAGCTGTCTGCAGTTCGACCTTTTGGAATTTCTAACTTCTGAACTCTAACGTTTCTAGAAACTTGCGTGTGAATGGATGATGAAGCGACCCTGTGTGCGAATTTGGAGATATATATGTATGTGTGCATTCTATGCTTGATATCCTGCTGCAGTGACGTCACGTTGAACGAGTAGGTGGCGATCCAGCAATACCTGGACAGACCTGGTGCGCCCCACGCGCGCACCTTGACGCCCACGATGACGATCTTTGCTCCGTCAGGAATCTTCTTTTGATTAACCGACTTGCTCGGCTCATGATTATTCCATCTGAATTCTTTCCTAACTTCATCAACTGTATGGACATACATATAGTATCTCGAATCGAAATGTCAAAAAGCTATATCAGCCATCAGATATTATCATAGAATAAAAATCAAGGATGGCACGCTGCTTCCTCCAACTCCGTGGCAAAAAAACGGGGCGGGATTGATATTCCAAATTCTAAAAGTTCCGAACGGTTGAAATTCCGGCTTTATTTGAGACGCGATTCTGTATTTGTGGAAACGTTAGAGTACAGAAGTTGGACATTCCGAAAGGTCGAAATCCAGACAGCTCAAAGATCCGGAAGTTAAAAACTCAGGAAGTCCAAAAATCCTCAAATTTAAGGGAAGCTTGTGACAAAGCTGTGAAATAAACGACGTTGCATGGCGCGAATTCCGAGATTCGGAGTTTTGGCCTTTCGGATCTTTAGCTTTCGGAATTTTGAACCTTCGGGGTTTTTCCATTCGAATTAGTTTTTCAAATTGGCTACGTAGACTTTCGGGGAAATCATCTTTCTAAAAACTCTCAGTCGATAGTAGAAGAATTCAGATTTCTGACCTTTCGCAGCTTTTGAAACTCGCAATTTCAATCCCACTTCTAAAAACCTAATAGTCGATTTTTCTCCATTCGGCAGTTCAGAAAATCTTCATCCGGTGACTGATTACCACAGAATATACTGAACCCACGATAAAACTATTCAGGAGATACAATCTCTCGTGTAGATATATCTCCTCAGGAGTAGGGAATAATGAAAAGAACCTTAAACATCGTTGAAAGAATCTTCGAATTCCCATCTAACCAATTAAGCCTGCAAGTGGGTTGAGGCTATCCTGAGACCATGCTTGGATTTTTGAACTCTTAACTATACTGGACACGCATTCCAAAAGCAGAATAATTTTTGCTCACGTTTTTGGCCCCGGGATGTTCCTCCGCCTTCGGCTTCGTCCTTGGCAAGGGCAGCCTCAAGGGTCGCGAGCTCAAGGCGCATTAGTTCGTCGACGATTTCCCTCATCTCGAGCTGCAGCTCGTAGCAAAGTTTGTCGGTGATAAGGTCGACGTATTCCCGTTGTTCAGGGTTCCCCGATTCGTCACGGAGGCTCCAGTTGACGAGAAAATCTTCGTTTGCTTCTCTCAGGCCCTTCAAAGTCTTGGGCTCTTCCAAGTCGTCGCTCTTTCGCTTCGACTTACTCTTCTTTCCCTTTCCGTCCTCACCCTTTTCCTTGCCTCCATCTTTTCCCTTCGACTTCTTGGCCTCTGACGCCTTCTGCATTTGCTCCGAATGGTACTCCTCAGGAGTGCGCGTCTGCCCCGTTGCTATCAGAACGCTGCCCCCAGCCTGAGCCAACGGATACGCGTCGAAAAAACCCAGTTCGTTGTACCAGAGGAGAAACCATTCTCTGATCTCGTCAGTGATATCCTCCATCAATCCCGGTCCTCGAATTCGATGTACCTTCAGGAATTTAAGGCGATATGGTACAAGTCGCGCTTCGAACCTAACCTAGCTAACATAAGAAATATGAAGATGACTGGAATTCTATTCGTTTTTTCGAAACAGTAAAATACTCAGCCACTTTTTGCCGTCATGAAGCATTATTCTCCCGAGTTTCGTTCCAGTAGATTGTATAGTTTGGTAGAAATCACGAATCGCGTTTTCGAGGTGATGACAATTGGTAATCAAAGGCAATATGGGAGTCTGTTCGAAATTCAATTTTTACCAATTTTCATCACCTCGAAAACGCGAATCTAACTTTCGTGACGACTACCCAACCGATCCGAATGAAACCTCGACGAATGAATTCAGTTTTTTTTGCAAAAAGTGGCTGAGTATGTCACTTCGTAAAAAAAAACTAATAGGATTTGAGTAAAACTCAGGTTCTTTTATGGTAGCTAGGTTAGGTTGAAAGAGATCTCTACAACATCACGTTGAGATCGACTGAAAATGAGTTTGAATTGATTCTGAGACGTGTATGTTATGGATTTATAGGTTTCCAACAGCGAGACTGTTGGTTATCGACACCTCTGAGATCGGCGGATTTTTGGCGATCAAAGATGTGTCCGAGACTGAAAGGGGCCGATTACAGACGAGTTAAGAAGACGATTGAAGAGGATTTCCCGGAAGGGATCCCGCAAGAGAGTATCAGCCTCCCTGCAGGACCCCGTTTCAACAATAAATAAATTTAAACGAACGAAAATTAAAAGAAGGAGGAAAACGAGGCAACAGATTTCTGGTCAAAGCTTTAAACTCGAAAACAAACTGTCAACTTCCATTTAGGTAAGTAACGACACAGTATGTAATATTGAAAATTCGTTTTTGATTGATAAATTGTTATAAGTGGAGATCGGATACCCTTGCGTTTTCGACGGAAGTAGCCTTCAGCGTATTGGCAAGATATTCCGGTTGCTTCAATTGACGCTGTTTGAAATTTTCCCTGTCCGTATCGAATATGCTATGGGATCTCCAGCTGGGAATCGACATTCCAAGGATTGCGTCTAAACGATTCATTCGTTCTTTGAGGTGGAGTCGCGTCGCGTAGCTTCGCCACCATTTTTGTATCGTGATAACTGCTTTCACCTTTGTACGCTTGTCATGTTTTACCTCCTCCAATTCACCGTTTGCAATCTTCTTCTTGTAATTACTGACTCGATTCACTTACAGACATAATCAGAAATTAGAATCGAAATTAGAAACATATTTGCGAATTAACACATTGATAAAAAAAAATCGCTTTTCAAAAGTTGATTTCTGGATCGAAGATTTCAATAGTTCAATCAAAATTGCCAAATTCAAAATTGCGAGTGTAACACGGCAGATAAAACCTCACGTTAAATACTACGATTCATGTAGAGAATAATTGCTTCCCAAAATCGTCTCAAATTGAACTAATCTCGATCTTACCCCAACTACAATGTTGAGATATTCGAAGTGCTGTTTTGAAAAAAAAAAAATGAACATTATGCAGTTTTGTGTCTCTTAGACTCGCCATCTTGCATTCAACAACAATTTAGATCTTGAATTGATAATTGCAACGATCCAGCAAACATTTAAAACCCAAACTGGATGGAAAATCGAAGACTTTTTGATTTGATCATTTCGCTTTTTATAATTAATGAAAATCATGTTCAAAAAGCTTGAGCTTGTTCTGAAAGGGTTCATTTTATACGTACGTTGGGCCCCAACGACTCTGCCTTTTCTGGCGCGCTCGTGACTTTGTATTAGTAGAACAGCGGCATTTAGTTGTTCGTGGGCGATCCGGGCCGCGGTTTCATCCGGAGTTTCTTTACGCACCGGAAGTGTTGCGTTAGGATCAATCTCCTCTTCTACATCATGGGATTCAGAAAGTCGCGGTGAATTTTTCTCCGATAAATTTGTATCTGATTCGGTTTGAAGAGGAACGATGGTCGATACGCGTGGTAAATTCTGCTGAACTTCGGCTATCACCTTCTGTAATATGTTATACACACCAAGGTGTTCACCAACTGAGAATTTCACAATTCTCTGAGAATTCGACGTTTTCCAAGGCAATATTTGCCTTTTTTCCAGAGTGAAAATCTTAATACATCCGCCCACGCATATGAAATACGAATTTTTTCTCTGAGAATGTTCGTCTTGTTACTGGCTTATTGTTATTGATCTTTAATTACGTACTCATGTAGGCGACAGGTAATAAAAAATAAAAGTTGAAAAAAAGACAATGATTTCTTCGAACAGATTCATTAGACTTCATTTTCTTTAAAACCAAAATCAAGTACGAGAGAAATATTGACTTTGGATTATAAAATTGAAATATCAACACTCGGAGCTATTTCTTTTATCAACTGACTATCACGTAACTTTCATATGCGTTGAATTATATATTTATGATAATCACCAAAAGTTTTGAAACGTATTTGGTTTTCGAATTTGAATACAAAAAATTTAATCTCCAGAACTTCACCAGAATTCCCTGAGAATTCCAGGTTTTTCCTGTCACTGGACACCCTGAATATACACGATCGTCAAAAGAATTTTTCGTCATAAATTAATACTCGATTCTTGTAATGACTGTGAGAAAATTCTGTTCCACTTTTCTCGCCCCGTATGACAATAACTGCTAGTAATAACGATGAATCTAAAAACTGAGATGAAGTATTCGCTCCAGAGAAAAAAAAAAAAAAAAAAACCCCATCTCTTCCATTAAGTCTGCAGTATACAATGCACAACTGCTACAGTATACGTTTCTCCAGCTGCTGCATAATGCATATCCATATGTGTAGGCAGTCTTATCTACCTGCTCGATCAGGTCATTTATGAATTTCTTGCGGCCCTCAAGATGAGATTGTCGATCTGTGACAAAGTAGGACGGTTTTCGCCAGCCTATATCGTCTGGGGTCAGTTTCATCGCTATCAGAATGTCGTCCGCGTACCTGCAGGACATACGATCACGCGGTAGAAATCATGAATACTTTATAATCCACTCCAAGGTTCCAAGGGGTTTATTTTTTTTTTTTTTTTTTTTTTTAGAGAGTATGACGTCAGTATTTTTCGCGCTTATCGACTGATTGATGGTTTTGGGAATAAAGAACAATAAGTTTTTAAGCGATAGATTTTTGAATCAGTATCAAAATCGCGATAGTTTTCTGAGATGATCAAACCGTTTGAAACGTTGATGCGATAAACAGTATTTTTGGTCACACAGCCGGTGGACTGCAGGTGGCCATTTGGAGAAGAATTATAACTTCTACAGTGCGCAAATATTTGATAAAGAAGGCCAGGGGAAGTCGAGGATATAAATTATAAGGTGACGTACGTCATTTTTATTGCAAAGTTCTTACCATACGCATATGATAGCTAAACAATATGTTCCTGATGTATACAAAGTGATGATGAATTTTCGAAAACTGTAACGCAAATTATACAGGTTATTTTGTGAAATGATATTTACGTTGATTCCGTACACTGGGCGAGGACTAGTTGCCGTTTGTATTCCAACATTCTACCAATCGCACAGTTTAGCACCTGTTTTATCAGTTCACGTTTCTGGGATTGACATACTTGATCGTGACAAACCGCAAGGCGACAAATCAGCTCTCGATATCTGGAATTTTTGCGACAGAGCATGAATGAATTCATCTTCATCGAAGCTTGCTTCCAAGTGAAATTTCATCGCGGTACATATAATTATTGTCCGCGTGTATATTAATCAACGCATGGAATGGACTAGGTACCTGATGTACATCGGTACTACTTGACCCGAAACTTTATCTTTCGATTTTCCCCCTTTCGTTTCTCGCAGATTTTGATCCAGTTTTAAGATTTTCTCCACATCTTCCCGCGCCGCGATCCATAGCTCGGAGTAAAACTGATGAGACATCAATCAGCTATTTAGATTCAATCAAGACGTCCGTAACACACTGAATTTTGAATCTTTTTTTTTTAATATTTTTATTTACTAGTTTTTGACGACGGTGGGGTTACCACGGCATTTTATCTCAGTGACCTGAAGTTCACGGTTTCAATTCTCACCTAAAATATTCCGCCCTCTACAACTACTTTCATCCAGTAAATTGTACTTTTTCGAATACTTTAAGGATCTACTGTTTCGACACTGTCTGCATTTCATCGGGAGTAACGAAATTCTCGCCATTCGAATGGAAGAGAACTTGAGTCCTCTCGCGGTTGTTAATTAACTTTTTTTGAGACTTATTACTCAATTTCTGATGAACCCTCCATAGTCACTGTGAGTCGAATTGACCCACCTCCCAATTTTGGGGCTGAATATCTTTATCGGGATGGCTTTCAGATGGGGTTAAATCTACTAAGTATACAATGCGTAATGCGTTTCGTTTCAACTCCAAAATAGACCCTCGCTTCAGATGTAAAAATAAATACCTTTTCTATAACTTCCACTATTAAGCTATTTTTTTTTTATCAAAGTACCATATCTTGTGAGTATCACCCTAAAATTTTGTTAGAAAAAATTGAAAATTGAAAAAGTGCATTTTTTGCACATTAACATCTTCGCGAATTTTTTAAGACACATTGACATTGAATTTCGGTCGCATTAACTTTTGTTACATATTCTACAATGTTCGAAGTATAGTTCCATAATTTTTTGAAAAAAATCGTACGGATACTTTTTGTATCACCGCCAATTGAACATCAATCGGGTCAATTTGACCCAGTGCGACTATCACGTGATTCTACAGAAGTTAGACTACGGAGGCTTAAATTTGCATAACAAAGAGAACATCACTCAACAAGTATCTCGTTTGTTCTTGCAGGATGTCTAAGCTTTTTATAAACCGAGTGCTGGTCCAGGTTCTGGTGTGCCTGGCAGTAGCTGCAACCTCTGAAACCTCGCCAAAGGACGAGGTTCCGGAAGTTGGGAGGGGCTCTCGTTCTCCGGAAGTGATAATAGAGAGCGATTGGAAGTGTCCAAACATAACGAAGCAGCTAGCCGTCGAATGTTCCTGTGATTTTCCGCACACGCTTAGATGCACGGGGGATAAAACGGCTCTGCAGGTATTTTTCCAGCGTCTTTTATTAGTTCTGGCGAATCAAAAATTCGAACCATCATCATCGACTGATTATTGCGCCAGGTAATCAGCAGAAGATTGCGGCTTTTCCGTGCTGGGACAATCTCACTTCTGGACATAACTGTTTCCGGAACCACTGTACTTCCGGCACGTTTCTTAGACGGCGTTCCTCTGCATGGGCTCGTCGTTTCCACTGGCGAATTGAGACGCGTTAACGAAAACGCGTTCTCCGCTTTGGCTAATTCGTTACAAGCTCTTGGTCTGCCTAATAATCTACTGGATTCTGTACCCAGTGTCGCTTTGAGACCTTTAACTGGCCTCGAAAGACTCGATCTATCCCACAACGAGCTGAAGACACTGGAAGCTGACGCTTTCGCGGTAAGTGTATACCTATATCGCTTTACCAATGCCATCAGGTCGTATAATAATTCTTTTCTCGTACAAATTCGCTTAGTAATCTATGAATTCATTCGAAAATAAATCAATTGAAATTTGAAAATTGGTGAAAGTCGATTTCGACACGTAATCGATACTTGACTATACTTTGTGTGGTGAAAAGTGAAAAAAGGTTAGTTTTCCTAAAGCCAGAAGGTCCTATAATTTCGTTTACGACCTTATGGCATTAATAACGCGATATCTGAACATCATCATCATCGTCATTGATTGATTTTGGGATCATACGATTGTTTTTTCAGGGGTTGACTAATCTGACGTATCTGGACCTTAGCGATAATTTTTTATCCCAATTATCGCCCCAGGCATTTCCTGGTCTAAATTCTTTACGGTCACTCCGAATGCGGGGTAACCGTTTGAGCGTTTCTGCCCTTTCGGCCCTCAGAGGTTTGCAGAATCTCGAGGAACTCGATCTTTCGAGTAACTTACTGATCGGCCCAACGACCCCCAACCTACTACCGCGAATGCCTACCCTACGGCTCCTCACCGTTTCCGGAAATGAACTCGTCAAGGTCCAGCGAGGCGCTCTTCAAGGTCTTCCAAACCTCACCTGTCTCAGCCTCAGCAATAACCAGGTACGCATTCAGAATTACTTTTCTTTATGCGTCAGAGACGGTTACATTCTTGAGGTATTCAATTATTTAATATCAGGAGAAGAAAAAAAATAGATTCTTTGGTAATCCCTGAACAATTAGTGCGAAATCGATGCGGGTTCGAACGCTACAACGAATGATAGCCAAAACAAGACTGAGGCTAAGTTGATAATAGGAAAAATATACATAATAGAAAAATATGTAAAAGAATCATCCTGAGCATATTTTCTCACTCTGCCAAAACTAACGGTCTAATACTTGACAATATACGTTGTGGAAATAAGTTACTTTATGAAAAACGGACTTTAAACGGTACGATATTCTGGATTTCGCAATATCCTTACGATACAGTACGGCATACAGTGCAGAAAACTTTCTTGGTCATATTTTTGAATAGGATGAAATAATACTTTGAAATAGTTGTATAACAGAATTCTTAGCAGATACTTGCTTATTCTGTTCCGTACGGGTGGGGGTCGAAGAACCGAAAGACCAAAATTCGTAATAACCGAAATTCCGAAATCTCGCTGATCTTCGGGATTTCGGACATCAGAATTTCGGTCTTTCGGGTTTATAACCGAGTACCTTATACAGACTCTAGTATCACGAACGCCAACAATCGGTGACTCTTATAGCTGCACATGGACAAACTCAGTGTGTATTACACTGAAACGTAAAGGTAAGTGTGCCAATAACTGAACTTTTAAGACCCAATTACTGACTTTTATATTTTCTTAGATTTCGAATCGATGATAAGAATTCTGAATGTTTGTATTACACAAATCAGTTGCTAGAGACCCGAAGAATACGAATTGATATTTTTGATAATTTCGAAGGTGACGGATAAAAAGAAATAATCGAAAAAGGTCAATAATTGGGACAGGGTCAATAACTGGTACACTTACCATAGTATGCGTATGTAGAATATACTTTCTGAAGTTTTTGAAAACTTTGATATAAATTCGGGCGCAAGATTTAGGCAAATTTTTTAATTTCCCATACCTCAATTAGTAGAACGTCTCTTGGATCAGAGAGTTATAACAGATTGTTTTTTTCCTGAATTTGATTCAAATAGATCGACGTCTTGGAGGACCACGCGTTCAGGAATTTATCAACATTGACAAAGCTGGACCTAGCAAACAACCGAATAGTCGCAGTGTCCAGTGCGTCCCTTGCGCATCTAGAAAAGTTAACGAGTCTAGACCTGACACACAACTTTTTAAGATCACTAACAGCTGACCTTATAATCCCACTGAAAAATCTGCAAGATCTACGCCTCGATGACAACGACATCAGCATGGTAGCCAGTGACGTTTTAACACCGAATTTAAAACTCAAGAGACTTTCTCTCTCGGACAATCCCCTGAATTGTGATTGCACTTTATTAGAATTTGCCAACTGGCTAACAAACTCAACGACTCTAAGCGACGAAGACAAGACTTCTGCAGTTTGCGCGACTCCACCGACTCTAGAAAACGGAATACTTGCTCAAGTATCACCAGGAAGTCTTCTCTGTGGAGAACCAGTCCCTCCATTCGCTACTTTAGCCCCTTCGGTCCCTTTGTCCAGGACAGAAATCACCTTCAAAGGCTTCGACTACCCCGAATCTGGGGGAATAAATCTGGTTTGGAACGTCGAGCCTTGTTCCAGACCTTACAAATGCGACAGTCTCATCGTATACGAGACAACTGAAGACGGTGAAGTCCTCGTAGAATCTCCATCAATCAGATGCGAGTCCAGACAGATGACAGACCCCTGCACATTACCCGTCACATTACCATCATCTCTTCATCTCGAAACTGGACACAAGTATCGCTACTGTCTTGCAGTCCTTCAGTCAGTTGGAGACTTAGTTCTAGTCCTTGGGTGCAGCGACGTTTTTGCACTTGAGCGAAGCTCGGGGCTCAAAACAAGACCATCTTCTTCATCTGCTACCAATGGTGCGGTCACCAGGGTTGCTGCGATAAGGACAAACGCTTCTGACGATGGATTTCTCTACGTAGACGTCAGTCTTGTAGGTCGAGGCCTTAGGGATGCAGACTGCGATTTGAGTCTAGTAGTCTTTTCTGCAGAGGCTGTTGTTCGAGAAATGAAACTCAACTGCAGTAGGAGTTTCACAACTGTTACAGACCTTGATCAAGGTCCTTACAGAGTCTGTGCAACTTTACAGCACGATTCGGAACAGCCAAGGACACAAAGATGTGTCGATGTTACTGTCAGAGGACTTCCAAGGCACGGAGCTAAATTGGAGATTGTTTTATTCGCGGTGATCACTGTTGCTTGTGCACTTCTTTTCGTTGGTCTTTGGGCAGGACGAAGTCTTGTGAACAGAACGAGACCCACTAGGATTCAGGGACAGTGCTTCCTTCCTGCCGAAGAATTTGAGATCACCCACAGGGCCAGGTACGTCAAATTGCTCACTACTACCAAGGTGTAGTTCTAGAGGATTATCGAAAAGATGGAGAAAATGGTTCTTGGGATCATGAGGGGCGGTACGGATTACTCGTGGACGTCTTTGGCTCAAGAATCAACGGGATAGTTCAGGGTGTTGGACAATAAGAGCCAAAAACTTGAGAAGAAGGTAGCAATGGTCGATTTTAGACTGTGTTTGATTACTATTTGGTAGTTTTCTGGAATATAACATCGGGTTATATTGGACCAAGAGGTTAGATATTTCATTCGGTTGGTCAAAGTCAATATGATAAGAGTGAAGTGATTCTTAGTTGATGAAAATGAGGCAGCAAAATTATAAAAATCTGAATTTCGGTATGTTTCATGAAAAGTGAATGAATTTTACCGAAAAAGTCGTAAATCTGTATGTTGTCATCATTCTATTTGGAAGACAATTTGCTCGTTTGGCTGCTAACTTCAGCTTCGTAAACTCATTTAGTACGCGGATTTGAGAAAAGGTGTTTTTAAAGCGCTTTGCACCGATATCAACAGGGTGTCCAGTGACAGGGAAATTTTGGAAAACCTCGAATTCTTAGGGAATCTTGCTAAGGTTCTGAGAACTAGAATCCCTGTATTCAAATTCGAAAACCGAACATTTATATCGTACTTGATTTCGGTTTTAGAAAAAATGAAATCTAATGAACCTGATCGAAAATAATTATCTTCTTTTAAAAATTTTTTTTTTTAATTACCTATCAGCTACATGAGTATAACGTAATTAAACATCAATAACAATGAGCCAGTAACAAGATGAATATTCTTAGATAAATATTCGTATTTCATTATATGTGTGGACGGATCTATTAAGATTTATTTACTCTGGAAAAATGACAAATATTACCCTGGAAAACTTGAAATTCTCAGGGAATTGTGAACTGCTCAGTTGCTGGGCACCCCAAATTGAAACCGCTCAATGTTTTACTCAGCTGTGGCGCAGGGAAATAATTATGTATAGCAGTGATACGGTGAGGTTTTTGTACATATACGTCAAGGGATATTCTAGAATTTCGAATTCCAAAAATTAGCCTGCAGAAATACTTTGGCACGAAAAATCCCACTGTATGATTTCCGGATGCTAAAAATTTCACTGATATTCTGCGTACACGATTATATTATATAGTCACGCCTAATGATGTGAGGTGAGGAAATCTTATATGCAGAATATACTGATGATACGATCGTATACGTGATAATAATTAATTATCAAATCGTTGGATTATCACTGTATGTATTAACTTAATGGAACATATAATATATGTGTATGTATAATATTGAAAGTACGAGATATATCGAATCTCGAGGTGCGTAATTGATATACACACATATACCTATACGCAATAACAAAGCAATATAAATATCAATATATTTTTCTAACAAGATAAAACGGTAAGCAATCTAATTATAAATAAATATATATACATCGATGAGCAGATCGTGCGCGGAATTACTTTGGAAATTCATAATAACAATATGTTTATTAAGAGGAGCAAATATAGACCTAGCTATGTATAAATACTTGTTTTCGCCTAACACGTATGCCAAAATGAATATATACCTAACAGTATAACAGTTACACATATACGTATACTTAACCTGCATTTAATGGTTAATACTAACGAGATAATAAATGCCTGTTGTTTTAAATTATATCATAAACCTTTATACGTTTTTTTTTTTCCAACTGGGCGTCGAAGATTACTGTATACAAATAAATTTACGTGAAAAAATTGACGTTAATTCATACGTTATTATTATATACGTGTATTATTTTACAGTTTTAATTCAGATATGCCAATATACATAAATACAACGTTTGTCACGCGATCTATATAGACAAAAACATTCAAGTCTACGAAAAGAAGAAGTTTAAAAAAAATAAAATGAAATAAATGTATACGATCAGGAATTGAAAAAATTCGAACGCATTTACAGGTATGTTATATACCGCATGTGTTAATAAAATTGACACCTATCTATCTACGTATACATATATACAGTATAGGTATAGAAATAATTATAAAATGAATAGAAAATATTTTGCGTTGTTGATTATTGTTCATAATAAAAAACGTTGTGCCTGAGCCGTAGATTTTAGTGTTATTTATTATAAGTATATATATAATACGTATACATACATGTAATGTTGAAATCTAATTTCAATACGTCGCTGCACCCGCTTAACGCGTGTGACTTTATTTTGCTAATATATATTTTTCATTGTATTAAAAGAAAACAAGAAAAAAAAAACAAAAAAAAAAAGTAATGCTATAAAAAATATTGTTGTTATTGTTGAATTTACACGAACTTTGATATCAAAGCGAACTGCGTTTACGCAGTCATGTTATAAATACAAATCCCAAAAAATACCGTCTCAAATATTATTTTTTTCCCCCCATTAAAATTGCAAATTTCTCAAATATATTCCAGAGGAAACATTATTGGCAATCAGTACTGAAATACGAACAAAAAAAAAATTTTACGAAGTTTTGCTCAAAGATTTTCATTATTACTATCTTTGGTCCTCGAAAATCATGAAGGATAGAAAAGAATACAGAAGATGGTATAGGAAATCAATTAGTTATTCAAATACATACTTGTACCTGCCTCGATTCTTCTGCTTCGATATTACAGTAAACCAAAAAAAAAAAAAACCTTTCTCTTCTGGTATCGAAAAACATAGTGGCGACAATTCAGCTGAAATTAAATTCCTTGACTTTTCCCTCCAGAAAATGCATTTATTTCCTCCTACATTTCCACCAAATCCGAATAATATTGAGAGGTTTCGGTGAATGAGAATTAGTCGAAAATTGTCTACCTTTATTTTGATCAATAGAACTAGATCACAACAAAAAAATTCAAAAAAAATAAAAACTAACTTAAAGAAACTTCCCTGTGAACCAATGAAGTTCTCTGACTCTACCCTGACTCTTCTAGACTATCAAAATTCCCTGACTATTCCTGTTTTTCCCAGTTTTCCCAGTCTGTCGCCACCATATGAAAAAGATGACTGCCGGAAGATATGGGATAAAAAAATCCCACCTTTCGAGTGTACTGTGTATTGGGTAAAAGAAATTATTCAAATTCAAATTCTCGATGTAATGTATTTTCTAATCAGGTATCAATTACAATCTTTGGCACTGATATACTTACGTATACTATATAATATTTATTCATCTAATTTTCTAAGACTAATC
Organism: Ametastegia equiseti; assembly: GCA_963989295.1. NCBI lineage: Eukaryota > Metazoa > Arthropoda > Insecta > Hymenoptera > Tenthredinidae > Ametastegia > Ametastegia equiseti. Next base: position 25,357,076 of record OZ022390.1, read on the forward strand.
CAAAACAACGTACAACTCATGAGCTTAAATGCATTATAGGTACTACATATTACAGCTATTGTATGATTGGATATTATTATTCTACTAGTACGGACATATACGTATAAAAATTATGTACTTTTAAAATGATCTAAAAATACTTTCAATTCCAAATATATTTTATTATTAAACCCAACGGGGTATATAAGTCTAATTTCAAGGAAAAGAAAAGCATAATAAATTCGTGCGTGTTTTTTCAACACCTTCAAATGGCTCCTCAAACTAGCTTTTGATAATAATATCTATTTAGAGTATAAACGAAGCCCTTATGAAAATTGTTGGCTATAAAAATGAGGATAAAATTATACTATTCTATTATATAAAGTTAAAGTTTATATGTATAATGTTCTATATGATCAAGCGTGCGATATTTCTATTATAATAAACAATGATGGGGATTAATACTTGAAAAATGGTTGAAAGAAAGAAAGAAAAAAACAACAAAAAAACAAAAAAATCATAAAACACAACAAAACAAGCTCAAGGATTGATAAAAATTAATTATTTTTCTTCAGAGAAATATATATATCAGCTTGGTTGGCTATATAAAATTACTGCGTTTACTTATATCGCGCAGTGAAATAATAATTATTATTAGTGGGCGATTATCACGAAAATTTTCATCATGCGATTTTCTACATTATGGGTATGTAATGAATTATATGCTATGTTATTCATCATATAGATTAAATGTACTTAATAGAGTGCATAAGCATGGACTGCATCTTTCCGTAGGCACTTGGGAGCGTTAGACGAATCGCCTCGTTCATCGTAGCCGCGGAATCACCTTGGTAGCTCATTAACTCGCATCCATTTTTTTCGAGTATGATCTGGATAGGCGAAATTCCATAATTATTACTTACAATTAGGGTATAAACTATAAAGTATAGGATGGTGTAAAATTGCGCACTTGTCTTAGCAAGAAAACCTAATGGAGTTCTTATAATTGTTAATTTGAATCGTTTTTTTTTTTTTTTTTTTTTTGTCACGAACGGTGATAATAATGTGTATTCCCAAGAAATAATTTCAATAAGATTGAAAACGAGAAGTCTACACAGTTGGAAAAAAAAAAACTGTTCCAGGAAGTCCACTGTAATTTTGTGTTAATTTTGACACGTTTTTCTAATTAAAACAACATAAAACGATGGTTGTTAGTTAAAATAATGTTAAAGTTTCAACTAACAAAACGTGTCAAAATTAACACAAAAATTATAGTCGACTTCCTATAGAACATTTTTTTTTCCAACTGTGTATAGATTCGAAGATTTTTTCTTCACAAATGATATAATTTTTCGTGACAGAATGAAACTACATACGATTATTCAATAGTATGATCGAATTGTGTAGCTTTTTCAGGGTGTCTATAATTGCGTCTACAGCATATCAAATTCCCTGAAATTTCCAGGTTTTCTAGACCAAAAATTGAGGTTTTTCCTATGGACTTATTTGATGCTAACTCACGTGAAGAATGTCGTTTTTTGATGCTGATTGATTAAATAGATAATTGATTGTATAATATTTTCATTTCATAAGTAAAAGTTGAGATAGTAAACTGTTTCATTTACTTAACTTGATTCGATTTATTAAGCGAACCTCATTGCCTAACTCACTGATAAACATTACAAATGTGAAGAAACTGAAAAATGATTAGGACGAGTCCTCATGTTTACGGAAAATTTCTTATACCTTTGCTTTGTCATTAGGTAATAATTATATAATATCAAAGAGTGAAAAATTTTCGAAATTATTCAAAAATTCTACAGCTATGTAAACGGATAAAAATTGAAGAATTCCAGACATGTGGAATTGGATTACCGAAGATTCATATTTAACAAAACAAAAATCCATGAATAATATAAAAAATAGTATTTTATTGTTAGTTGATTGAAAAGTGCGCAAACTTACACCACCCTACCCAACATAAGTTTTACAGAACTGCTATTTTCGTAGTAAAGTGAAAGAAGCTCAAATCCATAATGATTCGTTCTCAAAGTTTACTGAAATTCATACGAGATCATTTTTTATTCAACTTCAATTTTACTTGAATATTTATCAATTCATACACACATCATGATGCTCCTTTGATCCTAAGAAATTTATCCGAAATATGCACATCTCCAAAAATAATAATTTCATACCTTGCAAAAAAATTCAGTCTGCATCGCGTCGCTCCAATATTCGTAACGTAGATTGGCATGAAATCGTCTAGCCGCAAGTTCGCCCAAAGCTCTTGCGCACTCGGCTAATTGTAAATCGTCATCAACTACAGCTGGTCGTGGGGTGTAATTAGAATTCAGTGCGTAATCGTTGACTAAATTTTCTCCGAAGGCATAGGCGGGCGAAATATCGGCGGGGTAATAATTCTTTAGTTTCAAATCTACGGGGGGCAAAATCATTTTACTCTTCTTATTGTTCATGATGATTTGATTTTTGGGAGATGCACTGCTGGCCGATTCCGGAGTCCCGGTACTTTTACGATCGCGACATTTATCTCCTGCTGCAGTTGATTGTCCGCGAGTCGAGTTTACCTTTTTCTCTTTATTTTGACCGTTCGATTTATTCTTACGATTCTGCTGCTGATCTTGACCTCCGCGTACTGGAGTTTCTTGATTCCCTTGATTTTTAGCGCAGCGCAAACGCTCCTGCAACTTTTCTGACTTACGAATCGGCTTTGCCCACGTCAATTCCCATTCGGATGTCTCACTTCCACGGGAATCTGTGGGGTTATTTTATCGGTCGTTGTTTTGCAAGAGAAATTTTCAAGATTTAACCCTTCATGGACACCATGGGTAAATTTTACCCAGGACTCATTTTTGGTGAAAAATATTTAACTGATGCATTAGTTACGATTTTTTTAGCGATAAGGTGAATTTTTCGTACTTATATCTTCCAAATAAATCCGCATTTATTTCTACTCCAAAATCGATCCCTTTCACATGTCGAAATTATTACCGATTTTCAAACTTGCACTATGCCACTATTTTTTTCCTAGAAGTACTATATCTGACAAGTATTCCAGTTGAAATTTGACTCTAAAATATTGAAAATTCAAAAAGTTGTGATTTTTTAAGTGAAAATGAGTATTTTTTTAATATACTTATTTACGGTTTTTTTTTTAACATGTTGTGATATGAATTTTGATATAAGAACTTTTCACACATGTTTTAGAATGTTGAAAGTATTATCAGTATTTTTTCAATCCCGATCGGACTGATAGTTTTCACACAGCGACTATTTAAAACTTGGCTGGGTAAATTTTATCCTGCAACGTCACCATTGAATTATTCTACTAAAGTTGTGGCCACGAAGGGTTAGAGACAAAAATCGCAAAATCCAAACAAGAAATGATTTCAATTCGGGTGGAATTACAATTTCGAGTTTATATAACCGGCGAAAGGTGAAAATTCCGAATTTTTCTACTACCGACTCGGAATTTTTAGTAAAGATTATTTTCCCGAAAGTCTACGTAGCCAATTTGAAAAACTGCGAATCGAAAAACACCGAACCGTTCAAAATTCCGAAAGGCCAAAACTCCGAATCTCGGAATTCGCTTATGCAACGGGGTTTATTTTACAGCTTTCTCGCGAGCTTCCCTTATAAATTTGCGGACTTTTGCACTTTCTGAGTTCTTAACTTTCGGATCATTGAGCTTCCTGCATTTCGACCTTTCGAAATTTCCAACTTCTGAACTCTAATGTTTCTAGAAACTGAGAATCGCGTCTCAGATAAATTCGAAATTTGAACCGCTCGAAACTTCAATCCCGCCTCTTTCAATCTAATTTTCAAATTTTAATTAAAAATTGTTAAAATTGTTTCCGCTAAGAACAAAAGAGAATTCGTCGTCGAAGTTTCCTTCCAATCTGTTACGTGTGGTTTGGCAGAAATTACGATTCGCGTTCTCGAGGTGAAGAATAAGCACCAGAATAATTATAAGCTTTATAGTTATGTATAATAAGAAAGACTCACGTTTCATAATATCCAAGACCCGTTGAGCTTGAGCTCGAGTTTCGTAATGCAAGAAAGCAAAATGATTGATTTTCTTGATCTTCATTACTTGAACACCAGTCAAACGCTGGATCACGTGTCGTATTTCAGGCTCGGTTGCAGTCAACGCCAAGTTCCTCACAAACAAAGCGGAGACCTATTTTTTCACAACAGAATTCTCAATCTATATAAAACTGTGTGATATATTTTCCGATGAAACAACGAACATCATTCACGTTATTAGCCAGATAACAATTTTCTCATTTCTAAATTGAAAAAAAAGACAAAAAAAAAAAAATTGACAAACAAAATACTCAGAGCTAGGAGTTTCTTTGAAAGAAAAAAGAGAACAATTGAAATCTGGTCTCTCTACTCACGTATTCCAAGTTCAACTGTTTCGTCTTCGAAATTTGAACTCACGAAAGAAATTCATTGACAAAATAAAATAGAAATCAAAATAAAATCAAAATAAGATAAAATATCAAAATAAGATAAAAATAATAATAAAAGAAAACAATTGAAATCTGGTTTTTCTTAGTCGCTTATTTCAAGTTCAACTGTTTCGTCTTCGGGATTTATACACACGAACGAAATTCTTTGACAAACGAGAATAAAAATCATAACAAAAAAAATAATAATAATAGAGGAAAACAATTGAAATCTGGTCTCTTTTAGTCGCTTATTTCAAGTTTAACTGTTTCGTCTTCGAAAGTTGAACACACGAACGGAATTCTTTGACAATAGAGAATGAAAATCGTGATTAAAAAAATAATAATAATAAAAATAAAAAAAACAATTGAAATCTGGTCTCTTTCAGTCTTTTATCTCAAGTTCAACTGTTTCATCTTCGAAATTCATACACATGAACGAAATTCTTTAACAAAACGGAATAGAAATCATAATAAAAATAAAAACAAAAATAAAAATAAGAGAAAACAATTCAATTGAATTATCCTTTTCAGTCACGTGTTTCAAGTTTGACTGTTTCATCTTCGAAAGTTGAACACAGGAACGAAATTTCCTCGGGAAAAAAAAATAAATAGAAATCATAAAAAAAATTATGAAAAAAATGATGAAAAAAATGATGAATGAAAACAATTGAAATCTGATCTTTTTAGTCACGTATAGTTCAAGTTCGACTGAATCGTCTTCGAAAGTTGAACACGCAGGAACGAAATTCTTTATGACAAAAAAGAATAGAAATAATGTTTTTTAAATAATAATGAAAGAAAACAATTGAATCCTGGTCTTCTTAAATCGCCTATTTCAAGTTCAACTGTTTCGTCTTCGAAAGTTGAACATAAAAACGAAATTTCTTCGACAAAAAAAAATAAATAAAAATTGACGAACCGTTTCCATAACTTCTTCGTCAATATCTTGTCCCGGTTCAGGATCAGCCCAATCAACAGCAACTTCATGATCCCAAAGCATGACTCTACCGGGGATGAGTTTCCTTCTAGCCATAGCAGCGGACCTGTGATCTCTGAATTCGACGAAAACGAATCCTCGATTGAGAGTCTTGTCCTCGGTGGATGGATAGACGTAAATATTCGTGATACCATCGAGCATTTTGCCAAGTTCGATCATGAAATCAGCTTTGGTTTTATCCTTTGGAACCCCACCGAGAAACAATCGGCAATTATCGATTGATTTAACGACGCCGATCTTATGCCCAGGGCGTATTTCGCAACCGTTCAATTCATCGCAAGCCTTACGAGCCACACGCGGGTGGGAAAAAGATGCGAATGCGTAGCCTCGCGTAGATCCAGAAAAATCCATCATCAAACGTAGCTCGATCACTCGGCCTATCCGCATCAAAAGAGGAACCAATTCGTCCTCGTAACAATCACGCGGTAGTCGACCGAGGAATATCTCAGCCCCTTTTGTACGCGGCTCTGTACTAGCGCTGGTTAATCTTCGCTGACCGTTTTCCTGAACTAACTGATACCCGTGTCGTTCTATGAGCTCTAATAGTCTCTTCGTCACTTCGTTAGACCTCGAAGACTCCGCAACGACGTTGCTAATTATGTCTTGATTATCGCTCATGGTTAATCGATCGTGAATTAATAAACTAAAAAATGTTTCAACTCGAGAGAGAGAGAGAGAAATTCGATGTATTTTATTATGCGGTATACTGTCGCGAAGAGCGGGGCGATACGCTCTGCCCGCTTGCGGAAACGCTTCTGTCAAATGATACTGATCCGCATGGTGTCTTGTGTAGTCTTATATACTCTCGGCATAGGTCAGCGCAACACTATAGCTTATTTTGAGGGGGTACGGCCACGCAGGAATCACGGCCGCGTTTACACCCCTGAAAAATATGCGGTTCCCTTCCGCGGGGCGACTTTAGCCAGAATCGTAACGGTCGTTACGATTCTGAGAATTGGCTCGCGCAGCGCTGGGAATAAATACGGGATTTATCATTTATCATTATTATTATTACGCGCAGAAATGATTTCCAGTGTTTTGTTTTGTTTTGTTTTTTCTCTTGTTTTGTTTTACTTTTTTTTGTTATATTCGAACATGAAGTAAATCGAACATTATTTCATGATAATTACATGTTTGAATATTATATTTGTTTCAAAAGATTTTTTGTTTTCTCTTTTCGTTTATAATTGAACATTTGCTTTTATTCAAGTATATAAGTATGAGATTATAGTACGATAGGATACATGCGGCGAAGTATAAAAATTGTCATACGTTGGGCAAATTCACCCGTTATATTAATTTAAACAATAGGTCCAGTAAGCTCACAAGATAAACGACGTATGTCCTTTATGAAGATGAGCTACAGTTGCTTAAGCCTCAATTACCAGAATTATTGTAAAAACGGTTGCTTGTTCTATACGTAAAACTGAATAAAGTATTCAAATACGACAAATTTTTCTCCTCTTATTGCATCTCAGCTTTACGACAACGTGAATGAATATGAAAATCGTGAAATAAGGAAGGATATTAATGAAATTATTTATTCCGATTTAGTCATATATATATTTATTCACTCATTGTCAGCTCAACAGGAGAACCCAACAGAAAAAGATAAAAATTAAAGTGATTATACTGTGAAGTAAAAGAGCTTAAAATACGAAAAAGGTCATATCATAAAAGTGGAGACAAGACAGTATCTGAAAACAATAAAATACAAATAAAAATAGAAATAACAATAATTAGAAAAACATAAAATTTTTGTCATGGTGAATAAAGAATGAAAGGACGAGTTGGAAATGTGAAAAACAGATCACATCCAACCCACTGCTCTGATTATAGTGGTTGGTAGTTTTACCCAATAGATTCTTTTTCGAACTTTTGTGGATATTATTTTCTCGTAAATCATTTCTCGGGAACTCTCAAAAATCCTTCGTTTGCTTCGTTTTTACAAATTTCTAGGAATGATATTTCTTTTTCAATGTGCGTTTGTTTAGGTTTGGAATTAATGGGTGAAAGTCGAAAGCCCGAAATCCCGAAATTCAGCGAACGGAATATCAAACTTAGGAATAGCACATAATCCGGAATAAAAAAAGTTGATATTGACCAAGAATCCGAAGTACCTTCTCATCAAATCATCCGAATTCCCGTCACTCATTTATTCCAAAAAATTGTCCTGAATTTGGAAAATAGTAAAATGTGAATTATGATAATGCAGAAGGTTCAATTTGCCGAAAATCAAATTTCCGGGTGCAAAATATAGAAGATCCGTACACCGATGATGAAAGATCAGATATATGGGTCAAAATACATAAACTGAAAATCCCGAAAAATGGAAGTCCCGGAAATGCTACGAGAATTGCTCAACGATTTACAAAAGCGCAGTGCTATCATTCTCGTAGAATAGATTTTGAATTATCATTGGTTACTACAGACGTGAGAAATATTCTATGCAGTATTCATGTACGGGGTTTAGCACCGTGGACAATTTGATTATTCCGTATTTTTTGAAACGTATATTGCCTCTTTATAGTCATTCTGTAATCTGACTCATCAGAGAATGGTTGACTTCGTTTTTCGAATATTTGGTATTTTTGTCATTCGGGTTTTTGGTTGTTCGAAGTCAATTGTAATTATATGATCGGTTTAACCTTCGACATTTTCTTATTCTATATTCTTTCATATCATATTTATGGAGAAGGCTTATTTGATTTCTTATTATAGTTGTCGGAACTTCGAGATTTCGGAATTTCGGTCATTGCGAATTTTAGTTTTTCGGTTTTTCTACCCCAACCCGAATTAATGACGAAACAATTAACTATACCCGGAACTTTTTCTGCTCGCATTTTTCGAGCATAGAAAATAGTATGTATGGGAAGAAAGTTTCATTAATTGTAAAAGAATAGGAATTCAATATAAGAGCGAAAAGTTAATTGGATTCAAGTCTCTTATAGATTCACTATTGCAAATTTTCAATATCTACTTCGAATCTGTCGATCGTCTCGAAGATTAACCTACACGAGTATCCATGATAAACCAGAAAGAATGTTTCTTATTCTCAACCAAAAAATGACTTGTGAATCGACTAATTCGAAAATTGAAAGAAGTGCAATTGAAATCCGTCGATTCGTTTTAGAATTAAAATTGATTGAAAAATATTTTTCCAAATTATATTTTCATAATCATTCGAAAACTACTGCATCGATAAAACCGGAAATTCCATCAGTTCTAATTAATTAGTTACCTACATCAAGTCGCATCGGTTCGTGCAACGAAAGCTGAAATCCATCTACATTCCTTTCCAAGTTATGGCCGGATAAAAACCTGAAATCATCTCAAAACTACTTTTTGAACGAAAAAACAAAAAAACTATCTTCGGACTTAATTTGGACTGATTCTCTGAACTCAAGACATGAAAATTTGGTCGAAACCGATTCTTTGTGTTCTTAACTCACGAATACCCTTGAGGAAAAAAAAAAGAAAAAACAAGAAAAAAGAACTAGAAAGTCAAAAAACGTGCACGATATTTAACGCGCAAAAGATTTACGTAGATTACGATCATTAGTAAGCTACGAATAGTTATAGTCATGGGATTTATTGAAAAATAAAATCGTAGACTGTTTTATTATGCTTGTAAATAGTTGATAATTAATTTTATTTTCCTGTATTCTAATATATGTATACCTAAATATCTATAAATTTCTTCCTATTATACGGGGAGTTTTTTTATTTTGTTTTTTCTTTTTTGCTTTTAAATTACCATACAACTGCGTAAAAAGGATTTTCTTTTTATAAAATAGAACTACATCATCTGTTTTACAATGTAAAATCAATCATACGAAGATAATATAATCATTATCATTATGAATTATTATTATTATTATTATTATTATTATTAATGTTATTATTATCCTTATTATTATTAGAGCATAAAAATGTTATCACGCAATTAACACATAGTTTGTTTTTTTTTTTTGAAATTTTTTTTGTTGTTTCTCCTTTTTTCACTTCTATTCGTTTTTTTTTTTTTTTTTTTTTTAATTCCCAATGGATTTTATTTTTTCTTAACTATATGAAAATTTAATTAAATAAATACATATTACAAACATTGCAATGCTTAAATTTCTATCAAGAATTTCTTTACAACTGGGAGGCGAGGGGGAGGGCGAGGAAGGAAAAAAGTTAGGGAAGTTGAATTTATCGTTCTTCTAAAATAACTGTCTCTTGTGGGTAAAGTTTCAATTCTAATAGCGTCAACTTTGTATCCATCGATGTGAGCTGCAAAAAGAAGAAAAATACAAAATGAAAATTTGTACAATTGAAAGAAAAGAGGGATAGAAAAAATTAGAGTAGATAAAATTCATAATGCGACAATAAATTGAAATCAATAATTGTTGAGGAAATTTGTTCAACCCTTCGTGGCCACCATGGCTAAATTTTACTCAGGCCTTATTTTTGGTAAAAAAATATTCAACAAATGCATTTGTTACGATTTTTTTATCGAAAAGGTGAATTTTTCGCACTTATATCTTCCAGATAAATCCGCATTCATTTTTACTCCAAAATCGATCCTCTTTACATGTCGAAATAAATGCCTGTTTTCAAACGTGCGCTATGTCACTATTTTTTTCCTAGAATTACCAAATCTGACGAGTATTCCGGTTCAAATTTGACTCGAAAATATTAAAAATTCAAACAGTTATGATTTTTTTAATGAAAAAGTATATTTTTTGACAAATCTACCTATTTACGATTTTTTTTTCAACATGCTGTGATTTGAATTTTGACATAACAACTTTTCCCACATGTTTTAGAAGGATCCAAGTATTTTCAGAATTTTTTCGATCCCGATCGAACTGATAGTTTTTACACAGTAACCATTTGAAACTTGCCTGGGTAAATTTTACCCAGTGTGACCACTAAGTTATTCTACAGGTGTGCGGCTACGAACGGTAAAATTAAAACAAAATATGAATAAAATTGTCAACTAATAGATAAATCGGATCCAAACAAAAAAAAAAAAAAGAATGTAAAACGCATTGCTTACATCATTCTACTTACATCTCTTCGAGGCCAGCTGGAAATAACTTTGTATTCGTCGGTTGGATACCCTTTGACGATAAGGAAATTGAGAAGAGTTTGAAGCGGGGTGTCCGTCTGAAACCTACGTTCCAAAAACTTTCCTGCCGGCAGTCTTACTCGAATTTTAGTTATACCGTCACCTGCTCCTTCTTGCGGCTCTGGCGGTAAACTTGATTCTACTGCTTGTCTGTGAGCCTGTAATAAAGAATTAGTTTTTACTATGATTCCACTAGTTTTGCCGAAAATTGACAATAACTTGAAAAGCGTAATTTGAAATCTGAATTCAAAGCTTCGATTTTAATAACTCATTGAGAAAACAACGTAATTCAATTTATTTCAACTTTTTTCTTAGAATTTGAAATGTTTCTTCGATTCATTTTCCCAATACAACTTCTACTCGATTATTATTTGTTTGAATTTGCGGAAAGAAATTGTTTTCCCGACTCCAAAAGTATAAAAGGCCAAATAAAAGCTGAAATCAATCTTGAATTTTTTCATTATTACCTCTCTCCGAGCTTCGCCAGCTACTCTTTCATTTTCCACCCTTTCTTTTTCTTGTTTTTCCATCATTTCTTGCATCTGCTTCGCTTCCTCTTTGGCTCTGAAAATATTCCAATTTGTTACATATTTAAGATGAATCACAAATCATCGCTGCCTTTCGAATAAAGAAGCATCCTCTAATACTCCTATATTAATTTCCTAATTGTGTATAGAAAAATGTCACTCAAAGCTACCTATCAGCCGCTAGACTTTCTTGGTACGCCAAATCCTGTTCTTGTTTTACTCTCTCCCTGGCTTGTCTTTCCTCTTCGACGCCTATATCGGCACGCCGTTGATCCTGACAAAATAGTAATAGTAAATAAATAAATATGATAATAATACCCAGAACAAAAATGTAAATGGTAAACAAAGTGAGGAATTTTGTACTTAGTTTGATATTTTACCTGGAAAACATCGACGGCTTGGATTAAGTTAGTAAGAAGTTCATTGACGCCAACATTTCCATGAACAATTGTGAAGATTTCGGTATTAGATCGTGATCGCATGACTATCATAAGTACTGGCAACGTATCAACGTCAATATTTCTAACTGTAACTGCGGCGACTGATCCAAGAGTTCGATTTATCGACGATAGGAACCTGAACATCAAAGAAAAATTAGTTTCTTATTCAAATTCAATGATAAAGAATTCGAAAATAATTCGGCAAAAATGTGACGACTCAAGTCTTACATTTGTTTGTTCGATTCGTAAGTAAAATCCCAGCCCCATACGACAAAATTTGCCGATAGAAGTTGAAGCACAGTCTCAAATCCCAGTAATTGTGTACAAAATACATTTGCCAATACGCTGTTGTCGTGGTGTAAATAAACAGCCAGTAATTTTCTCTGCAGAAATTATTTTAGCTCATTATTAATGGTTTTTCAGAGTAATATAATCTCAGTAAAAAAGTTGATCACCTTCCGCTAGTTCAGGATGATTTTGAAAATTTAATTTTGAGGCAGAAGACAAAGTGCAATGCTTCGAGGAAAAAGCTTTGTAGAAAAAATGTTTAAAGAGCATTTCGAAGCAGAGAAAAACAAACTTTTCAAAGATCTTCGTGAAATATATCCGCATCTTTTTTTTTTTGTATTCAAAATCATTTTGAAACCAAGCAGATGGTTTTTCGTAAAATCTTTAGTACTTCATTTGTTTTCTATCTTGAAACATGTCAAGTGATCTCAAACTCGTGAACGAAACTGTATTCATTTTGAGTAGCAATTGAATTTCATTGCATTATTTGGTAAAATGACAAAATCATGAATAAATTTCGATTCACCTCCTTTGCTGGTCGGAGACACGATTCCTTAATAGCTTCTTCGAAAGTTCCAGCAAAGAAGTCAGGATGTGCAGCTCCGTAACGTTTTTGAAATTGTTCGGCAAAGTGTAGGGTGCCTATGGTTTCGTCCTCTACGTTATCAGGCACTGAAATAATCGGCAATTAGTCATAAACAATCATCACTTTAATTAAATGAAATGAATGCCAAGTTCATACAGCGAATAAGAAAAATACTAAACAAACATCGTCAAGGTTGAAATGAAATGAAACGCAGACTTACTGAGATGCTGTATCTTCATAGATTGAACATTGTCTATGAAAATATCATCCTCGACATTAAACGACTCGGAAGCGTCCTCAAACTCTTCTGCCGAACTATCGCTGTCTATCAAATCGACCAAAACCTTTAAAATTAAAAACAAAAAGAGTTATTTTGGTTTTTACTCATTTCTGTGAGAAAAAAATGTTTCGTATTATCTCGAGTCTTGTTTTTTCTTTTTAATTTTAGCATCGGAATAAGGATTACTTTTTTATTTTCCTTTATGGGTAGTTTTCCAACGGTGAGATCGTGTTCTGGATAAGAAATGCCGCTTTGAGCGAGCATAGTTTTATCGTTTTTTAGCGTAGGAGGCCAGCCGATCCAGTGTTGATTTCTCACCGGTATATCTATTAGCGTAAAAACGTCGGTTTTTACTTCTAGAACAGTTCGGGTTCCTGGGAATTTTAATTTATATGTTCGATTGTGGATTTCGTCGCGTATATTCAGTACGTATTCTTGTGCCAATCGATCAGATGTTTTAATTCTGAAAATAAAAACATCCCAATCAATCGCTGACTATTAATAATCAAACATTTCAAACATAGCTAAATAACATTCGATTATCTAACTCCTTACAAATCACTCGCCGAATCACCAATCTCTGGCAAGACTTTTAAACAAAGTGTAACTTCTGAAGGAAGATCCAGAGTCTCAAGATTTGTACAATCGGACTGCGGCTCTTTCCTCCAGCCATGTAGCTGCTGCTGGCAAGGCGGGACGCCGACTTCAGCGCGAATTAAGTGTTTGAGATATGCTGTGGCAGAGAAAAATCAGGATTAGAAATACATTTTGAGATGTAATGTGGAATAATGTGGTAGTTTTTCAATTATTCTTCAGCTTTATCTTATTCTTCTCTCATTTTATTGTTTCTAAAGTGAATTCTGAGATACTTGCCAACAGAATGTGACTCTGGAATTTGAATATCGAAGACTGTGTCCATGTAGTGTATGTGGAAAGTAATTGTCGCTGTGTTATTTCTCGTTTTACTTGTTCCGGGTCTGATAATTTCGGGCAAATCTCCCCTCGAGGGACTCGAGTTACTTGATATTTCAACAATATCTGTTATTTCCGGTACCCCGCGTATCTCCTCTATCATCTCTATGTCCGGACCCATTTCTGAGGGTAATTGCTGCGAATCTTCAGGCATAACTCTGTTGATCGCCGCCTGAATTTCAATCATAATTTATTTTTTATATCAATTGATGTCGAGAACATTTGAAAAAAAATTGAGATCGTAAACAATTTTATTAAAATTTGAATGGAATTCAATCTCGCTGACATGAATTCAAGTTGCAATTGTACTTGGATCCAAATTTAACTTTGATCAATTTTGACGAAATTCAAAAATTGGAAAACAAGAGCAATTTCAGTGAAAATTGGATGAATGTAAATCAAAATCGTGTAGAAAAAAGAAACAATCAAAACTTGATATTAATTGATTTCGAGAACTGAAAAAATAGTTGATCAAGATAGATTTTTTACTTTATTAAAAATTGAATGAATTCGGATCGTGTCAAAATGAATTCTTTCCAAATTTTAAATCATTTCTTTTGTCAGAAATAACGCAAAACAAAAGAATTCGAGATCAAAACTAAAAATCAGATAAATTTGAATCGTATAGAAATAAATGCAACTGAAATAGTCCTTGTTGAAATTTAAAAGAGAATCGAAGGGATTCTAATTTTGTGCAAATGAATTGGCAAATGAATTACTCATTCAAATATTTTTTGGTAAAATTTCTTATTTCCTAGAAAATGGCATTGCGCGATGAAAAATGGATATTAACCAATAAATCCCAGTTGGTTTCATCCAGGTGTAGAATGGCTTCTCCGACATCGTCAATCCCGGTACACGCCTGAAAATCATTTCACAATACAGAAAACATTCAATCTCATAGAATGATTTGTACTTTTACAACACGAGGTGACTAATACACTTTGTTCATGGAATGGAAACAAAGATCAAGACGAAAGATTGAATACTTGTCAATCCTACGGAAATAGATAAAGCGAAACTGCAACTAATTTGGAAATCGAATGAAATCATCGTTTCCATTCCCAGAATTTTTATTTTTATATATGTTTTCAAAAATGATAGAAAATGGAGTCGGAATTTGAAATTGGAGTGAATGTGATGTCGTATTATTTCTTGACGGATCAAAAATTGTAGGATTATGATTTTTTTCTTGTGCCGATACTTTGATGGTAAAAAAGAAAAAATCGCGAATCGTAAATGGAACATAAAATGAAGTTTTCTGCAGATAACAGCAATTGTTGACGCGAAGTTATAGATTGTTTACGATTATTATTATTCCACCTCTTTTTTCTCGTCTGCTCGAAGTAATCATGGCGGATTTGTTTGTTGATCTAAGCTTTAAATAAATAAAGTTCTCTTTTTCGGAGTGACAGTAGTCCTCGATTACGATCGTTGAATTTAATAGAGCGTTTTGTATTCCGAGATAGAATAACTGAAATGTTTTTAATAAACGTTAGAGTAGAGCGAGACCTAACAATATATACGATTAACGTAAAACTCCCGGAATTATTCGTATGCTTGATCGTAATCAATTATCGCAATTGAGAAAAAGTTATAGTCCTGATTCTATCTCGTTGGGAAATAAAGTTCATAATATTGTTAGTTTTGATTTTTTTCCTAACAAGAACTCGGCCTCGGATCGATCAGCTTTTGTTTCCAGTGACCACGGCAATTGTCAATGTCATCGTATGTACAAGAGACGTACATAACCAAATCATTTAACCAAATCGTAGGAGCATAAGGGGTAAAATATTACCTGAAAGTCAGCTAAAATCACTTCTCGATTTTCTGCCATAATATTATAACACAAAATTAGAAACTCTCCGAACAGATACCCATATACTCAGACTTTTATGTTATTGTGATTAGAATTACGCGAACAATTCACAACGCCAACTCCGTCGACACAACTGACGTATGATGTGAAACTACGAGATAAATCTTCGCCGTTCCGCTATTTTCACATGGTTGTCTATCTATTCGTTGATTTAAGTTAGCCGATAACGTGCCTTCTGATTGGTTCGAATTTCTAACGAGCTAAAATCTGATTGGCTCGTCAAAAGTCGCTCGATTAATTCTGCGAAAACAATTGAGATTCGTTGAGCTACCGTCGTCTGCTATCAGACACGATGAACTTGACCGGTTTACAACCAAACCTAACCTCACATAAATTTCGAGTCCTTTGCTGTATGCAATTCAGGATTTGACCGAGAAGGGACAACCGATTTTCGATTATTTAACCACTGAAAGCCGCTGATACTAGACGACAGGAATTCGGACAGTTGAAAATTGCGACGGGAAGGAAAAGACGGGGAAAATCTGAGATTTTCAATACACAGGATTCAGCTATGTTCGGACGTGTGATTCCGAAAAATTTCCGCAACATATCGGTATGTAATAAATTCGAGGTATTCACGAAAAAAGCCCACGTTCCAATCTAAACCCCTTTTTCGAAAGCTTAGAAAAAATGTCGAATGTCCCTTGCCAAAATTTGGGCAAAACTTCTCGCAATATGAGTAAAGCAAAAGTTTTCCAGTTGCTGTCGCGCGTTTGGAGCGGACCGAACGGCGCGCTAGCAGGAAAGCAAGCGGAGCAGAAAATGGTCACTATACTTCGAGACAGACTTCCAAAAGCGAGTCTGATCGAAGTTACCGACGTTTCGGGTGGGTTTATCGACATGACGCAATTTTTCTAGTCATTTCAGTGATCGCAGATGTCTTTCGAAGATCTTTCGCTCATTGAATGACGTAGATATTGATTAAAAACAATTAAGAAATACATACTAACAACATTTGATCGTATTACGCAATGTTTATCAGCTATTAGTATTGACCTATTGTGTTTCTTTACACATAGGTGGATGTGGAGCGATGTTCGAGGTCAATGTCGTTGCGCCAGAGTTCAAAGGACTTAACACAGTAAAACAGCATCGACTAATAAACGAAGTACAATGAAGTTTATTCATACGATTTCATTTGATTATTATTGCCTTGCTAATTACAAAGTGTTCTTTATTTTCTATTCTGTTTCAGATTTTAAAAGAAGAAATCAAAGACATGCATGGTATTCGTATACATACTAGTGTCCAGGATCCTTAGGCTTGTCGTAAATGAATAATAATAATAATAATAATAATGATAATAAAAATTGTACTAAACATTGTGTGTATGTGATTACACTGATATATCAATTACTGGATTGTTAATTCAGCTCATTTTTATTCATGTATGTTTGTATATAAACGTAAATTCACACGTCTTACAAAATGTCGAGAAACAAGATCAATATTTGTAGGTAACGTTATTTATTTGGTGTGAATATTATCGCTGATTAGCGATGAACGATGATCGTGTTAAATAATGTACAGTAGACCATGTTTTTTTCGAATATAATAAACCGGTGTTTATAAAAGATGATTTTCAAATCTGAGAAAAATTATTGACCTTGTAAATATGTAGACATTTGCATATTTGACTAGAATTTTTCCTCTTCGATTAGTCAATTGATTCGTTTTACGATATGAGATTTTATGCGCATTTCAAAAATGGAATTGCGGCTATTTTTGTGTGCCAGATCACGTGACTGAAAGCGAGCCAATAGCGTCGCGGTATTCGTGGTCACGTGATTTTCGACGAATAAAAAGGCGGTATAAGGATTCAAATTTATCTTCGACGTCGCCTCAACGCGCATGCGCGAACTACAATATAACTGTCACATTTAAAACGAATTTGTTCTGTCAGTTTGTTTAGCTAGTGAAATAAATAAAAATAACACGTTGATATTTTTTTCGATTAACGTAACGTTTACATGTAAAAATGAATGGCTTTCGTAATCTGATCATTTTGCGCACTTCGTGAATGTTTCTTCAGCCGTATTTCAAAAGTACGCGAAGACCAGCTTGAATGTAACAATTTGTTGGTTATGAAGGTTAAGGTTATAAACAGTGCTATATTAAATGCGGTCGCGAATTTTGATTATTTCAAGAGATTTGTTCATTGAACTGTCAAGTCGAGTGAAGTTCGATCGCTAATCGACTGAATACGCCTAATTGCTCAATCCACCGTCCGTTTTTATTTTTGTTTTGACTTTTCTAACCCCAAAAAATTCTAAGATGAAAATAACCGGAACCGTTTTACACAAAAAAATACGCCAATTATTCCCTGATGTAACCCTTAGCATAACGCCAGAAGTTTTGAACAAAATTTGCGATCAATCGCCGAGTCAACCATTTCTGGAATGGTTTTGCTCACATGTAACAAAAGACAATATATTGACGGAAGAGGATATCCGAATGTAAGTATTTATCGTTTTTGTTCCTCCACCTTTGTCGGTTTAGGTACAAAAAGTCCGCCTAAGAAGAAACCAAAAGTTTTCAACTCGATCAGAATTATGAGTACATTTATAAAATTTGAGGTCCTACTGTTTTTCAAAAGACACATTATCTGTGATTCTGATCCAATCGCTCAATCAATTTTGCTGAAATTTAACATCTGAATTGTAAATTACTCGAGCTATTTGTTTACCGAATTCCATTGAGATCGGTCGAGGCGTTTAGAAGTTATTCAACAAATGGACAGCATGAGAAAGTTCAGACTATCTCATTCTTGTCAGGCACTGAAACATGAATAACGAAAGGCTTCTGTCTTTTGATTGTTTTGCTTCAAATTGCAGAAAACAGCATTTAAAAAATACTGATAAATGGGTCTCCGGGAATCTGACTACATCGATCGAAAAGGCTACAGAGAACTGTCCCGAACTTCTGCAACTCTTAACATCCAAGATTACAGATGATACGGATTATAAATCTAGATATGAGATTGAAAAGGAAGCTTTCGACCAGGATTGGGAGTATTTAAAGATGCTAGAAAAGAGCGTCGAGACGTTGAAGTATTAATTTAGCATTATAAAATCTACAAATACACCATAACAACAATGATGTTAATGAAATAAACACATGAATTGAATTCTTTAAACTTTCATTCAATTTTAAATTACGCTATTTCTCTATGTTATTAAATCCACGTGAATCGCTAACGTTACAGGGAGCAAGAAGAAAAATTGAACGAAGAAATAGAAAACGAGCAGAATCAGCTCGACAAGGATAAAATAGATGTTGAAGAGCGCTTCAAAGACTGCTTAGATCTTTCGAGAGACTTTGACGAGGTCCACAAACTCCTTTACGACAATGTTGAAAGATTGATTAACGTTTATGCAGATGCTGCAGAGATGGTGAGATTTTATTTTTGTATTTGGAATGCCTTTGGTATGATCGACCCACTTTTGCCTCTCAAATTTTTAACTGTCTCCTGATTTTCAAGTTTACTGAATAAGTAGACATCGAGCTATACTCTTTGCTTTTGCAGAAAGGACCGCTGGTCGTTTGGACTCAGATGCCTTTAGAGCTGTGTAAAAACCAGACGGAAATGTACATAAACTATTTATCCGCTTACATAAAACGCCAGTTTGGAAACAACAGCAGAGACGAGTACACAAACGATTCGGATTACGACACTTTCATGGAAGATAGCAGAGACAGACGCGGCGAAGAAATGCTTCATGAATTATCTGCATGTCTCAGAAAGTGTGTGAAAACTCATATTCTACCTCTATCGTCAAAATACCCACTGGAAATTCTTCACAAACTAATATTTGATAAAATCTTTGAATTGCAGTCAAGCCAGTTTTTGAAAATTCATCAATTCATATCGTAATAAATCTATCCTCATTTCGAATTGATTTCAGGATCATTTTGATCTCGACTTGAATCCAAATCTAACTGCTCGAACCTCTATTACCATTAATATGAAAACTGACTTTGCTCATAAACAATTTATCTAAACAAGACACATTTTTTCAGCTTGATTACTTCAAGAGTAGAAGAGACGACTAGTAAAATTAGTGCAGAGGCTTGCGGAGCTATAGAAGAGCTTGCGGTGAATATTTACAACGACGGTACTCCAAGATTGCCTCAAACGCAAGCACAACTCGAGTGAGTATCGATTAACACAGCGTTATCGAATATGAAACATTTCCAACAGTTTCTTAAAAACTTTGCAACTGTTAATACCAAAGATTGGAGATAACGGAACTGATCGGGAGAAGAGATTTCTTGGAAGAAAACGTCCGACTGTTGAGAGAGAATCAACTAGAAAAGGCTATAACTCAGTCCGCAGAATTGGCGATAACAGAAATCCTAGTTCTGGATGCTCGGTTGAGATACGAACGAAGAGAATGTCGACTCTCCAGCATGCTTCAGCTCAGAGAATTGGCTCGAGAACATGGACACGCTCATTCTGATCTACTCTGCATGCTCATGGAGCTACAATTCCAACGTGTAACGGAAGCTCTTGAGTTCGTTGCCGACGCTAGATACTATCTTTCTACAGAATATTCTCTTTCCTCCGCTAGAGATGTAAGTTTATAACTTCTGCTGGACGTCTTTGTACAGGGAAATGCTGTTGTGAAGGTCGAAACTTTGATTTCTTGGATTTATTCATTGAAATTAGGTCAGGATCATATTGGTGCTGTTTGAAACCAACGTTACCTGACCTTGAGCGTGAAAAATGAAAAAATGGGAAGCATTCAGAGCAATAAGACACCAATGTTCTGGTATCGGATCTAAAATTGGATCTTTATTTCTTCTAGAATAATAAAAGTCAATATTTGGTCAATTTGTGTCGTAAATAATTCATCTGAAACTCTGTTTTTGGTGTTTTTATGGAAGAATAGATCCAATTCTAATTCTGAAACTCTAATATCTTTGTGCCGAAATTATGGGTATCTCTAAAATATGGATTTTGTGCAAAGCACGATTGAGACATAACAAGCATTTTTGAATCCGCTACTTCCTACTGTATTTTTCTTTCAATTTGAGATCTTTTGATGTCATACCGTGACTTTTAAAAAGCACTAACATGGTCTAGAATGTAGATCAAGTTTCAATTTTCAATGAATTTCAGACTTCAAGTTTAGAAGACAAATTTTAATGGCAGATCAATTAAAAAGCTATTGAAGTTAGGAATAAAATTCAACTACTACATTTTGAATGAACTTTTTCAATTCCAAGTTGTGTAGCTTACTGCTTCATAATCTTAATAATGCCCTAGTTTGAGGTAAATGTACGCAAAGCGACCGAAGGACCTTATTTTTCCTTATATGTATATCAACGACGGAGTAGTAACGGATCACGTTATCGCGGTTTCAGAAGGTAATGCGGCAGCTTCAAGCGGAATATGAGATAGGATCAGCTTCGCTATCGGAAAGTAACGTTTATAACAAAATATTCATCTCTATGATGAACGGTAATTGGAACGACAAAGATTCCTTGACTTCGTCCATGAAGCAGCTCAAGCAATTAGTCAACGATAACGAAGCAAACGAGGAGAAAATATTCGGCGTTGATATTGAGGGGAGAATAAACGGGGTCAAGTTACTGTGAGTATTTTTACATAGGTGCTAGTACATACATGTACCATATTCTCACCTTATCATACGAGAGTACTCATTATTAATTATCTCTCTCTATATTATTTTGATTAATGAATAAAATCGGCCATCCGGGAAAAATACCGAATACGTATTTTTCCTGTATCAACAATCCTCGACCAGAAATCATAAAAGAGAGAGAAAAAAAAAAGAAAAATTGAATGAAAAGAATATGCCATTTTTACAGGGAAGACAAAATCACCGAGGTCTATAACCGCGAGATTAACATTGAGCCAACAACATCGAGTTTGAAACAAATGTCATTCGAAGTATCGTCGAGAACGAAAGAAGCAATTTCCCGCGTTGCACAGCTTCAGAACGACGTTACGACCAGAAGAAATCGACTGAAGGATAAATTGGTGAGCTTTTATACGTTTGTGTATCAAGGTGCCACGTGCCTATGTTCAGAATTCCATGATTACCAATTGTCATCACTTCGAAAACGAGATTCGTAGTTTCTTCCAAATTATACTACCTACGGGAATAAAACTCAGGAGATTGATGCTTCACGGCGGCAAAAAGTGGCCAAGTATTTTACTGTTTGGAAAAAACGAATAAAATTCAAATCAGATTAAAATTTTTTATATGTTAGCTTGGTTAGGTTCAGAGCGACTTGTATCATATCGCATTGCAGGGGTCTCCTATGGTGGGGTAATCTCAGGGCCGACCAGCAATAAAACTTGGGCGTTGTCTGTTATGTAGCTAAATTTTCGCGTATGAATGAATAATTCTGCCCGCGATATTACAGAATATGAAAATTATCTCTCCCTCTGTATCGAAATAGATTTTTTAATCGATAAAAATGTATTTGACAGTGTAAGTGACAAGCACGGGACCCAAGGGTATCTTTCGTCTGCTATGAGTTGTCGCCCATCCGCTAGAAATCTTCGCCTTCTAAATTCTCAGAATTGATATCATTTTGTCACGAGTTATTGCGATCAAACTGATTCTGCCGTAATATTGCAGCGATTTAAGTAGTCCTCGATAATCCTCGAGTAAGAGAAATCATAATATCGCCGAAATGACGCTCCTTATTGGTTGTTGACAGAATTTGTCTGCAGCTAAGCCAATCGGGAGCGTCAAATCACTGCGTTTCCGAACAAAAATGTGACGATTTCTTATTTTTTCTTGTGTTTTTTTCTCTATTCGGTTCACGCCTTCAAGTTCCGCAATTTTGCGATGAACTTTGTCGAACTTCCGTTTATATAATTTCAAAAATCCGAACAATAAGAACAAAAATTGATTACGTAAGGCAGGAATACATATGAGACAAATTGAGATTTGGTATCGAATTTCTTTCCTTGATCAATAAGTTGTATCATTTCGGCTAATTACGCAAGACTTTCGCATTGATCTGACGATGAGTAGGATGAAAACGACTTGATCATATCTTAACGTGTGTTTATTTAACAGCGGAAAAATGTTGCCGGTTTCGAGTGGGAGAGTTCGATACTCTGGCAGAGATTTCTGGCAGATCCCAAATCCATGAAGATAGTATACGACGAGGCACAAAAGAGGCTCGAAGAAATGTACTTTGGTAAAAGTTGTTGAATATATACGTTCATCAATGTTGCCTATATACATACATATAATTACGCATCTTTGTTTGTTTTATCCAAGTGTAGATTATGTATATACGAACGAAGAACGAGTAAATAAATGAGTAACAAACTCACCTACAAATACCAAAACCTATACACACTAAACTGTTCCTTAACACAACTTTTCTTTTCATTCGCTCCCTAATTTGGTTTCAAATGGACAGAAAAAAAATAATAATAATAATAATAATAATAAGCACCTATGCCTGTAAGCATGAAGAGCATTTACCGATTAGAATAACATGGGATTCCGTCATATTCTGGTTTCTAATTTGTCTTCTGATCCCAGAAACTTTTGCCCATAGGAATAAAACGGAATTTTTCCGCATTCTGGTTTCTAATTTTTCTTCTAATCCCAGAGACTTCTGCCAATTAGGATAACATTAGATTTTGGAATATTCTGGTTTTTAATTTGTCTTCTAATCCCAGAAACTCCTGCCCATAGGAATAACATCGGATTTTGGGATATTCTGGTTTTTAATGTTTTTTTACATCCCAATGACATGACATTTAAAAAATCTGGATATCATTAGAATCTACTTTATGTTAGTGACAAACATGTCAAAAATTTTGATTGCCTCCTCGTGCAATATTTTAGATGATTTTAAACTCATCTATGAAATGAAGATAAAATAAAATGAAAATTCGGTCAAAAACAGGGTTTTTTTTATTTACTTGGGGGAATATTTTCATTATATTATCCTTGACGTTTTCAACCGATACGACGTTAATAACGGGCTTCGGTTGTGATCACAATTTTTTTCTTAATGTTTCGTTGAAACCAAATTAGGGGGCGAATGAAAAAAAAAGTTGTTTTAAGGGTTAGTCAGATGAACAAACACGCATGAACATAATTCTGTAACAATAAATAAATCTGAAGCGTATAATATCTTGTATAGAGTTTTGCGGAGGAACTTTGAGCGTGTGTCTTTCTTTCTCTTTATTTCTCTCTCTCTCTCTCTTCGTCTAAAATAGAAAGTAAGTATATCTTGCTCAAACTTATATAGTATACGGACGTTTTACTCTCGTTTCTTTGTATAATAATCAGCGAAAAATAGTTTCGTAACTTTGAGTTATATATACAAAGCGGATTCTTAATTGTCGTACATACTGCCATTCTCTATACAACTAGCTCACATACCTACTTAAATACATATACATATAATACATTCACACGTATGACCACATACGGAGATGCATGGGTAGCGGTTAACCACCTTTTAACGTTGGATGATTTTTACCGATTGCAAACCACATCCGTTTCGTTATATACCTATGTATCTGCATACATACATATTATCGATGCATGTAAGTGTGTATAGGTGAATTACACGCAGTACAATTGTCGACGACGAAGATTTGATTTCGCGAGATTCACAATTGTACAAAGTTGTAATTATTTATTTACGTAATAACGTTTCAGTCCTGGCTTACTTATAATCTGCCTACGTACACCTTGGCACAATAATCGCATCGCTGTCTGTAGATTGGTGGGTAAATAATAAAAGGAACAGGGAGGAGGGGGAGGGAGGGCCTGTAATATAGTATAAATCAGCTTCAAGCGAGCCTTGAGCTAGTTTACCAATTCATCCGATTAGATATACATGACGTATATACATACGTGTACGTATATAACACACAAAAGCATCTGTGTATCAAATATACGTATCTGTGATAATAATTATAGACTGATATACATGTACGTATGTATTTTCAGGTCGTATGTATAATTATTAACGTAATAATATCATACGTGTCGATTTAATCCGCAAATTGTACATACATATCTGTCTCACATAACGCGCCGTTTAGTTTCTCTCGATATCGTCGTAATTATTATTATTATACAAATGTGTACAGTGTACAGGGTGTTCCATCCTGAGTCTCGAGAATGGGAGGGCCTTAGTCGACGCTAAGCCGGGCCCCGGGCAGCCAATCAACTGCTAGAAAAATTTCTGATACCCGAAACAGAATAAGAATAGAAGTTACATAATGTCTTATGATTAGCTTAAGAAAAAAAAATATTCAAAACGACTGATTCCGTTATTATTCATTCGGAAGTATTCATTTATTTCGAGGCTCTCGAATCACAGTTCTGAACGGTTCAAATTGTTGGCCTTCCCTGTCGATGCAAACATCAAGACCTGATTCAGTCGTTGTCGATAATTCAATTAATTCTCACACTTAGAAATCGTAATTCTCTATTCTCGCAGGAATAATTCAAGAAATTATTCTTCTGGTTGTTGATTGGCTGATGGGGCGTGACGTTGGGTCGATTAAGGCCCTTCTATTCTCGCCACTTGAGATGAAACACTCTGTATATTTATGGATATGTATGTACATACGATGCTATATATCGGTTAGAAAATCAAAACCGAGAGATAGCAAATGCAAACAACTTTCGAGAGAGTGACAAACGGGAGTAACGCGTTTGCGTTACAGATTCGCATATACGTATGTATGTATCTACGTACATGTATGTCCATACATTGTTCTTGACTTTTAGCATTACTTATTATTGCCCCGCGTAGATCAGGAGGACTTGATCAAACTCTCTCCCGCTCTCTCTTTAACCTTGGCCCGCATCGGTTGAGCATATCGTAGCAAGTTGGCCATTTGGCTTATTGTTTTGTATTTTATATGAATTATCCTAAAACAGCATCAGAGTTCGATAATCGCAATTTACGTAACGCGTAACATAAGCATCAGCAATAATCATCATCTCTCTCTGGTTGACTTTCATTCAGCTACTTCGTCGTAACTTAATGATAATATGATCGGCAAAAATGAAATGAAGATTTAGCAGTTCTCAGTGGCGTTGAGTCAAAAATCATTTGAAACAGAAAGTCAAACAGGATATCAAAATGGATAGTTACTATTATCTAGTACTTGCCGTAGCCAATTAAAAAAATGAACGCCTAAACTCAACGTAGTGATTTTCAAGAAAAAATTCTGTCGTAGTTTGCTAAAAGAATTGGGGAAAAAAATCCTACGACGAGTACTAGATAATAGTATCTATTTCGATGTCCTGTTTGATTTTCTGTTTCAGACAATTTTTGACGAAACGCCACTGGCGGTGAATTGTTAAAATTCTCAAATAAAAAAAAAACCTCTCTAGAATATATGAATTTGTCAAAATATAAACCTTTTCTCTCAAAAAATCATAACTTTTTGAATTCTTAATATTTTCGAGTCAACTTTTAACTGAAATACTCGCCAGATATGGTAATTCTAGGAAAAAAATAGTGGCATAGTGCACGTTTGAAAATAAGTATTCATTTCGACATGTGAAGAGGATCGATTCTGGAGTAGAAATTAATGCGGGATTTATCTGAGAGACATAAATGCGAAAAATGCACCTATCCGCTAAAAAATCGTAACTAATGCATGTCTTCGATATTTTTTACCCAAAATGAGGCCTGGGTAAAATTTACCCATGGTCGCCACGAAGGGTTAATGATATCGTCGTAAATTAATCCGACCAAATAGATAAAAGGTCATTGTTACTACATTTCCGTTCGTAAGTATAGTATATGTATAGTGCTCGATCTCTGTTGTTTACAAAACTCTTATACCACGCCGCCACCACCGCCGTGTTTCAAGTAGTAATATACACACATGTGCCAATCGCGCCGGCTGCGACCGGACACAACGCCCGTGCACGGACACGGTGAATGATACACAACCAGACCCCAGACGTCCGTACCAACATGAACTGACGATGATCACGTGCACGGACGGCACGCACACACAGCGGAGGCGCGCACGAGCTTTTAGTGTAACCTTGATCCGGCGAGCGTCCGACCTGCCACTAGGGGTAGGGCGGGACGGCGGGTGGGAATGGTACGAGAGTAGAGGGAAAAGGAAGGAAACTAAGGGTTGGTCAGTTGTTTTTAAAATTAATAATAATCATATACATAATTGGCGAGAGATCCTCATCGAGGGTTAATGATTCATAATTTACGGATGAACCGACAGGTCGGTTTAAAACATAAATTCGATTTGCAAATCCCCCAGCGAATCGTCAGACGGATGTATTTGGCGTCGGCGGGGTGATGGGAATTCGAACTCCTCGCGGAAGGAGGAAATACTAGCGAGTATCGATTGACCAGGGCTCTCCTCTACTCGGAGTTAACGGTTTGTTTACACGAGCTTGTACCACGCGCGCATGCGCGAAAGAGTCCAAAACAATAATAGAGTAGGAAGGAAGGCTGGCTGGCTGGCAAGGAGGCAGGCACCAGTCGCTGGCTCGATTCCCCCGTCTCTTGAACCGCACGCAACACGGACGTTGAGAAGAGAATCAAGCAAATCAAGCACAACCGTTAATACAATATTTCGAAAATATATTTTCTCTCTCTCACACACACACGAGTCACGGACTAGTTTCGGTTTTACAGCCCTGGCTATCTGTCTGAAAAACCGAGTGTATAATCAACGAGAGTAGGACATACATAATACCATTTCGTCGGTAAAACTATCAACAACTCGTCTCTGCATTGTGCAATGTTTGATCAACTGTTTTCGAACGAAACTCTCTGAGGAGAAATAATAACAGAGGAAAATAAACAGAAACATAAGAATATAGTGTATGTGTGAGTTTGTGTGTATTTGCCAGTGTGTGCAGGATAGAATTGTATACGTTTGAGAAGAAGAGATGTTGGTAGTGGTGCAGGTATAACGGAGAGACACACAGATATAAGTTAGTCACGATCCGACACTCAGTCGCGAAACCGTGACGTAACGAGTTCACTCTGCGCTACTAGACCAAAACAACAACATAAACAAAGGCTGTGTGGCGCTCTCTCGTTGCGCGTTGA
Organism: Ametastegia equiseti; assembly: GCA_963989295.1. Lineage (NCBI taxonomy): Eukaryota > Metazoa > Arthropoda > Insecta > Hymenoptera > Tenthredinidae > Ametastegia > Ametastegia equiseti. The sequence goes on from OZ022390.1 coordinate 25,384,681, forward strand.
AGCTCAAAACGAAGCAAGGCATAACTGAAACACGGCCTTTACAAGAGAGACAGCGAGATATTGAAAGAAGACAGAGTAAAGATTCGACATAAACAATAACGAGACACTTGCAACAGCAAATGTGCTAGTATAAATAGCGCTATCAACCGGCCGGATTTCAAAACAATAACAATCAACCGACCAACACACGCTCAAGAACGATATTCGTCGGTGTGAATCGGCTCGGCGAAACTAACCAGTGGTGTGTTTATATACATACTACACCTCTCGTACTCGGGTGAGACACCAGAGAGAGAGAGAGAAAGAGAGGGAGAGAGAAAGAAAGAAGAGGAAGATTCCAAAGCAGTTTGTTGTTGTTATTGCGAGTGCCTACGGCCGAGTTATATCGTAGAGTAAAACCTGACGCTAAGAAATAAGGACTGTTAGTTGGTCGGAGCTAGTCGAGTCATCGAGACGCACAGTGGGTGAGTTTCGTAAGCCGGGTGAGTCACGCGCGGCCAAATACTATAGGAGAGAGAGACAAAGTGAGAAGGAAAGAGTAGGAGGAACCAAACGAAATCTATAACCGCATTGTATATCGGTCGATTTTTATACTCTGTGTGAAATCGAAGGAGGATAAGTGAATATTAATAATAAAGAGAGCGGCAGGACCGCCCTAAGAGGATAAAAACAAAAGAAGGAAGGAAGACATCGATATTGTGTTGATAGAGTCAATTAGAGAGACGAAGATGCCAAGCGCGGCAGAGGAAACGACTTATTTAAATCTGATCGACGTGATGCCACGGCGAGAGGCTACAACGCAAGAGATTCTCACGAGAGACGTCGACCTCCTGGTATCCCAGATAAAAGAGAACCTCAGACTGTCAGGCTTCAAGGCCAAGTCTAGTTTCACTCAAAAAAGTCGCCCCTCGCCGTACAGGATACCATCGAGATCGTGGGCCGATCCAGCTGCGACCTGCGAAGTTTGTGGTGTGAGAAATGATGCGAGTACCGAAGATGACCGGCATCACAATCACCACCATTTCCACCATCACCATCACCACCATCATCACCACCTCAACCATCACCAGAAGAGGACGAGCACAAACGTCGACGACCCTTACGAACTGCTTCAGGTACTGCTCCGAGAAGGTGGTTTGATAAAGGAAGCCGTTAAACGACTACAAGCGAATATCGAGGAATTGGAGAACGCCGAGGAATCGTCATACGAGAGGAAGCCCTACTTCTACGATTCAGAAGACGAGCCTAGGCCCGTTATACCTCCGCTTGAACTCTGAGGTGTTTAAAAACAAACAAAAAAACAATAAAACAATATGGACTAAAGGAGACCAAAAAGTTCAAATTATACGGATGTAAGTTAATGTGAAGATATAAAGTGAAATTCATTGATATGTATGTACCATACGAGATTTGATAATCTTGTGCTAGTCGCGACCGTGTCTTTCATCGTTATGCGTGGGTAAACAGCAAACTAAACTAAAATAGAATAAAAATGCATCGACACAATTAGGCATAATAAAAACAAGTTGAAAACTGAAGAAAATGAATAAATAGAAAGATAAAACAAAACAAAACAGTTCGTAGTTGAAAATATTGCAAAAACGCACACGACGGACAGTCAAGAATTAAAATAACTCATCTTATTGACTCATCGATTGCATATAATAAAAGATGATAATATTAGTACGGGTATTTCCTTGGTTCGGGATCCGTATGTTGGTTAGTTAGCTCGAGCGGAGTATAGAGTGGGAGACATAGCGAGAGAAAGAGAGAGAGAGATGAACGTAATTGGGCAGGAACTCGCCTTACACGGTCGTGTGTTTGTAAATATGGTGTGTTGTTATTTGAAGCGGAGTACCTATATCTCGCTTCGTGAACGTTCGGTCAAGATCGTTGCCGTTGCCGTTTGTCGTTTCGTTTCGTTTCGTTGCCGTTGCCGGCGTATCGACTCTAACTATACATATAGATATACTATTCTATATGTATAGATATGTATAGTATACGAATGTATACAATACGCGAGAGGCTACGTGGAAGAGACTCATGGCCGACGTATGTATATTGTACATGTAGATATACGTATAATCATCGTTTTTCTATGTGTTTGCGCGTGCGTGTGTGTGTGTTGTGAGAAAATAAGAAACGCACACTCATTCACATTTACGTCTATGCATACAAGTCGAAGCTCTGAGCCAGGGCACAGGCTACCGCGGGCGACACTCTTATGTACACGACGACGACGACGCTCGCCTTTCGCTGCTCGACAGTCGGCGACACCATTCAACGAATTTCATGACTCACTACTATTATTGTTATTACTAGGAGCAGCAAGCAGCAGCAGCAGTACCAAGTTCGCAAAACGCGGGCTGCAGCTTTCTACCGCTTCGCGGTAAATAAATATTGCCAACGTGAAGCGCGCGTATTATTTGTCGCCGGGTCACGTTGAATATCTCTATACAGATATATATATTTTTTTCTTTTCTTTTATTTCAATTTTTTTTTTTTCTTATGTCTCGGTTGCCGTTACTACTATCATTGTTATCATGATTAGCATTATTATCATAATCATCATAATCATGATCGTTATTATAATTTACATTATTTTTTAGTTTTATTTATTTGCGTATACAGTTTAAAAATTTCGAAGCTTTATTATTTTTTTTCCTGCCTCCGTATAGTATGTATTATGTACAGTAGATGCTATACATAACAGTATATGTATAGATACGCATATGTATGTATACGATACCATGTGACAGCTCTCTTTCTTACTGCTTATAGCATAATACATGTGTATACTATGAAGTTTCATATTGATTAAAAAAAAAAACCAACAACAAATAAAAAAATACGAATAATAATGATAGTAAAAATAATATCATGTAAACTGTTTGGATGAGAGAAACGAGAGTTGCCACAGTTTGCGTAATGCCTATACGACGACTGTACGGTACATTATATACATATGTATACATAAAGTGATAAAGTGTCATACATAAGCTCGCAAAAGGTGAGATGAGATGAGATGAGGTGGGATGTGATGTGATGTGATGATATGATATGATATGATGAGGTGTTTGCGGGGGAAGAATGGGATACTTTTTAGTATCCATATAATATCGTACCCCTTCAATTTCTAATCAACGATATTACCATCATTATTATTATTATATCATTCTGTAAAAAATATATATTATGATAATAATGATAGTAATAGTAAAAGTAATAATAACAATAATAATTAGGATCATTATTTTCTACATGTAAATATACATTAGGATGATGATAATATAGGGTATAAATGGTGGTTTTCCGCGTGTGAAGAAGATAAAACAAAAAACAAACAAATTTTTATACTTTTCGGAATGAAAGGAAATATGTGATCTCATTTATTTTTCAAAACTCAATGTACATGTTATATTATGTATGTGGTCTAGTATATTCAATGTATATACTATATAGAAGCCGATACGACCTCTCTGTCGGTCTATTATGTATGTATAATAAAGAATGAATATTCAAATTTTAGGATTTATTCGATTCGATTTTTCGTTCTAATTCAATTCTTTTGTTTTTCTAAATTTTTTTTTTTTTTTTTTTTTCTAAAGGTGTTTTTGTAGATAGCTTTCGTTTGCTATGACACACTTGTTATACATGTATAGTAGAGATAAATATGTAATTTGTTGTGCATTGAGGAGACGGAAAAAGAAGAAGAAAAAAGAAAAACGAAATCTAACCGTTAGATTAAAAGAGAGAAAGAGGATTAGGTGCGCGGAAGTATGTATAAAAGAATAGAAATGAAATAAATCAATGAAAGAGAAAAAGAAAAGAATACAATAATATGAATAATGAAAAGAATGACTTCCTAGTGTCGACGATGATACATACACATATATGTATAATAATTAAATAAATAGTAATGCGAGAAGAGAAAAGAATAATAAGAGGAATGATAAATAATGGTGAGCTTGTATAATAATAATATACATAAAAGGCTTTACCTTGCGCTGTGCATGTTTTAGTGCATAGTATATTATATTGTATACTATATATGATAAATCACTTATTAATATCATTTATATAGATGTAACGACGTGTTATGTATAGCTATATTGTAAAATAATAATACACTACCACTAGTGTCATTGATGATAGGAGAGCGCAAGATATCGCGTGTGATTCATATTATTCGTTTTCTGACGACATACGCAGCTATATCTATGTATCTATATCTATCTATATATATACGTATACATATATAACCAATTGTACTATATCTATATGTGTATTTATATATGTTATGTATGTACGTAGATATAGCTGTGAAACAGATTTTCTAAATGATGATGCAACGTTATTATGATATAGAAACTGAGTTGACTGAAGCAAAGTGTCGCGTATAGATATTTCTACCGTGTATAAGCTTCGTTTGACGCGTCACTGTTTAGTATTAAAGAAGAAAAACGAAGAAAACAAAAGAAAAATAGAAAAAATACAACAAAAAATTGAAGAAAAGAAAAAATTAGAAAAAAAATATATATATGTATAAATTAAACGAATAAAAATCCTTCTCAATTAGTGCGGTAACGAGTATGTTGTATGTATTTACCTATGAGAATGCTGTGAAATAACAACAAGTATCATGATTTTTCGATTACGTGTAATAATTCTTATAATCAAGAGATGTAACAAAACTCATAACATACATACATACACACATGAATATACAAATGTACGAATATTTGGTATGATCGGTAACAAATTATATTTTCTTCTTTTTTTCCTTTTTGGTTCGTTCTCATCTCTCTCTTTTGTTTTTTCTTTCTTTGTTTTCGTTTTGTATATTCTTGTTTTTTTTTTTTCTATGACGATTGAGTTGTTCGTATCAAACATTAAAAGAAAATAGAAAGAAAAAAAAATGAATAAAACTAGTAAAATTATGAGAAGATAACTCTATGTGATCGTTGCGGACTATCGAGTCCAGCAAATTTATTTAATAATAATAATAATAAAGGAATTAATGAAAAGTTCGAAGATCGTGTGTGAAATATTTCCTCTTTTTTCCTCCCTTCAATTTCATTTTACCTGCTAGTCATCATTACGCTGAAAACCCAGGCGTGAATAATTCATATCATAATAAATACTTGGATATAGACTTGAGATAACTGCGGGCGGGACCTGGCTTACAAATATGTATTACCTTGCTAGTTGCTGATGTCAGCAGATAACAACTTTATTATTATGTAGTATATGCGACTTGCTTGCTTAGCTTGCTTGCTTGGTTGCTCGTTGCTACGCAGCGGCCAATCGGCCTACAGCAAAAACACGAAAGCTTCCATCCATTATAATACGTATATTTATTAGATGAGCTGCGACAAAAGGCCGAAGCATATATACATCTATCGGTATGTATATCTAGGTATTAGAACTACCTACGTGCTTTTACCGTTGTATTCTCGTCATCGACAATATCGAAGACACTTTCTTAAGTGATATGGCAGAGATCAGTACTTCCAACTTAACCTAGCTAAGATAGAAAACATGAGTTTTACTGGAATCAAGTCATTTTTTTTGACGAAGTGACATACTTAGATACTTTCTGCCAAAAAACTGAATTCATTCGTAGAGCGTTCATTTGGATCGGTGGGGTAGTCATCGAGATAGTACGATTCGCGTTTTTGAGGTGACGACAGTCAGTGATAATGGAATTTTTAACCGACTCCCATATCGCCTAAAGGTGGTATGGGAATATGTTCAGAATCCATTATCACCAATCGTTATCACGTCGAAAAAGCGATTTGTGGTTTCTTCCAAACTATACAACCTACCGGAATGAAACTCAGGCGATTAATGCTTTACTACGGCAGAAAGTCGTTGAGTATATTATTGTTTGGAAAAAACTAATAGAATTCCAGTCAGATATATATTTCTCATGTTAGCTAGGTTAGGTTCAAAGCTTCCTTGTACCATATCGTCTTAGCCCTTAGAAATTTGACTTTAACTCCCGAGTACGTATACATTATATATTCATACATTGGCCATTGGCAATTTACCATTTATTTGCGATCGTGACTCGGCTAATTCATATATACACTCGATCTATTCGAGGACTCATTCATATACGTAGTTGTATACACGGAATTATGATCTAGTCAAACGAGAAGGAAGTAAACGTAAAAAAAACAAAAACAAAAAAAAAACTAAGATAAAAACTGGGAATGGAAACTTTCCGCCGTCATACGCTCACGACTGTAGAGAATTTTCGGAGAATTTGAGATAGAAATTTTTCATGACAAATCCCTCCAGGTATCAATGAACGAATATCTCTCGCTGTTTCGTCGTCTAGCTACGTCATGTTACGGTATGTATGTATATCCATACCTGTATACCTGTATTACGTAATGCGTGAGAATCTAACAATCGGGGCTCGATCGAAAGACAGAAATCGTTCAGTAAATTAGGTAATACACTTCAGTCATCTATATAGCACGGTTTTTGTATCGTGAAATCGAACGCAGTTTGACACATTGACGGGTAGTAGCGAGGAAATATACAAGAGAAATGAAAGGAATATGTAAATAAACAAAGAGAATTTCAATCCTTGCGAAATATTAGTGTACAATTTCATTCTTTACATGTTGTACATACATAGATATATTCGAACGATAGACTTTAGGTTGGATTGCGTCATTCTGGTGACTGGACTCTTTCTTCTATTTCAACAATCCGACTACCGCGCGCACTGTCGTGAGCTACTTACTTTGTCTTATACCAGCTCTTGCCGGCCGTATTTGGATCACAACTGGTCCAGCCATAGATATATAGAGAAGATTATACCGCGGCGTGTTGTTGAACCGCCGTATAGAAATCTTCGCGTTGGGTATGGAAAAAAGTGATGGGAAAAATTCCAAAGCAGTACGGCTACTACAGCTGTACTGGGAATGGTATAATCATCATCACTCACGATTAGAAATAAAGACGAAAAATTTGGAAAGCACCAGTTCATTTTCTTCACTCCAAAAATAACCATACCATGACGGTTTGTGTTATTGCGAGAATTATAGGTATCTATGTGCTATGTGTTAATTATTTTCTATTTGAAGAATATAAAACAAATTCTTATACATGGACTGTATTTATATCGAGTTTCAGGTTTAATATGAACATTGACGAAGATATTTTTCAATGTACTTCTCGCCCGAACCTGATATCAAAATATTTGTTGGATTGCAAATCCTTTTTTTTTTTGCATTGACTTGCAATTTATTCCTTGTCAACACTTACGTCGTATTTTGCTAGCCATCAAGAAAAATATTAGAAAATACATTATCGGAGATCGGAATAATATTTTTCGAATAATTGTACCTAAGGATCAAACCGTATATTGTACCTATAAAATCTTTTAGCGAATATTCCTTTCCTATACTCCGCAAAATAATTCAACTAGCCGTCGATAATCAATTCCTATTCTAATGTATAAATAGCATTGTGCATGTCTATGAAATCCAACGGTTATTTGCGCGTGTATAAATATCTGTTACATCATCGAATGAGTATAGGTATATGTATATTGTTGATATCGACACATGACATACCTCTATATGCTTATTGGATAAGAATAATCATCCATAAAGCGCAGTCTATCCCCGCGGATACTGGGGTCAAACTGACCCCGCTCTATGTTTGGATGTACTTTTTGGGCAAAACAATAGAAGTGAAAAAAACCGTAACTGTTTTTTTTTTGTCTTTACTCCGAAATAGACCCTCTTCAGATTTCGGTCCAAAATACGTTGACTTTTGACCGCCTAGTATATAATACACAGTTTTCGTCCTAACAGTGCCACATTTTGAGAATAACACCCGTGAATTTCATCCCCAATAACGAAAAACCGCAATAATTACGATATTGAATGAAACAGTATATTTTGCTACAACTATAACTTCCAGATTTTTTTTCGCCGTTTCATTATTTCATTTCACAACTAAATGTACTTGTTTCATATTCTAGGACGTCCAATGTATGTTCCATAATTTTTTTGACTCAATTGGAACGATACTGTACATACGGTAGCGATTTGAAACCGGCTGGAGTATACAGCTTCGACCAAGAAGGTTCAAAAACAGTGTTTTCAAGTTTTTCTTAAATATATTCAGCATGTAGCAGCAGGTAAGGATGGCAATCCTTGAAAAATGGGTAGAAAACCTGTCCCGAAGTGAAAACGGTGCGAATATTCATATACCGTCAAAAGATTTAGTGAACAGAATGAGGGTCCGGCTTTGTGGATACTGTGCATTCTTCTCTTTCTTTAGCTGCAGTGCATATAGCACAATCATGGGAAGATTTTCTACCTGCGACAAAAGCGAGCCTGCAGGTTCGAACTAGCCGTTCGGTGTTCGAAACGTTTGAAAGTTCGTTCGAATATGGTTGATTGGAATTTGCCGCCGGGTATGTACATTAAGTACCCAAGTGCACATTGTTCCCTGTCAATTGGCTATATACACGATAACGCGATAACGAAAGCTGACAATGTCTTGTTTTGGCCATAATTCATCAACGACTATGAAACTGTCTAAACATCCATCAATCCGCTCGTACATATGACGATTTACGATCCTAATCACAAGCAAGTGCTACATATTTCATTTTTACAAACAATCGCACATACATTTAAACGTACAAGCGAGTGTCTGTATAGATTATTTGATTTCTCGCACGCAAAGGCAATAAGAAGAACGGGGTTTTTGTCTGACAATGAATCAAAAGCCCCGAAACATAAGGCGTTTTTGAATAGTTCAACCTAGCATGAACGTATCTTACGAAACGAGGCTAGGTGCAACGAATGAATTTCTTTGTTGCCTTTAAATGTCATGAATCATTACCGCTAATTGCCATATCATAGTATACACACACATGTATACCGTTTTGTTTGAGAAACGTATGTTGTACATTTCAATCTTTTATGTCGAATACATGTGATCATTCTTTTCATATGTATTATAACTTCACATATATATGTATGAATATGATATGTCTTTATACATAGAGAGTCCAGATTATAATATTGGCCTGATTAGTCAGGCATGCGGTCCACCCCGGACCGAATGAATCACATTTACGCGAGTCTCTCTGAACCATAAACAACCAAAGAGGATAATTATAACTTTAAGGAGAAAAAGAATAATCCACCGTTAATTGTGCATACGTCTGTATACCATATTCACGACCTTGCCCTCGAAAACAATCCGAGGACGTTTATTTACTTTTTACCGCATGTTCTGCTGTGAGCAAAAGAAAAAAAAAGAATAACAACAATAATAAGCATTGCAATTCATGATCATCGACGCGTACGTTTTGAGCAATGTGCATTGGATTGTATAAACGAAGTATTATTTCCTAGAACTTCTATCCCGAGACATTTGTCGAATATCAAGTAAGTGAGTGAAGATCACGGGGTGGGTTCAATGTTTCGAAAGATCAATACGTAGAATGGCCAATATTTGGAATTTGAATAATACGAATACTAGAATAGCGACAGATAAAATCTGTATGCAGGTTTTTTTTTTAGGGGGAAATGAAACACGATGTTCAAAAGCTATTTCCTCCGCAAAAACATTTCCGATCAACGTAAAATTGCAGATAACAGCGATAAAGAAGAATAGAACGAACGGTATAATGATACTCTTCAATTTCCAAAAATCAACCGAAAGTTTTACAGATCATTCATGAAAAGTCTTTTGAACTTTTTATCGATTTTTGAAAATCAAATACACTTTGTTCAATTCTTCTTTATAGCTGTGACCAATTTCATATTGATCGGATATGATTATGCTGAGAAACTAGCTTCGAAAAATTCCAAGTGGAAAATCATGTTTCATATATCTCGTTCTATATTTTGAACGATTGCTATTTGAATATTTTTATTTTTGGCCATTCGAAATTTTGCTCTTCAGATATTTTGACCCCCACTCCACTAGATCGCGTGGAAATTTCTGTTGCATGATAGACGTGTGGCTAGGTACCAATATATGTCAAAGACATTGGCCGAGTACATAATAATGTGCGTTACAACTTAAGACTTAAGCAGACAGCCGTATGACAGTTGAAATTGATAAGAGATTCTATATAAGGGAACTTCGGTGGGTCGAGCAGCGACAATAGCTGCCGGATACATCATCGCTCGATAAAGCGAGAGTCGAGCGAATTGATCTGGCAAAAATACGTGAGAAGAAGAATAAGAAAAATAAGAATAAGGGTTCAGCCTCCGTAAGGCATAACTGTAGAAACAGTAGCAGCACCATCGCAGACAAGCCATAGACGGCAAAACTGAACGTGAATAGAAACAAACACACACGTAAGAAGAAGAGGAAGAAGTGAATAAAGTGTGTTGGTGGTTGTTGCGTGTCGCACGCACACATAGCTGAAGTCAAGCGAATCATCCGGCTACCGCGCAACTCGTACTGCGCGCCAATAACGCCGTACCAAACTGTCGAAGAATCAACATGGCCGAAGTCAGAGCCACGTACGTATTCAACATTATCAAAATCTTTAACTCTAGCTAGAACACCTCGAGCATAACCAATGAGAGTTTCGACTATCGATAACGCGGCTTCGACTCCGAAACTCGTTGTCACTATAAAACCGATCAATCGCGATGCGGTCTTGTTACATTTATTCGTTGTTTTTATCTCTCCTAACTTCCTATCTCCGCTCAGATTCTTGTCATAAGATTCATCCGCAGTCTGCAGTTGTTTATTATGTTTAAATCGCGCGTTCGAACCCACAAAAAAGGGACGATCGTGTGTCGTCAGAGAGCTTTTGAAAAGAGAATAAATTGTAAAACACATTCATGTCGAATGCGATTTATCTTAGGAATAAGTTATTGCGCAGAGTTGCAGAATCACGTTTAGTATGGTTGTATTATGTTTTATGTACGATAGAATTGCGATCAATCGTGACAGTCGAGAACGTTGTTCGTTCACAATTACAACAAGAACAACAACAACGATAGATCACCTCCGACGTACTTTATCCCGCTAGCTATATATAAGTAGCGATATAAATACATACACGCTCTACGGAGGAATAGGAACGGTAAATAATTGCGTGTTGTTTACACCGAACCGTCAATCGAGCCATTTTACATCTCGGTATTATACACATACGTACTTCATTTCCGACTGATCCGATCGCGTCCATACGTATCTATATTATTCATTGACGCCCGCAGGTCTGGAATAATAATATTTACCATTTGCAATATGTGTATATTATTGATTCAGCCACGGGTCAACAACATTTTTGTATAAACAAAAAAAAAAAAAAAAACAAAGAAAAAAAAACACATACGTATATGTATAATATGATATCTGAAACATTTGATCAGTATCTGCATTTTTCTTTTTGACGCAAATTGTCGACGTTGGTTAATTCCTCTTTGGAGCGATCGAAAGCAGGTGCCAATTTAAAAACTGACGGGGGGGGGGGGGGGGGGGGGGCGGTTTTGGTTTATTTCTTACGTCGGTTGATAATCCGACAGCTGATAGAGCGTGTATTTCTATTATTAGATAAACGCTTGGGACATCTAAATTCTAGATCCATCTAGCTATGCGGGAATAGGAAATGTATGTATATAGGTATAGGTGAGGACGAGAGCGAGTTTATGCCGGTTCAGGTCCTCTTCGGGTATGTTCGGCTATCATCGTTCGCGCAACGTAACGCAACAAAACAAAACAAAACAGAACGAAACAAAACAAACCAAACCAAAAGAAAACAAAACAAAATACAACACGGGAAAGGTGAATACGATCGCGTTCTTTTGTTTGCTATACATATAGTTTATTCCGCTTGGTCTCCAAGATTCGAATCTATGTAGAAGGCATACCTATACACATTATTGCTGTTTATACATTTACGACAGGTATATATACCTAACGAAGATAATCCTCGACTAACGGGTTACGATTTATACACCGACTGTATAGAAATAGTTTTTCTTTCGCCAAACGTTACACATAAATATATACACATACGTAAAACTTTGTACGTAAATATTTCTGATTAAAAGTCCCATAGTGATGTTATTTTTTCTGTTATATTGGTTTTTTGGAACCACGCCACACACGGTTAGAATAACTGTTTGGCGGAAATCATATACACATTTGACACCTCCCCCCCCTTGTTTTTTTTTATTCTTTAATTCTTTTTTCCTTACCGTTAATATAAATTATATCGTTCTGCGGTGCGAGATGAGGAAAAAAATAAATAAAATGAAAATAAGATTTCTGGCAAGGCCGTTTATTCTAATTTCATATCATTGAGGATATATGTACCTACTTTGTGATGGTCTGCACACATCGGCAGACTCAAGTTCGCGGAAAGAAATATGAAACTTGGCAGATCTCTCATAGATTTTCTGAAATATTTTTTAGACTTCCTATTATCTGTTTTTCCGAATATTCGGTACTTAATATTCCGAAAATTAGATCGTTCGACATCTCCAAAACTTTCAGGGAATACCTTTTACCGTATCCAAGTGTAAAATGTGCCAAGTTTCAGACCTTTTTGAAGCGATATAATCCGATTGAAAAAAATGTATCGTAAAGTGCGGAAAATTGTATGTTATTCGAATCGGAAAATTCAATTGCTTTAAAGGTAGTAATTAGAATTGATACAGGAACATGTCGTTTTGGCTATAATTTATTTCGAGATATTCCAGCCCACATGACGGGAACAATGAAATACAAATTTGACCTTATTAAGAACCAGCCTCGTATATATACATACGATATGCCTTTACCCAGAGTTTGGATAATGATAAATAGAAAATAATAATAATAATAATAATAATAATTTTATGCGATGTCGCAGTTTGTCACGATTCAACGGATCAGCTCACGTCCGTTTACGTATATTATGAAGATTATACTGTTGTATCAGGTGTTTTAAATTCATAATACACATTTTTGGGAACTCGTTTGAACCAACTGACTGACTGGCTGACTGACGTCGTCGTCGCGTTTGTCTATTTCAAGTTTTTTGAACTTTGAAATCGTGTCAAACGTTGCGAAGTAAAGTTGCTATAGCGTATAATATACACACACGCAGCTATAAACACGTTACATAAATTTCTTTATACCATTACTATATGCCCAACTATACATACACACGCATGTGTACAATACAATTTGGACAACTGTCGCCAAGGTTTGAAACTACGTCTAGAAAATTAGCGATGTATAAATAATATACCTGTGTGTAATGTAAACTCTGGTTTTCGGTCGAGGTATACGTTCTCAAACCAAAAGAAACAGATGTACGTTTACATATATTTGGGTCGTTTTAATTGACTACTGCAGTTTTAGATTTTTTAAATAATTCGACTGGCTTAACAGGGTGTCCAGTGACAGGGAAAACCTGGAATTCTCTGCAGGGAATTCTGCTAAAGTTCAGTAAATTGAAAAATTTTGTATGTGAATTTGAGAAGCTATTACGTTTCAAGATTTTTGGTGGTTATTGAATATTATTCAAAGTACCATATGAAAGCTATGTGATAGTGAGTTGATTACAGAAATATGTTGATATTTCAATATTATAATCCAAACCTGACATTTCTATATCATACTTGAATTTGGTTTTAGAGAAAAAAATGAGGTTCAATGGACCTTTTCGAAAATGATTGTCTTTTTTTCAACTTCTACTTATTCATTACATAATCACCTACATGAGTACATAATTAAACATCAATATAACAATAAGCCAGTAACAAAATGAATATTCTTAGATAAATATTCGTATTTCATATGCGTGGACGGATATATTAAGACTTTTACTCTAGAAAAGGATAAATATTGCCCTGGAAAACCAGAAATTCTCAGAAAATTTTGAAATGCTAAGTTGCTGTAAACCCTGTATATCCAGATACAGATATAGCGTCATAGGTTTGCCTATTATATTTTTTAACATCACAATTTTCCTGTTTGTATAATACCTTTCCGCGCCTACACTGTATACATACATATACTATACTTACTTCCCTCCGTCTCCTAGAAATGTATAATACCTACAAGTCCCTCGCGTTGTTTCGTGAGGTAAAAATAAATGTCAAGCTTCGAGGAAAATCGAATATCCGATTACCGGCAGCACGAACTGTGGGTCAAAATTTCATCTACAGGTATATTATACCTATATATGTTATACATATATGTATGTACGATACACATATTTACATACATACATACATACATATAGTTACACGTGGGCACGCGTCAGCGGATATTTGTTCAAACATATTGCTGATTAATCCGTTAGCTATAGTGCGGTTTTTATCGACGCAGTATTTTCGTGATAATTTTAACGCACTAATTCTGGTCGCAATTACTTAGCGTTATACTTGCCGGTATATATGAATACGTGCAAGAGGCCTCAGGCCTGAGAAAATAGAAACGGGAGATCAAGATGTTTAGAAATTATTACTTGGAAGTGAATTACTCTATTCCGAGGTTTGGTTTTGCCATGCGGTTTATTTAAAAATAGTCAGATTATTTACCCTTTATAATACTTTTTTTCTTTCACATTTCTTCACATCCATATCATTCTTATCTTTATATATTTATTTGTGGTTTTACTGACGATGAAGATCTTTTTCCGGGTTTCTAAGTAGAGGAAGCTTGAGGAAGTATTCATTACCGGGTTTCTAAGTAGAGGAAGCTTGAGGAAGTATTCATTATTCTCTTGCAGAAATTCCCCACTGCATGACGACATCTTTCGAAGAATTTTTATATACACTTATCAACAGTCGTTTATTCATAAATAGTAGGAAAAAATTAACCAGTCAATGGATGCTACTTTACAAGCAGAATTATAGAAATATAGAAAAATGAGAAAATCGCCAGATTGAATACTGCAGGGAAAGGAAGATAGGAACAAAATGAACATTATTTCATAACCGTTACATTTCAACAAACAAAAAGAACCAGAAAATTACATTCTTCTTGATGATATGAAATTTGTCAAGGGTTTGAAGTACAGGAATGAGGATAAAAAATGAAAATGAAAATCTTTATCTCTGCGATTCTTTATATAATTTATTAGGGTGAATATTCAATTTCTAAATAATGAATTAATAATAAGTTCTTTTCATCTGATATTATTGTTTTATTTA